>JARJCX010000392.1:0-100800 GCA_029282285.1 Mycena rebaudengoi | reverse complement strand
TATATTTAAACCCGGTCAATTTTGTGAAGCGAGTGGAGATGAGCGACCTTTGGGAATTAAATAGCCATCGATAATGCCATCTTCTAAGGCACAATGAGGGACGCCTATGCGGGGAAAAAATCAGGGACACGCGATGGCTACTGCGAGGAAGGAAAATACCGAGAGGAGCCACGCTGTGCCATCGCAGAAGCTCTGTAACCACTGCGGCAACATATGGCAGACGTTCGAGGTCTGAATAGACTGGTAGCCGATCCCCGCCAATAACGGCATCAATTTCGGCCTGTGCCTGCCGCTGAACGTCTGTATAATTAAAGATCAAGACGGAGCACATGGCCATGGGAGGCCGAGGATTTACTCACCTGGACTAAGTGTCATGGCAAGAAAGAAGCCGTAAAGATCGGCGGCCGTTGTGTCGGCTCCACCTACCCCGCATTTTAGAAACTCGGAAAGGATAAGGAACCGTGAGAGACATACCACCGTAAAGAGAGCTTGCGGTAAATTTTATATCCCTCACGTCCTCGTCGCTTAATTCGTCTTCGTTTTCTAGAAGGCTGGAAACGAATGAAACGGGAGCAGTCCCAGCAGCCTGCGAGGAATTGTCAACTTGATAGCAGCGATGGCCTAGGAAGCACACACCATTTGGCGCCTGACGAAGAGATACGGCGTCTCCACCATATTTTTAGTTGCCTTCGCCCAAATGCGCGCCGTTTGCTTGAATGGAGCAAGCCATTCAGGTAGCAATAACAATGAAGGGAAGACGTCAACAAGAAATGCGCCTTGAGCAAGATTAATAAAAGGCAGTCCATGGGGGGATATTTCTTACCAGGAGCTGTGGCAGCGTTGAAATTGTCGTTCGCCCCCTCAATGAGCGTCACAAACGGGTCTTCCTCTTCTTGAACTTCAATTCCATATGTGATTCGCAAAATAATCGCGCCTGTCAGTCTGAAACGAAAATAATGGGTAAGCCATTAAACTAGACCCGGGTGATCTCACTTTCGAAGATGTGCACTGATGTTCTCATCACCCGGCCTCGATAGCAATCTCTTGAGAAAATGACGGGTTTCGTCTTCCGCCAAGGGAATAAAGCGTCGCACGGCTCCCGCGGTGCCAATTAATTTGCGAAGTGTTTTCGAAACGTGCGGAAACGGGCTCCATATCTGCGCGCTTGTTACGATAATTAGGGGAAAGAGATCTAGATGAGACATACGGGAGAAGGACCAAAGTATTAGCGTATCCGACGAGCTCCCCCGCCATGGGTAGTCGAGGTCGCGAACTGAACACAGATCCTTTTGCGTCCACTTGCTCCATAACCGACGTGGAGTTTACAATAATGATAGGTTGCCCGAGGAGAGTGACCGAACATAGACCCCCTGCAAAAAATCGCGCAGATAGTGAGCTGATTCCGTCCACATGTCGGACCCACCCACCAAATTTAGAGCCCCACTCGGCAAAAGTCAGCCACTCAGTCACTGAGGGCATATTGAGGACGTTCTTATTGTTGTCATATCAGTTTCAGCAAGAACAGCGGACGGACGTCGGGAGGTGCTCACGCCTATCATCGGCAGGCCAGTGGGACCTGGAGGGAGATTACCACGGCCGCTGCGTCCTTTCGAATAGCGATGAATGAGGGCAATGGAAAGGACGCCGACGGCACACGGGCCAAGGATGCTGAGGGTAGAAGACATGGGGAGTCAAGCGACACTCCGGATACAGAGTGGTTTTCATTATGCTCCTGGACCGCTTGAAGAAGCGAACAGATGGCCTAAGATCCGGACCTATCCGGACTTTTGGCAAGCCAAAAACATCGCCCTGTGGGCGTTGAAGATCATACATCATGACATCGCATCGGATTCTTGCGGGAATACCAAATGGAGAATTCCGGTCCCACCTGGCCTTTGCGAAACGCGTCGCGGACACGGGTTGCACTGGTGGTATTGGAGCCGGCGTTCGTGTCTTTGAACACTGGTGTTGAAATAAAGGTAGCCACGGCCTTTATGAGCGGCGCAGAAAGAAATAATGAAGGTGGCGACGGCGTTGTGTGAAACATCAAGTTGAACGCCATCAATGACAGCGAGCGGGCGGCCTCGAAGTTCTTCAAGGTCATGCTTTATGAACGCGCCTCTATTGGCCTTGTGGCAAATTCGCATATGATGTCCTCGAAGTGTTCTACGCGATACCTGTTTTCAGGACCGATGTTTGAAATGGAACTTGGAAGATAAAATGTGCTTACTGTTACTTACGTATTTATTGCTTCGATGTATCGGCTAGAATTTTACAGCGGAACAGGAGACTGCGAGCTCGGCTTGGAAGGTATATTGAAGTCAGGGACGAAGGTGCAAATAGAACCTGATAACTAGCGGGACCGTGCCGTGTAATGCTACCTACCTACCTACCAACAACTCTATATTCCGGCCCGCACAGTCCCTGCAGAATCGGATCTTCTGCACTTCGGACTTCCACGGAAGTCTTCCTTGATGGTTGACATACGTACATTCGTGGTATTTATGTGGAGCTTGATCGATCATGCATACAAAAGACTAGCCGGAATATCCCAGGCTCGCAAGGGTGCCCCCAACTTCACCAGTACCGCACCTTGATGTCCGCGACTCTGGAGTTCAATGCGCCCCTCGATAATACGTGAGCTCAGTTCTGGTGGTACCTGTGCCTATCAAATATTCGAATTTGAACTGGCTTGCTTAGCATGGGCTCGATGCTTCTCGGGGTGATCATCAGCGCGGTGCTGTATGGGATTTCTACATGCCAGACCTTGTATTATTTTACCCGTACGCGTTTCTGGAATGTCCCGCGTCCAAAGACTTACTATGCTCTTCAGGCTACGACCGAGATCCCTTATATCTAAAAACTCTGGTCGCACTTACCTTGGCCCTCGACACCCTTCATTTAGGCTTCGTCATACACACCAGTTTGTATTTCTTCACGCATGATGACACTATGACTAACTACGCTCGCTCAGTATATCATTATCTTATTTCCAACTACTAGTAAGGATATATATTCGTCCGTGGACGATACTCAAGGCCTAGACTTACGAATCTTCAGTTCTCATGGTGCATTGCAAGTGATGATATGGTGAGCATCCATTGGCCTTTGTAGCCTTTTATTTTTTTTCTGACGATTTTCTTTTCAGGAGTGTTTCGGTGAGCATGACACGATGAGTTGGGAATTAATTCTCATGCAATTCTTATATAGTTGGAGGCATTACCTACCGTAAGTCCACGTCCTCCTACATCCTATCCATACTTACTTTGGTCCCAGGGAGTTACTGCCGGCCTCGTTCAATCGTACGGCTACAGGATCCCAAAGTCTCGCTTTTATGCTTATTTACTGTAGTTTTTACGCTTACCGCGTATGGCGAAGTAAGTGTATCAACGTTTGCCCGGGTTTTACTGATACATTTATCCAGTGAGCCACCATAATGTCTTCCTGACTGGGCTTATTCTCCTCCTAATTATGGCCACCACCGGTGAGTTCAGGAGCGCTTCATCCCACTCCGTTGATTAATGCTAAAATTTAGGTTGCGGAACTGGTACGCTTCAGATCTAGATCTCGAATGTGCGCATTGCCCTGACTTATTTGGTCAGCCTGGGTTGTCCTCGCGTATGGATAGTCTCTTGGACCGGCATTATTTCTAATGGCAGCTTATAGGCTACAGGCCCAAACGTACGAACGACTTCTGAAAATTTCGGTGAGTAATCGCACCACTCTTGTTCTTTCCTACGCTGATAAAAAACTCGAAGCCCCTCACTATTTCAATCAATGCGCTCTCGACAGCCGCGGATGTTATCATCACGGCTACTCTTTGCATCATGCTTCGGCAAACGCGGCCGGCATCCATACAGTAAGATTATCAACTGGATTTATTTATTATAGGTGTTCTGATTCTTCGGGAATAGGACGGAAACGATGGTTAACAAACTGGTATGCGTTCACCTCACTTGTTCCACATGAGCGATTTATCTGAATTGGTTCAGATCCTCTTCACTCTGAATACTGGCCTGTAAGCTCGTTGGTTACAACCGTTGAGCGTGTAAACTAATTTTGTCCAGCTTGACGAGGTATGAAGTGTTCAGCGAACCTTTCCTTCTGATATAGAACACCAACACAGTCTTTGCGCCGTCGCATCCTTGGTTTCGGTGTGCTTCTTTTCTACAAGCCGAAAGACAGGAATTGTTGACAATATTATTTTCTTAGCTCATTGCATCTCCCAAGACCTTAATTTACGCTTCGTTCTATTTTGCATCGGCCGCCGTCAGTTCCAGTCCCATATTCAAGTCCAGATTACTGACATGTTACTGACAGTATACTCCAACTCCCTTCTTGCGACGTTGAATGCACGAGACATCATCCGTGGAAGAATCAACGACGTCGACACAGACTTCAACGCGAGCACTTTCAAGCCTAGTCTGTCCCGCGACATTTTTGCCCGGCCGCGACTAGACCCGCCTTCAAACGACATCTCAATACAGATTGATCGCGAGACTCAGAAGTACGGGGATGACGCCGAATACAAATATAGGAGACCCGAGGTACGCGACTTTGACAAACATGTGGAGCTGAATGATTGACGCGCAAAGTCAGTCCCACACGTTGACAGATACCCTTTCTCCGACTTCACCAGATACCCCCCCAACTGGATTCAGTGTCATATGAAATTCAAATCGGAATTCTGTTGTATCGAACCAGGGTACACCCGCCCCCCAAAAGAATTCGGAGCTGTCGCCGGCCAGATTCCGCGGAGCCAGCTGTAGATTCAACCATGATGTATTTTACCTGGGACATTTCCTACTCCATAAAATTGTATAAACAATTGTGTTTTAGCCAGATGGTAAGTAGAAAGGTAAATAGCATAGCACAATCAATTACAGAATATTGTCAGTACCCTTTTACGATTGCGGACGTTGTTTTGTGGCTCCTGCCCGAATTTACAACGACCTCTCTCTTAGATATAATTCGGGTTTGGCCAACGGAGATCCATTCCCGGTAGACGAAGAGACACAAGTGCCAACCTTTATATGCTTGCCCCCAAGACGTCCCCAACTTGGGTGGGCTCCATTTCAACATGCCGAAATGGCCGACGGAGTCGATCCGTCATTGCCACAGAAGATCTCGAGCTTCAGCCAGCATGACCAAATGGAATACCTCTTCCAACGGACTCGCAAATCTATATACTCTACAGGACCACAGCTACCGGTAGCGAATCTACACAAACCTTGATTTGCTTCAATGTCGCGACCCGATCATAATTCGCCGCCCCACAGTCCACTTTCGTACATTTCGAAGCCCAGCAAGCTTTCGCCTCAGCCCATTCTCCCATTCCACCCACCGCCACACCAAGCGTATCTCCCAAAGGCCTGCAATCCATTTCGAGCACAATACGGTGCTTCAGCGCCCGCCAGGTGCGGTTGTCCAATGGCGTAATGGCACAGGCGGAGCAGTGGAAGGGCTCCCCGTTCCCCGCTAAAAGCGCTCGGGGCTGTCGAGGAGCTCGCGGAGCCCCTCGCGCCGCGATCTATGGAGCGCCAGGAGTGGGAGGAGCGCCTTCGCCGAGAGGCGGTGCAATACTTCCTCGTGGATGGGGTCGAATAAATTCAGAGATAAGGTGTGCTGGGACGCAAGCTGTACTTCCGCCGCCCACCCGAAGTGCGTCGCAAGGGCGTAAAAGCGGAGCGGATAGACTGTTAGCCATCTATGGCCGGCAAGAGCAGCGCGAATGGACGATACTGCACAGGGAATATCCCAATTCTCCGCAAGTGCAAGTACCGCTTCCATTTCGTCGTAGGATTGCCATGGGTGGACAGGGAGGCCGCACATGAGGCGGAACAGCGGTTCAACAACCACGTCTGGTTGATGGATGGGGATGGGTTCGTTTCTGTGGGGAGTTTTCGGTGGAGGTAGGGAGAGCATAGTCCTGAAAAATGCTGATGTCGTACGGAGAGTGTATGCGTGAATTCGGTACAGCGTGCCCTCTGCCGACTGGAGGACTATCTCGGCCTCTAGGGAAGAGAAATCGGTATGGTATGACGCATGAACGCATTGGAAAGGTATTTCCTGTTCAATTTCGTTAACGTTCTTGTCTTGAGGAGCAGCCATGGCTGTGGTTATGTTCAAGCTCTCGAGGCATGGGAGGTGCATGTAATGACCTCGAGGCGCCCCACGTGGGGAGATCGACATTGTGATGTAACAAAGTTTGTCGTACGACCGATCCTCTTCGGGGTTAACGAAATTTGCTAATCAGAATGCCTTCGGAACTGAATAAGATATTCGGGCGAGCCCAACACCTCCGGTATAGCGCTGAGTTCCGGAGAGAAACTGTCAGGTAGAGCCTGAGAACGAAGGGGTGGACCCAGGACTGACAGCTTTCGAGTTGCAGTGTGTGCCTACTTACCTTGGAAGCCACCCCCTTATCGTGGTCTGTGGGGAACATGGAGAATGCGTGGGTAGGATGGTCTCAAACACATCCTGAACAGAAACTTTCGCACTGGAAAGTCACCACAAATGTATTTCCTCTCTGCATAAACTCGTCACACATGATGTCGAGGAATGGTGCAACCGCGAGAGAGCGCCGCCAAGGATTACTGATGTGGTCTGGAAGACATTATCAGAAGAGCACGATTGGAAAGAAGGAACGCATCTACGAAATCACCGATGTGGGGGAGGCCGCGACGTGTGGTCTGCGCTACTCAGCAGATTGGCGACGACGGCCGCGCTGTCCTGTCCTCGTTTCAGCTGATCGTACACTAGTCCGACGGCACGCGTGGTTTGTACAAGCATTTGGTCTTCTGTCGGAAGGATGGGAGGTTGGTCAGATGAAGGCAGAAGGGGTAGACCCCCGACGCCGCTATGGCGCATCATGTCGGATATCATTGTCAGCATCTGTTTCAATGTCGCAAGATCCGCTAGCGGCAGAATATGAGTTGATTCTCAGTTGGGTCAGAGAGGAGAAAACGAAAACCTTCTGTTTGGATCGGACTTTGTCCCGTGTGATATGCGTTCTGTCTGTAACTTCAATGGTGAGGTCCGGAAGGAACACTATGGTGGTAATAACTCGCATTCCCACTAGTGTACGTTTGGCGGCCTCTTGGAGGCTAATCAAATTTTGACGGATTACTTTCATATTCTGATTAAAGAGCTCGGGCGAATTGGGGTCTGCGCCCTGGTGCAGAGAATGCTCCTGGCTCTGAGTTTGCGGAAGGAAGTTTTGGGAAGCTGGAAAGCCTTGTAGCGTGTTGAAGTTGGGCTGCATATTGGAGTATCCAGCGATGGAAGGCCCAGGTACGGGGAAGCTCTGCGGTGTTGGAATCATTGTCGCGGTCAGTGCAGTGAAAGCGCTGACGTATGTTTGACTTTGATTGGTCATGATTGGCCTCGCTCGGATGATGGCGCATCAGAGGCGGTGGGGAGGGCATCAAGTTTGATCCGCAGTTGCTGCGGTTCGGAATTTTTTCTTGGATACATATACATGTACGGCGACGTGTATGTAGCTGAATATAAGAGGCTTAAAATTTTCGAACAGAGAAACATGGCACTCAGTCAAGTATGGATATGTAACCCACACCTAAAAGATGTTGAAATACGCTGTCAACCCGCCTACGGCAGCGCTCACGAGCGCTATGCCCACAAGTGTCACGAGGCGTTGCCGCCTAGTCAGCGGCGCACCTTTAGCACCCGCAGCGTCGATCGAAATGATGTCGTCGTCGGTCAGCTCTGCGAGTCTGAAGTCAGACGCGAGACGACTAGGAGAGGAGATGCCGTACTGAGGTCTCCGGCGTTGAGATAACCAAGGAGTCTCTCCTTTTTGGAGCTCGTTCTGCGGTTGGATTTGGTTCAGAAAATATCTAGACTGGGAAGTGGAAACACATACGTTACGACGACTGCTCCTTTGGCCTTGGTCCACGCGAGGAGGACCTGGTCCACGCTGACCCCCAAGCGATCAGCGATTTTGCCTACGGGAGCATCAACTGGGCCGCCTGGGAGAGACGTAACGGGACTGCAACAGCCTAAGTTCAAGAAAGCAGGGCGAGAAAGGTGCGCACATGAGGGCGCTGTAGGCCTCAATCACAATCTGGTGCTTCGCAGCATACTCCAGGATGGGGAGTTGTCGTGCATAGACGTAGGGATGAAGGAGGATCTTTGAAGTGCAGGAAGATTAAGAACCTAGTGAGCCGGAGGCAGGTTGCAAGTATACCTGGTTAGCGACGGGTTTCACCTTCGCAGAAGCGAGGAGGATAGCGAGATCATTGACTTCAAAGTTGCTGACGCCAATGCTCCTAGGCGAACGTCAACGAGTAATCTGCGTTGAAGGAGCAACTGACTTGACCAATCCCTGCTCCTGAATGTCCTCCATTTCTTTCCAGGCAGTTGGGATATCCGGTGTCGCGAGTCGCGGGTGATGGATAAGGTACAAGTCAACATAGGACACGCCAAGCTGTATGTATTATTTCAGTAATTCTTATTCAGCGACTTGTTCTCTTGAACTTACGTTTTTCAAGCTATTGTTGATCGAGGTCTTGATATCCAGCCCGTCAACGCCAGAGTACTTCGTGGTGATGAAGATGTCCTTGCGCTCAAGACCGCTCTCACGAATTGCGATGCCCGCTTCGGCCTCGTTTCTGTACGCTTGTGCGGTGTCTAGAGCGCGCTTGGTGTGAGCAGCGGATAGTATGAGATGTATTGCGAACCTACCGACATGGGCGAAGCCCACCGAGATGGCCTGGTCGACCTGGTGGATGGGACTTTCGCCGTTTCCCAGTTTCCATGTCCCAAATCCCAGACTCGGGATTTCATGGCCTGCGAAGGGAGTTGGAAGAGGTGAGTGATGAAATAGTTGCCACGAACCGTCGTTCAACTTGATAATATCCCAAGGCATGGTCAGTGGTTAAGCTAAAAGGCCAAGCTAGCTTGTGCAGTGTGTGAAGCGAGGTGTGCGAAGCGAGTAGTGTGCGAAGCGAGCATCGTGACCCATGTGATCCAATGTCGCAATAAAGATCAAGTTCACACGCTGACAATTGTGGTTGAATATTTTCAGCATGGCTGCAAAGTACTGTGAACCTGCCGGTCTGCAAGCGGTGTCGGTGTTCCCACTTGAGGCGAACGCGATCAAGGACAAATTAAAACCAAATCCACCAAACTGCGTCATTCCATTACCATTTCTAAGTTAATTCCTTCAATGTACTTCCTGGTAGCTTCCCGCCCACATAATGCGTGGTTGGCACATTTTTTCTTCGAAATAGGGACTATCAATGGGTTAGATTTTTGCCCTTTTTAAATTAAGACGTAATTCGTTATTTGGGCACTTGATTTTATTTTAAAAATTCATAAATTGCTGATAAAACAAACTCTCAAATAATCATTTCCCGACGCAGTTCAAGACTTCAGTTAGCAGGTGAGGCGTCCGTTATTATTTCCAACACAGTTGTCTGCCGAGTCCCGTCATCCACTGGCAGCGCATATTCTGAAGAAGGGCTTACTTAGATCAATTGGCCCCCTTATTCCGGCACTGTTGGGCCCAGTCGAGCAGTTGCAGGTCATGATGCTTCCGGAGGGAGAGTCCATCGTGCATCCTGAACAACTAGCGCCAAAGTTTCCTCCCCTGGAAATTATAAATCAGCACGGTCAACCTCCGGCGGAGCATGATTCTTCTTACGCCTGGCATTGAAGGTGTCCTCCGTTGTTCGTGACACAGGAATTCAGATTAAGGCTTGAACCAACTGATCCACCTGCGGTGTTTCTGCAGTTGGCATTGAGGGTCGTTCCGCTGAGACTGATTTGGCTGCAGCTCTGCGAAAATCCGGATGCAGCAGGGGTCGGGCTGACGACAGCGGGGATTATCGTCGTGCGCTCGTCTGCCGCAGGGACTGCGACTGCAACGGTTCCAGTGGTCGCCAGAAGAGCAAGAAGGACGGCGCCCACAATGCAGGAGGTAAAGCTGGCCTTCATATCAGAAGAGATGTGTGTTGGCACACAGTCTGCCGGCCACAGCTGCTCACTTTTATACTTTGAATTCCTTCATAATACCGTCGGAGTCCGTCGGATACAAAAATCTGACGCCACAGATATTTGGGTCGAAAAGGTTCAATGACAGTGGCGCACTCGGGGCTAGAATTGATTTTCAACAGCCGGGGCCGCATAAGAACACCGGACGTTGATACGTGCTTATTTTAGACAGCGGTTTGCTTTGGTACTCGCACTATCATTCATAATTGCGAGAGTTCTTTCGAAGCAATTGCGATCTCTCGATTTCACAGATGGCTTATGTTTCCTCACACTGAGCTAGAAGACTATCACATCTTACAGGTTATGATGGGTTACACTTGACTACGCTTCTTCCGCTGCCCATTTATTGCCTCTCATCGTGCGCCGTGTCTGGTACGGTACATCCGCGAATCTCGGTTTCTGGACAATAGTTGGCACTTTGATCAGTTGACCGGCTTCGTTTTCTTCTATGCACTATCCATTTATGTATCCGTTATTCCTTCTAGTGTTATGGAATGCCCGATTAGCCGTTTGAATCTCTCCATTTTTAGGAAGCACGCTCACGAAGGCCCTTTGAATATCTGGATTTTTTTCTGGGAGGCACACCGACCGTAAAGAGAATGTCGATCGGATCCTCATGCCAGCTCACCCTTGGCAAAATGTCTGAAATACAGCAGTATCATCGGGGATGTGCTTGAACTTCAGCCGTGAAGTCTGAGGTACGGAAGACGGAAAACTGAGGATTTTTCCCTGGTTGCATTTCCAGAATGATTTCCCACCTTCGTTTCACTATTTCTAATTCAAATGTTGGAGGTTGAACCAAGTTCAAGGTCACGTGAGTCGGCGCGTCGAGAAATTATTACCAACAACAATAACAAATACTGGTTGAAAATTTGATTGATATGGGATAATTATGACATTTGAGCTCAGGGAATGAATTACACGAATCTGAGAGGGATACCCACCGTAGAACGTAACCTTCTAAATGGAGAGCAGGACAAACCACGATCCGTTCACCACGAGACCAATATGTGCAGCCGTACGTTCCGTCCCCGCACCAACGCCGCACGCATGATAATTCAAGCGGAAAGCAGATTCGAGGTTTATAAGCGCCACAGGTCTACATGTTCATCGACCCACTGGCAATGGCTTCCCTTCTCGCGTTCGCAGCTTTGGCCTCCGTAAATTTTGCGAGTGCTGCACCAATCCCACACGCCAGGACTTTAGTAGCGCGTGTGTTTGATGAGGCAAACATGTATGCAAACTGGCCCACTTACGATCAACTCCCGCTCCATCCTTCTTTTCCCACCAAAGCGGCCTGGGGCGTATGGGTGCGCAACTTGACCACTCTTAGGCAAATAACTGACTCAAGATCATATATATTTAGGGAGACAGCGATGAATTGGGTGCTTTGAACCACATAACAAACACTACAATCCTCGCCGCTAAAAGTCAAATTACGATTGGGCGGGCCTTCAACCTCAACTTGGAGCTCGCACTTCCCAATCCCCCGCTGAACCCAAATCGTCCGGCTCTCCTGCATTCAATCCAGCCCTTCGCAGGATACCAAGACGATATCCTCACACTGAATACCCAAATATCCACCCAATATGATGGATTGCGGCACTTTCCGTACTCGACCGATTTCAAGCAAGAGACTTACCAGTACTTAGTGGCTTTCGTCTCTTATTGTCGTGCTTACCCGCAGTTCTTTGGACAGATTCTACAATGACCTGTTGAAATTCGAAGATTTGTTCGAACCTGGCGGTTCATCTACCCTAGGAATCCAAAGTGCGTCCTTGATGTCAGTACATGAAAAAATGAGGTCCATTGAGCTGGAATTCTATCAGACGCTGCCCAGAAGGGTATTGCCGGCCGCGGAATTCTCCTTGACTGGGCAGGCTGGATGGATTCGAGGAACGCAACCTATGATGCTTTCAGTGTACTTACGCGTCTACTCACCTGTTCAATCCGTCTACTCACTTTGCCTTGGAACCAGGCCACATCGATTCCTGTTGAAGAGCTCGACTCGGTTGCCAAGTGGCAAGGACTCCACCCTGATTCGTTCACCAAGCCAGGGGACTTCCTTGTTGTCCGCACTGGATTTACAAAGCAATACTTGGCCCTCCCACTACACGAGCAATCGATTCTTCCTTATCGTGAGGAGCGAGACTTCATTGGCGTGGAAGCCTCCGATAAGACCTTGAGATGGCTGTGGGAGAAGAAACTCGCATTGGTGGGTAGCGACAACCCCGCTTTCGAGAGCATGCCTTTCAATGCCACAATTGGGGGAGTTCCTCGGTCGCTGCATCAGGTGTTTATAGGCGGATGGGGACAGAGTATTGGTACGCTTTTTTTTTTCTTTTCATGATTATGCATTGATTTATTGCGTTCAATAGTCGAGTTCTTGAATCTCGAGAATCTTGCTGTCGCCTGCCATCAACTGAAGAGGTACACTTTCTTCTTCAGCCTGCAGAACCTCAATGTTGTTGGTGGTATTGCGAGCCCGCCAAATGCGATGGCAATCATGTGAAACTCTCATTCCGTAGTTTCTATAACAAAGTACCGGCGGTATCCAATAAGACTCTGAACGAGCCTGGGGTATGTCATCATTAGCGCGCAACTCCGAGTCTGCTTGAGACCAAACACAATCGAGTGAGACTAGCCAGACCCTATGGGTCGGCTATTCCTTGGCTCGAGGCCAGCTTCCTGAACCTGCTATCCGACCGCGAGAGCAATTCCTTCGGACTTCCGCTCTCTACGAGCTTTCCCTTGTCCAGAACCAGTATCACATCGAAGTCGAGGATCGTTTCTATTGTCGAGATTAGAAATTGAGGAATGGTTTATATTATTAACAGCTCGACTGACGGATTCGGTGGGCAACGGAAATCACTGTGGAATCGCTCAGATCCGTGCGAACAATCTCTCGAATTTTCGTATCGGTGTCCGCGTCAAGGCTAACTCATGTATTAGCAATGGCTTGACACGCTTTAGCGAAAATGGGCTCACCTGCTGCTGGCTTCGTCAAGAACAACGATCTTTCGTCTTCTCAAAAGAATTCGGGCAAGGCATAAGAGCTGTCGCTTAAGCATAGTATCCACATCAGCGACGCCCATTCGGCCGAAGTGTAGTAATTCACCTGTCCGGCTGAAAGAGATCCCCCATCGTCCATCATGGTCTCGAGTTTGTCTGGCAAATCAGAAACCGCACTGTTGAGCCCGATCCGTTCTAGGGCCACCCAGATTTGTGCATCAGTATATTCTCCATGTGGGTCTAGATTGTAGCGCAACGGGGCGTTCCAGATAAATGGACTTTGCGCGACCAAACTATAATAAGTGATCAGTAACCATTGGTTCATGTGATTGCGACAATACCTTAGTGAGTCCCGGAGTTCTCCAAGGCGTATCGTCCGTGTGTCTACACCGTCGATAAGGACCTGACCGGACATTAACGAAGGATCCACCGCTCTGAATAGCGCCATTATCAAGCTGCTCTTTCCCGAGCTACGTATCCCATCAATAATGCACAGGTAAACTTGCAAGCAACACGAACCCGGTCCTGCCACAGATACCGATCTTGTAACCTGCAGGCGCTTCAAATGATATATCGTCGATGGCGAAATCAAGGTCATCCCTGGGTTCAAGGCCTCATTAGAAAATAGGCAGGCTAGGCAGAACAACGCCGCGCACTGATATCTCAACCGAACATTTCTGAATGTCACGGCACCGTGCGGTGTTGAATCTGAAGGAGGTGTCTTTTCAAACACTTTCTTCTCATCAGAGACTTCAGCGGGATCGTTCTCTTTCGGTAGAGATGCAATCTCATGTATCCTGGACACCGCGACGGAGGCATTTTCAAGACCGGACAGACTCTTGAGATACAACGATGAGCATCAACGAATATTCCAGTTCAATGAAGACGACCATACCATTAGGAGACCCGATAGTTGGCCAGACATGCTTGTCAAATTCGCCAGTGCGAGACCGAGGCTGGCAAGCATATATGATGGTAAGTGGCTAATACTCGCAAATAAAAGATAAAAGCTCAACAAGGATGGGTTCGTGCTATGGCGCAAGCCGACGGCGAGAAATGCTAGTCCTGCTGCAAGTATGAAGGAAATCATGGCAAGGAACGCCCGCCTGTAGATTCATTAGAGTGGGGAATTCGAGATGGGAGGCATCGAGACTCACAAGAATCGTATGCTTGCAAATCTCAAGTAGAATGGAATCTGGAATGATGTCAGAGTCTTGACCGAATATTCGGCAGATAAATAGGTTGCATTACCTGACTTTGGTCCAAATGTACGTCGTTCTGATCCTGAAAATATTTTTCAGCTCTAAGGGCCCTTTAAAACTCTCAGCGGCATGAATGTCATGATAAAACACAGTTAAACACACCTTATCGTGACGAGACCGACAAGGGTCGTTGAAAACTGTGTATACAAGGGTGACTTGCTTGCCGCACCCAACTGCTGAAACTGCTTAGCAGTTTTCTGAAAGAAGGGTTCAGGTGACGCAGATCATCGTTAAGGGACGGCGCGCTTACCAGGTAGAATGACAATATTATCCAGTAAAGGGCACCGAGAAATGGTACCGCAAGCGTCAACCATGGTGTCTTGAACATTCGCGTGAGTTAGAGCGTCCAGCATGGCGGGGAAAAGAGGTGTACCGGAATTAAAATAAAGACCAAGGATCCCACTAAAGTGACATTCGATGAGAATCCGTGTCCCGGATTGTGCCAAAAAATCACTCGCCGATGATTACCAAGGGCAAGATCACATCGAAGATGTTTCTAGGGAAATCCAAGTCGCACATGAAGATGTCCTGTGTTGGTCTCAGCGCGAATTATCACGATACGAGAGTATAAGAAAACCTGTGAGAAGCGGTTGATGATACGGCCTGCAGGGGTTGTTGAATAAAATGAGCACGATGTCTCAAGGAGACCCCGAAGCTGCGCTGCATGCAAATCTAAAATTATAGGACCTCGATTCAACGACGGATATGCCAAAACTATAATGAATACGGACTTGCTCCAACAGGGCTAAATGGCCAACGTCAATGTCTAGTGCAAGCGCGATAACCAAACAATGCTCACCCCGTGATCACAATTGTGAACATCCACATCCCGACGGCGCTGAGAGTCGAACACAGTTAGAATCAGACAAATTACTATGCGGAAATTGGCGCACATGGCTAACATATTCCCGACGGTGAGGGCTGAATATCCACCCACCCAGATGCCGGGATGACGTCCATTGCTCTCGGACCACTGCTGCAGGTATATCTGTAATGGACTAATATGAAACTATTTCGATCAAAATTTAGCATGGCTTACCTGTAATGCGAGGCGCACAAGCCCCGCAATAACGAAGAAGACCTACAGATGAGGGGCGTTGTTTATATCGGCGAAGAAGCATGTAAATAGCTACCCACGAGGACGACTATTGATCCAGACCAACCCGCCATGCGCAAGTAAAACAAGTAAGGTGTGAGACCCAAAGAGGATTCCGGGATAGGAGCCTCTGCACGTTCTTTCTCGGCGACGTGCTTCTTGGTTGGAGCCACCGCCTCCGGTTTATCACTCGTTTCAGATTCTTGGGGATCTTCTTTCCGCGCGTAATGGTCGAATTGGTATCCGGCGGCGCGGATTTTGTCCAAAGTCCCCTCGTATTGCATGGCGCCAGCGTTTAGCACAATTACACGATCGGCGTAGTTCAAATGATTGGCTATTTGACGGTAAGACAAGTCAATACGGCGATGGTGGACGAATACATACCATTATTTGTAACCAAAACGACGCCCTTATTTCGAAGGAGGCCATTTGATCCAAAAAGTGCGCTGAAGACTAGATTGCGACATGAGGACGAGAAATTTAGGATAGCTATTCTACCCACCGTGCTTCTCGGTTTCGGCATCGAGAGAGCTGAAAGGATCGTCGAGAAAAGTCCACGGAGCCTTGGCATATATGGCCCGCGCAAGTGACTGGATTGAAGGCTCAACATCGCAGTACAGGCATTCAAAAACTTGACTCACAATCCGCTGCCGTTGGCCACCACTAAGAGTCGCGCCTTTCTCGCCGAGGAATGTCCCATCCTTAGCGTTCATGCGGTCAATTTCGGTTGCAAGTGCGCACGCCTCTAGAACAACGTTGTACCACTGCTCCACAAATACTTGCCCGAAAACGACGTTGTCTCGGATGGTACCCGGAACGATGAGTGGGTCTTGTGAGGCATATGCGATAGAGGTTCTTGGAGGCACAAAATGTCCGGCCGTGCATACAGTCTCACCGAGTACGGACAGCAGGAATACTGTTTTCCCCTGGAATAGAGATACCCATTAGCGGTCGACTGAGTAACTGAAGTCATGGGATGACCCACCGAGGCGACAGGTCCGGTACACAAATGGAGATGACCCGGAGTCAGAACCAGAGATAACGGCCCCAGAAACGCAGGTTTATCCGCCGCCCAGGAGAATGAAGCTCCTTCGATTTTTATATCTTCTGAAGCTTCTCTCCCTTTCTCCGTGGAGGGAATTCTGTGTTCATTCTCATCGTTTCGCAGAAGTACATCGTCGCGTTCTTCGAGTGAGAGATATTTCTGGATACGCTTCAGGGAAGCGTATGCCGCCTGTAGCTGTGGCATCGAACTGCCTGGAATTCTTAAGTTACTACTGAACGACACAGACGGTGAATGGGCGAACGAACCAAGTAATATGAGAGGCGGGGACATGAGATTAATTGTGGCCACAATTGTGAATATCCGCTCGGGATCGAGGACTCCGCGGTGATGATCGTGAGCCGCTAGCGCTGCGTAAGGGCCAAGCACGGATAATGTGCATGCTGCCCACGCTGTAGACGCCAAAGTGCCCGTCACCGTGATGTTGTAGCTACGGAAATGAGTTGACAATATTCAATAAGTTGCGACGACTCACTAGAATGAACGAGCCCCCTTCATCTCATCTGTCCGCAGCTTCGCAGCACGGGTGGCAAAGACGTTTTCGTAGTGGGACAATTTCATCGGGAGATAGTTGTTGATGATGGAGGACAGGAATTTAATCCGCTTGTCGGTTGATCCCATCCAGGCGCCATGGGCAGCTCCAATACCTTTGCTAACATATCCGGCAATTACAATCATGAAGACTGTGATCACGAGCGGGAAGAAAGCCGGCCAGGTAGCCTAATAAGCATGTCAGAACCGCTGCAATGACCCTGGTAAGGGGTATACCTGAGAATAGAGTAACGCCACGGCTAGGATGATCGATATTATGGCCGCCCACAGCTCATGAAAAGTCTCTAGTCCCAGACAAACACGTTCAACATCGACAGACCTATGGCAGGTTCAGGTGAGTAGCAGGGGGGAGGAGGGCGGCATACATATATGTGCTCGCTACTCCACCACCAACTTCGCGCCCGGAAGCCGATGAAAGATGGAGAGTCTTTCTGTAGATATTTCCCACGAGTGCGCCACGATAAAGGACAGTGCAGTCGAAGACCTGTAGACGATTATTCAGCGAAGGCTGAAGACGATTTGCCACAGCAGAACGATACCTTTTCCCAATAGATGGAAGTCATCAAGAAAATCAGGGCGTATGTGCACACAAACCCGCCGGCGAGAGCCCATCCGCGGTCAGATGGCTGTTCGGGGTGTGAAATAAATTCAATCATGCCTGCCGCCAGGAGTGGTTGCATGAACAACGCGACGAGGAGCAAAATACGGGGTATTATAGGAGAAAGAAACTGCAGCGGAAAGGCTTTCAGTGACGCACGAACAAGATAATGTTCGCCTTTGCTGCGTAAAATGGTCAATCGGTAAAGAAAGAAGGACAGAGGGAGTTGACATACGGTATAGTGACGAGTAAAGCGTGAAGAGGTTCCGTGCTTGCGTTGGCACCCATTTCATGGGGGATAGCACCGCAATCAGCAATGGTGAGGGTTTTCTTGCGCCCGGACCACAGCAAAGGGATCAACCAGACGTAGAAGGCCCTGGATATGAAGCTCGAGGAGGATACTCGGGGAACAGTCTGAATTGAGAACCGCTGAATAAAATATTTCAAGGACTCAGAGGAAACAGACCGTGTTGACCAAAGCACGACGTTTTCCCAGCAGCTCGGCAAGTGAGAGAAGAAAGTATGCTGCAGCTGCGAGTTGGAGTGCCAGGGTGATCAATCGGGAGTCGCCAATCATCAAGGATGATCGCATAATTGCAGCAGTGAAAACGCCCTTGCAGAAGGCGTAGACAATGATGAGTGTACTGGGGGTGACGGATTTGAAGTGTTCGGCAATGACGAGGATAACCAGCATCAACTTCGAGGTATTTCGTGAGTTCCGAGCCCAGAGAAATAACACGTTTCCCACTCACGGCGGACAAAATCTGCACGATCGGTGCAGCGATGAGCACATGTCCTCGATGCGAGTAGACCAAACTGGCAATCGTGGTAGCCACGACGAACAGCGCCGCAACCCCCTTTGGTACCAGAAGAGCATATCCCAGCTTTGAGTTCCTGACCGGAGCAGTTTGGGACCTCAGGAAGGCAAGCCGGAGTACCGCAAGCGCGA
Source organism: Mycena rebaudengoi (assembly GCA_029282285.1). Lineage (NCBI taxonomy): Eukaryota > Fungi > Basidiomycota > Agaricomycetes > Agaricales > Mycenaceae > Mycena > Mycena rebaudengoi. The sequence continues at coordinate 82,254 of JARJCX010000392.1, read as the reverse complement.
CAAATATGACATCCGGAGAAAGCGATAGGACGCTGCCGCAACGTATCAGCAAGCTGAAAACCAAGCAATCTGGAGCCGCCGAACCTCTGTTCAAAGTATAGGGTGAAGTCCAGGTCTCTGCAACTCGACCCGGGGCCAAACGACCTGTCCTGAGCGCAAGACGACATGGGGATTCACGAGAGCTCTCAACGCCCAACAGCCACGAATCGGACCGAACCCACTGATACATCAGGGATCTTCAGAACGCGGAAGAGGGATCTGATTGGCCGCCGAGACTGGCAAGATATTCCCACATACCCTTTCCCACGAAGGTGTGCTTCCTGCGCCAAATGTGGAGCTTCTGAAGAATGGAACATCACTCAAAGAGACTCAAAGTGTGTGAAATTGAAAATTCGGTGTCCGTGAGTCGGACCGTGAAGTGCAGTTGAGTTTAATTGATCGTGCTTGAGCTGAGATATGATAGCAGTACAACTCCCCACTCCCTCGGCGCAATACTTATCACCTGCAACAGAAGCATTCTGCCTCCCACCGCAAAAATCACATCAAGGACCAAGGTCCGAGAAAATTGGACCTTATCCTGCTTCTAATCCTTGCTGCGATGGAATGACAACATTGGGCTTCCCGGATCTTGGCATTGAGATACCAGTGACCGCAAATCATGCGAGCGGGCATCAAACGTATTGATCCACATTCAAGACTGATGAACAGATTTTGCAGGATTTTGCCTGCGATAAGGCTTTGATATTGAGATGCTTACTCTCAGAACGCCGCATTTCATTCATCCAACAGATCTGTCACTCTCCAGCTGGGAACTTTCGCCTTGGTCGGATACAATTAAATCAGGATGGTTCATCATGTTCATCATGATGTGAATATCATGATTGTGAACTCGTGTACACTGTACGGTCTCCGAGTCTTTGGTCGATAGTTGGTCTCTCAAAAGAATCATCACATGTTCGGCATCCAGACGGAATTATTCCGGCAGTACGGTAGACCAAGTCAGGGCATTGATTGAAAATATCTGGGAGGTCTCTGCTCTGTAAACGACGGTTCAACAAATTCAGCCGTTGGCGAACGTTCCCGGAGATGCACAAGGCGAGTTTCTTGGAATTGAAAACTGGCACAGGACATAGGTCGCAAGCAAGGATGGTCGAGTTCAACAGCGTCTAGCTATGTAAGGACAGGAAGGTATGTGACAAGAATTGAATAATAAATACGATATCTCCGATAAATAATAATGGACACTCTGGAAACCATCTAAATCGAGTAGCCGTGGTCGTGCTCGACCGAAATCTCCTTGGTGATGACCGCCTGAAATAATGTTCAAAAATGAACGATCCAGTGAGCGGAATATAAAAAGACTGACACTGTTCGTCGCGAAGGACATGGGTGCGTTGACCTTGGTGTCGGAGGTGTGTACACGGAAGGTAGACATGTTGGAGGACATGTTGTTGGAAGAGCCGAGGTGTTTCTCGCGGAGGTACGCGCGGGAGTTGAGGCTTCAGGTGAGGTGTTAGCAGAGATGAGCGGAGTGGAATTCAGCTGCAGGGGCACACATACATCGCAACTGGATATGTGCGCGTGAGTTGACGTGGGAGGAAGAGTTAAGGAGGACACTCACAGAATGTGTTGACATAGACCTTCGTCAAAAGCATATGAGGGGCGAGCCAGTACTGCGGGCCTGGGAAGGCGAAGAACATGACGAAGGTGAACACTTGGACGAGCATGACCAAGGCACCGCGGTGCATGAATATCTTGGTCAAGGTGTCCAGGAGGTTCTCCGTCCTTGATGAAGAGGTTAAATAAATGTCGGCCACAAACGCACGGAAATCACATACGATTTCATTCCGGTCTTGGAATCAGAGAGGTACTTGCACATCATGATCGTGGCAAGTATGTCGCAGAGGGCGTTGGCGCCTTTGGAACCGCCGAAGACAACCTGGACAGACGATCAAGTTGCTGAATATGTATGATCGAGTTGAAGTACCTGGAAGTGAAGGTTGTAATGCGGCGTGGCGGGATTCAGCAACATGACGGCGGCGCATGCTATCGAATATTAATTAGTATCATTGAGCTTCGCCGAAGAAGCTGTAACACTGACCAACGCCAAATACTATACCGATTTGAGAGAAGGTCAGAATACGCAGCGAATTCTCGACAAATCACCAACCCAGGCCGATTATGGACAAGGCGCCCTGGTAAGAACGTTGAGAACCAATGAGGGAACTCGCATGAAGAGAAGACGCACGATGAGGTAGATAGTAATATTTGCCACCAGTCCTGACGGTTTCACTAGAAACAGTTAGGTCAAAAAATGTACAGCTGTAGGCCATTTTGCGACTTGCCATGACGGAGTTGGACGATGAAATAAATCTGAGCCCTATGTACATAAATTAACTCAGTGTGGATGAACGAAGTGGCGAGGGCTTACAGGAAAGCGATGAACGCAGAAATGACGCATTCTGCACCAATATTGCTAAAACACTGGTCAGCAAGCACTTTGTCGGAATAAACCCAGATATGTACGGGCTGGTGACCCTGAATTGCTCGAGTCTACCAAAATCAACGACCTGCGTGAAACAATGAGCCAAAAATCCTCTTTCTCCTGCTGAAGTCATACGAGGTCGACCCAGAATACCGCGACAATCAGGAAGGTTGAAACCATGTCAAGGAGTCTGTATGAGGTTGAGTTACAGTCCAAACCGTTTGCACGGGACGTACATCATGGCAATGGCCTAGAATCGGGTCAGTTTATGTTTTAGCGGAGTAAAATCCCTACTTACGCTGAGTTTAATAACGAGCCTATCCTTGGAAGCCGTTCGTAAGTAGCTCAAGGCCTGAATTAAAGTCATTCCGAAGGCACTGTCCAAGGTATGAGACTAAATTCGCCCCGTCGTGTGCAGACTACTCACATTAAGTTCAGAATAATACCCCAGAAAACGGGACCGAAGGGCTTCGAGAGGTCCATCTCAACGCGAGGCGCAAGGGAAGGCGTGATCATCATGGTCGTAGTTGAGCGGATTGAAGACGATGGCGAACCCGAGCTCCACAACTTCGTGTGGGCTTTTCTATCTTTTTTGGGATTGGAGCCAACCTGGGTTAGCTCAATTTGCCTGTCGACTTCTCGGAGTGAATCCGCCACGGTTGCTCCCAGACGCCTGCCCACGCTGTGCCATCAGTGAGCGATAGATGGGATCGGTATATGCGAAGATCTGCCAGATATCAGAATCAGCAGAAGATCAAAGAAAGATAGGCGGACGCGTCGACGCGCCATTAACGCGCTCGCGCGCGCATTTGTATTACGGATTCTTGATTCTTGCGGACTGCGCAGAAAGCGGAGTAGATGACTGCAGACCGTCGCTGCGTCTGAGGAAATCGGAGCTCCGCTGTCTAATTAGGTAAATATTAATAGAGGTAAATATCGTGGTGATGGCACTTTTCACGGTTAATTTCCTGGGCGATAGCCGGGCCATCCAAACAAACAGCCCCTCTTCACCACCCCACCACATCTTCACTCTACTATGGCGGCCCCAAACCCATTCTACAGGTGCCCTCCCTTACACTGCATACGTTCTCGTGCTCATTCATCGGACCCGTGCGTAGAGAGCCTGACTTCGAGACGATCCAGTTGCATGGTGGGCAAGTCCCTGACCCCACTACAAACGCGCGCGCGGTGCCCATCTATCAGTCTACGAGCTTTGTGTTCAACAGCGTAGAGGTGCTTGGGATTTCCGCCTCCGATTCTCCGCTTCACTGACTGCAGACCTGTGTGCGGTAGCACGTCGAACGGCTTATTGGGTTCCAGTAAGGTCCTTTCCTCTTGAAGCTCTCTCGATGTTAATTTCTCGTATCAGTGAATTCGGAAATCTCTATTCCCGAGTCTCGAATCCCACTGTAGTATGTGCATCTTGCCTTTACGGAATTTCACCCTAGGCTCATATATCTTACTTAGGATGTTTTTGAGAAGCGGATGGCAGCGCTAGAGGTATGATCCATTTGGCCTCTGTTGGGCTCCATGTAGAAGATAGCCGTTAACAAGTGCAATGCTAGGGTGGGATGGCGGCAGTTGCAACTGCTTCGGGACAAGCCGCCACAACTCTTGTAATATCCTCTTTGGCGGCTTCGGGAGACAACATCGTTTCATCGTGAATGGGGTTCGATATCTGGTGTTATTATCCACTTACTCTTTTCGAAGTACTCGTTTGTATGGCGGGGTATGGACACTTTGCCAATAAAATATCTCGTGCGCTAATAGCACTTCAGACATACAACCAGTTCAAAGGTTCGTCTCATTCGTGCGGATTGACCTTCGATCTGCATCTCATGGCTCTTTTAGTCACCTTCAAGCGGTTCGGAATTGACTTCAAGTTCGTCTCCGGCACCGATCCTGCGGAATACGCCGCCGCTATTGACGAGAAGACCAAAGGGATATATGTTGAAAGCATTGCCAATTCTGATACCGTTCTTGCCGATATCGCTGCACTCGCCAAGGTATTCTTATTTATATTTTATTGCACTTGGGATTCCATTGAGACTTTCTTCTCTCAGGTTGCCCACGATAATGGAATCCCCCTGATTGTGGACAACACACTTGGGATGGGAGGTTCGTAGTCCGCTCCGGAGAACTTGGAGTCCTCATCGCGAATATATTTAGGCTACATGCTTAAACCCATCTCTTTGGGCGCAGATATTGTCGGTTAGTAGCTTTCACATCAACATAATATTTCGCTAACGAAATTCCAGTTCATAGCGCCACAAAGTGGATCAGTGGACACGGCACGACGCTGGCTGGTGTGATAATTGATTCTGGTTCGACGCTACGCCCTTCTTTGATGACAGAAACAGCCGTCTAACTGTTTGCCGTACCAGGACGGTTCGATTGGAGGCAATCGGACAAGTTTCCAATGATCACGGAACCCTCGGTCGCCTACGGGGGCGCGCGATTCGCAGACATGTTCTATCCTGTCGGTTTTGCCCTTCAAGTCAGGCTCCAGGTATGCTCGCAATTTCACCGCATTAATTCGCTGTCGCTAACCTGCATAACTATAGTGTCTCCGCGATCTCGGCCCAGCCTTGAGTGCCATGTCGGCCTTCATGGTCCTTCAGGGTGTCGAAACATTGAGCCTGCGTGCGCAACGCCATTGCGAGAACGCGCTTGCTGTGGCCAAGTCGGCTCGTTCAAAAATTCTTCGCGGCCATGTACTAAACATATTATTTGTCCAGATTCCTTGAGGCGCATCCCCGAGTCATCTCCGTCTCCTACCTCGGGCTGCCGACTCACCCTTCGCACGAATTGGCGCTCAAGACCCTGCGCAAGGATTCCTTCGGTGGAATGCTGACGTTCCGCGTGGAGGGTGGGTTCGAGAAGGTCAAGCAGGTCATCAACAATCTCAAACTGGCATCGCACCTTGCGAATCTTGGTTCGCGTGCACTCTCTCACACCTTTTGCTCATTTCTGAATCTATCATAGGGGATGCAAAGACACTGGTCATTGCACCGTTCATCACGATCCAGGCGCAAATTACCCCGGAGGAACGTCTCTTGACCGGTATAACTGATGATACAATCCGCGTACGTTATCATCCTCTTGACTCTCAAAATTTTGTTCAGTCAAATATAGTACTCTGTTGGGATCGAAAGCGTCGCGGATATTATTGCGGATCTTGAAGGAGCATTTGCGGCCGCGTACCAATAGCGGGCGGTGACATCATTATATTTTGCACATGTACATCTTTGAATTTTATTGCTATTAGGATTTCAACTGCGCTCTTGGCTCTATTGGTGCTGTGCCTGGTCGTAGATGCTCCGGCTCATTTTCACCGACGCAAGAGGACACAAGCCAACGCAACGTCACTCAAACATGTGGCTCGAAACCCCTGAAACCTCCCAGCTCGGATAAGTTCGGATCTTCGGAGTCTTCTTCTTCGAATGATGATGATCCTCCTCTTCGGATGATCGATAATTGAGCGTGGTGGCGCTGCAAAACGCATCAGTGCGGAACTGACGGGGCGCGTGAGAAAATTAACTATCGCTTTGACCTCAAGGGTGAAGCGGAGCGAACTTTTGTAAACTACATACCTACCAGTTTGAACTCAAATTATCTATGTGATGAGAGATGATGTGTGTCTGTATTCGTATTCTAACGTTTGGTGGCAAAACCGATACAAGGGCACTAAAAAGATGCAACGTGTTACGCCGGATAATCGCACATTCGTTCACGCGCCTGATGCTGCCGCTTTCTCCCTACCTACTAGTCCCGAAACGGGACCGGCCTAGACCGGCCATGTAATCCTACCTACGTGCCTCCCCGGATGATTATCCGCTTAGCGGTCTCGTACTTTCTGTCACCCCGGATTTGCTCCGCTGTTTCTCAGCCTATTCATTCAACGATGCTGAAGACAGACGACTCATCGTCCAGCTCGCGATTTTGGTGGACCGCGCGTCTTGCCCTCCTGTTTGGTTTCGGTGGTACTGCAATAGCACTCGTCGCCCAGTTGGCCAGCGGATTTCACAAATCCGCGCCCATAGCTGTGGAAATGTATCGTATGCGAAATCTCCAGCCGAACGGTCATGTCCTGATTTTCCTCTGTAGCTGGGGTTGCACCCGTATGGGATTTGGGACAGCTTAGCCTCGTAAAGATGTCGATGGAGGACACCGTCCGATATCCGCTCCGCGGCGCCTCCGCCAAAGCCCAGTGGGAGTCCATGGTTCCGAAGAATGGTGGTATTGTGCACGTAGGGCCTGAAAAAACGCCTTACATGCTCTCAATGTTTCATCAACTGAAGTGCCTCGACATCCTGCGGCGCATGTACGTTGAGGACCACCACGGAGAACTCGACGCAATAGGTCGGCATTGCCTCAACTATTTGCGGCAGACGGTTTTATGCCGCGCGGACTTGCGTCTGGAGTCGCTTCAGGATCCCGACGGACTTCACGCTATTGATATGTACGGGGATTTCACTTGCACTGACTGGAGACAAGTTTACGCCAGGGTAGAAGAGAACGAGAAAAGTATGGTATAAGCTTCCTTATGTAATGTAGTAGTATGAATACTTTTTTGGAGACGTTCTCGGTTGAGGATGTAATATCTCGCAGAATATGGGCCCATGGCGCCGGCGGACGACTCGGACTCGGATGCCGCATTTTCTCCCAAATCATGATGCTGAGTTGAATCAAAGCCGGCCACCAGCATTGAACACGCGTTGGAGCATAATTGGATTTTCAACTTGTCAAATCATGATGCAGAATGTGCTCATATCTTTGAATCGAAGCTGACCATGAGATAAATCAGGATCACCATCTCCCATTCATATCAATCAACGACCCTCTGGCCAAGCATTATGTATTGAATCACGTCCCCTTCTCTCGGAGCTGCAATCTACCTCCTCGAGAAGATCTTCGTCGGCATGTGTACTTCTGTTGTGCTGATTGGGGACATCCTGGGGTATAAATAGCTGAACGAAGTTGGAATTTAAATCAGAATTCGCCTCTCGTTCTCTACCCCACAATGAACTTCTTCACCGCTCTTTTTGCCGCTCTCTCCATCGCCGTCGCTGTCAACGCGGCCGCTATCGACGTTCGTTGCGATGCGCGTGACCTTGGTAGGCTTTCCCATTTACCGGTTACTCCACCACTGACCAGTGTTCAAGCTGTCGATGCTGGTGCTCATCCCGCCAGCGCTGAAGACTTGCCTCGCTGCTTCTAAGGAACTTTAGACCCAGATACCCCGGAGTCCGTGACCGAGTTAGTTATCTTTTACTCTGGCAGCTCAGCGATTGACGGATTTCTTTCTTCAGTCTGGCCGCATTCGCGCATCGTCTTAGAGCTTCTGTATTCTTGTGGTTCACGATATATATATATATTTGCTGGGACAAATTGCGCACGATCCATAAGAATAATTATAAACATTATATATTTGACTCTCAGGAATATTCGGTTCTGCAAGCAAACTGAAGTTACTGAGAAAATGAATCGCACGTCGCACTTCTGGGCGAGTATCGTAGTAAGATCCATGGGACAAATATAATAATGCAGGCACATCTTACATACGTATTCGGGTCGCAGATGCATACATATTCCCTTGTAATACCTACCTACCTACCTACCGAAGTACCTACCACGATCTCCATTGTTATAAAAATTGCAGCTAATTGCAACACGATGCGTCCATTTAAACTGTGACCTCACTCATCTTTCAAAGCAACGTCAGGGCGCCTTGTCGAACCGACTTAAGGGAAGGAAGGCAGATTACACGGCACCATTCTGCTCCGCGGGAGTGGCTTTGGTTCCAGCCTGAGTCTCACGGTCGCTTGCTGTACTTCCACAACTCCCTAATATTAATTCTAAGTATTGTCCAGAGCACGATTTAGCGCTTAGCATTAGCTGTTCTCTTCTCACTGACCGCATTTATTGTGTGGATGAGATGATCAAAGGTTCCGCAGCGGGATCGCCGTAACATCATGTGGATCATGGGATTGTAAGCGTGAGTTCTTGGATCAAGCTCATGGTAACCCATGGTGATGTGTGCGCGACGAAGCATGTGGAAGGCCTTTGATTCAAAATTAAATGGGCGATGAAACAGCCGGCGTATAATCAAGGGGGAGAGAATTGAGGTAGGTCAACCGAATCCACGGCATTGCGCCTCTAGCTCCCAAACGCAATTTGAAAATTGTAGATAAGCCCATAGCTATATTATTAAAATTGTATAACGACTAAAGCGACGAGGATTGAACCAAAAACAAAGCTGGCGATATTGCATCAATTGAATGCCACAGGAAATAAATTGAAACTTACCTGCTCGCGCTTCTACCCTAGGCTGAATAAATTCAAGTCGGCACTCGCTATGTCTTGCACAGGCGAGCTCGAAAGTCAGAATCGAGTTAGTTGCGCAAGGAAACTCCACCGTTTCCATCGGTGCATCTTTAGATACATCCCACGTCGTAGTCAGGGACAAACGTCGAGGCCGAGAGCCCCAAGACAGAGACTTGCGGTCCAATCGTCTGTCGTGGTCCAGCTTCCAGAGGTCAATTTGACCCATGCTGTGCGCATCAATATCGCGGCCGTGGTCATGACCAGAAGCCTCCGGAGGGATCGAAGTTGAAAGCTGCAGTATGCATTTTTCCATGCCAAAGTCCTGGACACGATACTGAACGATGGTCGATATCTGAGATAATTGCTCAAATGAGTACAGATTAACAACGCATGCGGATGCCACTTACCCCAGGAGCGACCATAAACTTGCGATCCGTTGCATACGCAGTTCCATAGTAAGTCAGCTTGCGGTCAATCTCGTAATAGCTTGCGTTCGGTTCGGATTCGTTGACTTGTGAGGCGAGGAAGGGAACGTTCAGTATGGGACGTGGCGGTTCCGCAGAAGCATCGCGAAACGCATTCTCGAGGCCAAAGTAAGAGTTGGGGGTCTCGAGGGGAATGTGCGTGTCCTTGATGTCGTTCGTTACCAGGAGTTTCCGTGCTGCCAGGAAAGACACATTAAGGAAAGTGCACATCAACGATGCCAGGCAGGCATAGACGGCAAATTTCATGGCGCGCTTTTCGAAACGATTTGGAACATCTGAGGGGTCGATTAATCGGCATTCGGGCCTGGGGGGCTAGTTTTGCGTACCAGGGTATTTTGAGTCATGCGCACCGCAACCACAGACACCCATAGAATGGGAGATGTGTCCGCCTTCATCGTTTGGAAATTCATCCTCGCGGAGTAGAGGAACATACGATTCCATGAGGCTGATAGTGAGAACTTGGGCTGGATAAAGACGAAGACGAATATAAGGAGATGCCAACACCTGGGTTGGCGATGATTGCCGACGGCCGCAACGCAGATCCGGTTTGATCACATCACAGCAGGAGATATAACCAGAGAACGCGCTCAGGCACTCGCTCACAATGATGTACCGCGCCCGCCTCTACACTATCGTATGCCTGAGCGTCCTGTCTCTACTGCTCACACTGGGAAATATCTGGCATACCATGCCGGCCTTACTATCGGTCAAGCCAACCAAGAAATTTTACTGTGAGCCGAAATAAATATCATTGGGCTCAAGCACTGACCGTTACTGGAAGCGTACCTAGGGGATGACTACCCTGAATTCTATATCCCGACTAAAGGCGACCTTCCACAAGTCGCGATGACCATGGAAGAGTCCCGACACTATGGGATCTCGGACGCCGACGCACTAGAGGAGTGGGCATCCAACTCTGCCGACGGCTTTGGCTATCTTAGACTCGGCGAAGAATATCGTACCTTCGCTCTCGCGATGTTCCACGAGATGCATTGCTTGCGCAATCTTCGCTACTCCATCGCGGAGTCGAACAACATGGGGCATGTGCTGCATTGTTTGAACTACCTCAGGCAGTTCATACTCTGCAGTCCGAACTTGACGTTGGAGCCCCCTGATGTTTTAACCCGAGATTTCGAGATGGAGAGGGTCGGGGCAACACATGTCTGCCCGAACTGGGTTGTCATCTATGATGAGCTGACGGATAACTGGCGCAAGTGGCACCGAGTGCAGAATCAAACCACCGCTGATGCAATCCCGAAGCGATCCCAACCTGGAGATTGGAAGCAAAGATAGTGAAATGGGGACGCAGCAGGTTGACATTATCCCCACGCTTTGACATGTATTTGATCATCGTCAGAATCAATGAAGATTTTAGCCAATGATGTGCTCTGATCGCCGGAGATGCGCGTTTCTAGGCCCTTAAGATGATTTCGACGTGCATGATCACTTGGCCGCCGTCGCGATGCTTTTGCCACTTTTTACTCTCCTGCTCTGCTATGCACTGTTTCGGCTGACCCTGTTCCTATACCGTGAACTTTCTACGTCGCTCTCAGTTCGCCGTATTCCCGGGCCGAAGAACCCAAGCTTCATCTATGGCAATTTCAATGAGATGGCGGTACGTGTGGAATGTGTGATATCGAAGTCCCATCTGAATCAATTCCAGGCTAGCCAGTGGACGATGGATGAGTGGCGGGAAAAATTTGGGCGGAATTTCCAGTTCAAGGCTTTGTTCAATGTGGGTTTTTTACATAGTAGGCTTAAATGTCGCTGAACTAGATTTATATAGGTTCGAGAGCTGCACACGTCTGACCCGAAGGCCTTGGCCCATATCGCATTCAATACGGTTTTATATCAAAAGGCGCCTGCTTCCAGATATAACACTGGTCGAGTTGCTGGACAGGGTAGGTTACGCAGCTTGGCCATTCTATTGTTATATTTATCTTTGGTACAGGAATAATGGTCGTCGAGCTCGATGATCATAAACGGCAAGTAAGTCTGCACCGAATCATCGGACGACCGTGTGTTTGATTGAGCCCCCTTTAGAGAAGAATAATGGCAAGCTACCAGCCTCAGCTGAGAGCCGTTGCCTGATTAGTTTCCGCAGACTCCCGCATTTTCCGTCCGACAGATTCGAGACCTGACGCCAATAATCGTGCGACACGCTGATCATGTTAGGGGTATTTTCCCATCTTGTTTCCGTGAATCTCAGCCCCACGCTTTAAGCTTCGAGACATCTGGGCTGCGCAGGTTTCTGACAATCACGACGAGTTACGCTTGGACGTCTTGCCTTGGATAAGAAAAATGACCCTGGATAGCATCGGCGAACTGGGTCAGTCACTCTATCACTGACAATATTGTACGAAATTCAAATCCATATTTCCTGCAACCTAGGATTCAATTATACCTTCAACTCCCTGGATCCAAACGGAAAGCCATCTGAGCTTATGACGGCGATGACCAAGCTCTTGCACTCTGCGAGCTCACAAAGCAGTTTCGTAGTTCGGTATGCTCAGGCGACGTTCCCAATTCTGCGACTTGTGGTAAGTTTCTGCGCCACGCAAAATATGGGATCTGATTCTTCCTTGTCCGCCCAGCCCATGCCCGGTACACAAGTATTCGAGGCTTCCAAGCGCAGATTGTTTGATATTGGCGCGAGACTAATGGCAGAGAGCAAGGCGTATGTTGAGGCTGCCGGCGGCGATAAGAATATCTCTGGGGGACGGGATCTGCTGTCTGTTTTAATCAAAGCGAACATGGCCAGTGACCTCCCAGACAATCAACGGCTTTCGGACGACGAGGTCATCGCTCGTGAGTTTTTGTATCAGCATCTTCCACGCCTTTATTCTCACTGCACCTACGCCGCTTCAGAGGTTCCGACTTTTGTAATCGCTGGGCATGAAAACACAAGGTGATACTCACGTATATTATGTTCATTGCGAATACTCACTAATTTAATTTAATTTAATTTTGTGTAACAGTACCGGGACGGCTTGGGCGCTCCACGCACTGTCATTGAATCATGAAATCCAAGATAAGCTGCGCCAGGAACTCTTGTCCGCGCGATCTGAGAGCCCGAACTATGATGAATTGAATTCGTTGCCCTACCTCGAGAACGTCGTACGCGAGACAATTTCATTAACTCTTGGATGTGGGACTTACTCTTCTCCAGGTGCGCGAGACAATGCGGCTCTACCCGCCTGTGGAGCACACCGGGCGCATGGCAATGGCCGACGATTTTCTGCCCCTCAGCGAACCGTTCGTGGACAAGAAGGGCAGAGTACACGAAGGCATCCCGTACGTTTTTGCGACTTTGTTAAACTAAAATATAGGCTTACGACAATTATACATTGGTAGCATTCGCAAGGGGCAGATTATCCACATCCCTCTGAGGGCAGTAAATATCGACAAGGCTCTTTGGGGAGACGACGCTGAAGAGTTCAAGTGCGCCCATTTTTTTGGGGGGGGCCTCATAGTGTTTTTGACGCCGTCCCGGTAGGCCTGAGCGATGGGATAATCTCCCCAAGGCGGTCAGCAGCATCCCGTCCGTATACGCCAATACTTTCACTTTCTATGCCGGCTCGCACAGCTGCATCGGATTTCGGCTGTCGATTGCAGAGCAGAAAGCGCTCCTTTTCAGCCTGGTGCGCGCGTTCACGTTTGAGAATGTCCATCCAAAGGGGTCCATTGGGCGGACAAGCGCTACGTCGCTGCAACGCCCGATTGTGCTGGCAGAGCGGGAGAAGGGAACTCAGATGCCTCTGATCATCAAGCCATATAACGGATAGGTGATAGATATTTATTTCCGGTTGTTCGTACGTTTTGGAAATTTAGTTACTTCCATACTGTAAAACCCTGGGGATTTATTTAATTGCTAAATGCTCAATGAAATACGAGTTTTTACGATGCTATGTTCGGTTGAAATTCATGTCACAAGAACCCAACACGCACCGTACGCCTTCGCGCCCTATTTCCATTTCCGTTATTTAGTCCTTGGATGAGTATACTGCTGGTCGAAAAATGAGTGCCATACACGCCCACGAAAAATGTTGAGCCAAGAACTGCACAAATTATGACTGTGAATAATTCGAACGGGCCTGGTTGAAGACGGTCTCGAACTCACCAGTCTCGAACCCACCGGATTGAAGCCAGTCCGGTCTTGTGGATTGCCAGCCAGTGATGCATATGTGCGACACGTTACTATGGACTCTCAAGCGGACAAAAATGCCCGTGGAGAGAAATATGTAGAAGGCTTGATGGCAGGACCCCGAGTCGAACGGGGACCTTCGGGCTATTGAACAAGAACCACTCATTACACAAACCCAACGCGCACCGTGCGCCTTCCTGCCTTCCTCCTACCACCCAGCTCCAGGATAGATGCAGGAAGACTTGAATCATGCGCCCGCCTGGGTTCAGATTAATGTTTGCCACTGTAATTAATGTAAACGAACAAATTATCGATCCAAAAAGATCAATCAAGCGTGGAACTCAACGTCATCTCCTGTGGGTATCGTGTGCAAAGTCTTTCCGAAAAAAAAACCGCCAGAAAAAAAAGAGGAAAAAAAAAGCACCAATGACTTGAACGGCAGGACCCCGAGTCGAACGGGGACTTTCGGATTACAGCTTCAGAGGCTTGAAGACGCCAGGTAAACCCGACGCGCACCGTGCGCTTTCCTGTCTTCCTCCTACCACTCAGGTCCTGGATAGATGTAGGCAAACTGACGCTCGCGATTTGGCAGTGTAGAATAACAAGTACCATGATGAAACTCACCATTTGCGCCGTGAAGATGCATACATATAGTCCGAGGCCTGTCTTGAAAGTATGAAATCAAGAAGAATGGAGCAAGGAAAGAAGAGCAAAAAGTGGCCAGCCTGCGACGAATGGCAGGACCCCGAGTCGAACGGGGACCTTCGGGCTGATGCTCGAGAGGATAATTCAACAGAACCCAACGCGCACCGTGCGCCTTCCTGCCTTCCTCCTACCACCCAGGTCCTGGATAGATGTAGGCAAAATGACGCCCGCCTGGTTCGGATTCGGTAGTGTAGACAAAAAAAATCAATTGAGTGTGGAAAGAAATCAATCGAACATGGAACTCTCCCGTGGATATATCGCCAAATCTTTCCAAGAAAAAACCCTATTTATGGACGAACAGCATGCGTCAGAAAAATAGAAAAATAAAAGATTTATTACAAAGCGAATAGCAGGACCCCGAGTCGAACGGGGGGGACCTTCGGGTTGAACGCTGCTAGAACAGCTTATATACTGCATGCACACCCGGTGCGCACCGTGTGCCTTCCTGCCTTCTTCATACCATCCAGCTCCAGGATAGATGCAATTTAATGGCAGTGACTAAATTGACTTCACACAGCCACTAAAAGCCCCTCACAAATTTCGTTCTCAAATGAATTTTAAGTCCTCTGAGATTTGAAAGGGACAATAACATCTGTAAACAGGAGTACTCCTAATTTGATATATATTCTTCTGATATTTAAAATGCCTCCAACTTCCGCCTGCCGCCTACAATTTTCCTCGCTCTCATATTCACAGAAAGTTCTCAATCCGGCGTACTCTGCCGTGGCCCGTGCGCAGACTGGACCCCCCAGACACTTGTTGAGGCTGGCTGAAGATCTATCTAAAATCCACACCTATATTCATTGATGCTTTTCTGCTGAATTATGCGCTTCAGCAGTGACACATATCCAAGTGTACCAGATGTCTTTTGTGTTGAGATTAATAAATCAGCCTCCTCTGATCCAGGAGGTCTGAGCTCTTGGATCCCGGATATCGGAAAATATGCTGAGGTGGCTAAAAGCTGATGGAGCTCGCAGAGGACAAGGAGCTACTCAAGTGCGGGTGCAGGAGCACAGAGAGGGCACAAACGATGTGGGGAAGAGGATACTCGATGAAATTGAAGCTATGCTACCGTACAGCTGATAGATATACATAGATCAAGTATCAAAGATGTCCAAAGATAATAGTGTACTCGGAATGATGCGAACAGCCATATACTGACACCGGAGACGCGATGGTGGATCAAAACCGGTTCGCATACATATTCAGTAAAAGAAACAATTACATTTGCTTAAACTTCGGCGAATCAGAGCCAAGCAACAAGTGGAAATCACTCTTCAGATTCATGTATCTTGATTATATTCACGCAACTTGATACGACGTCAGAAGCCGAAAGGCAGCACCAAAAGAAGAAGACTCACGGCAAAGTGACCGTCCCGCCCCCATCTACTTTGATGTGGCTGATGGGGGTTCCCTGAAGATTCCAATGGTTAATTAGAGGTTTCATTACTGAAAAGAGGGGTAGTACATCGGCCAATCGCACGCTGGACACAACAGTCCCGTAGCTTAATTTGGCCTCGGCAGTCCAATAGCTAACGGGTGTCCCGTCCTGTCAATGCCAAGGTCAATACTGATTAGTAGAGGGCTTGAATGAACGGGAACGTTACGGGATAAAAATTGATCCCAGTATTAAGGCTAGTTGAAATTGGCGGATTCGTGATCTGAGACCAGACGCGTCCAAGAGCCGAGGCAGTGCTCTTGCCGAAGCTGAGCTTCCATTTCGACGGTTTCTTGGTGATGGAAGGGGCCGTAGTCGAGTCGGAGGCCGGAGCTGGAGGGGCAACGGCGAGCTTGAGATGGTCGGCGGATGTGTTTTTGACTGCATCGAGAACATCAGTAGCATCCAAAGGATCTGCGGTGCGAAGCATTGTGTCAATAGCTTAATCTGGGAAACGCTGACCCTTTCCGCGAACCTTTGGGACTGGAGTGGCATAGCCGACAAGTGAAATGCTTCTCCAGATTGCTAACGCAGTCGCTGTGGCTCCACAGCTTGCACATCCGACATTTGATGGTAGGTCGTGATCCAGGAGCTATGAGAGTGAATACATGAAAGTGGAAAATTAACACACTCATGCTCACTTGTGTCCCCGCACACACACCGAAACGCCTCGTCGTGGCCAACCACTTCGTGGCAGACGGAGCAGATTTCCATCGGGCTGGGAGTGTCGTGGGCCGACACAGCACTATCGACAGTCGTGGTCGCGAGTGTGATCTCCTCACGAACATATCCCACACAACGGTGTGAATTTTGCTCGTCCGTCCGAGTTAGCCTATGGAGACGAGACAGGTTCATGTCAAGGTCCAGAGTAATCCGGCGGGCGACCGCCGCCAAAGACCGCTCTCCGCGATCCATCGACCGCCAGATGTATTCTCGCCGTGGTGGGACAGGAACCTCCTCCTGCGGTATGTTTTGCGATTCTGCCATAGATCCGAATGACAAGAGCGATGCAGCCGCTGAATCCTCAGAGGCGGAACTAGGACCGGCAACATCCAGAATTGCAGGATCCCTGTTAATTTGCTCACCTGGGTGCACACGTATGAAAGGTTTTCCGACAGGTAATAGGCATGGACGTACTATGCAGCACTCGATTGGCCGACATCAGAATCTATATCAAGGCTCAGGGGTCATAGTGAACGGTTAGTCAGCCAATTGACCTTGCGGCAGAGGGCATTGAACACAACCCAAGTGCTGTCTTTCTGCTCTTGTAATCCAGCAGGATCACACTCGTCCCGCGATGGTGAATGGATGCTGATCACAAATCGGTCGTTGACATCAAGAAAGATGTCAAAATTCTTCCGCGGTTAGCTTTTGGGTCTTGAAAAATTAATAGGCCAGCGTACCTCCACCACCGTCGACCCCAGAGATACTCCTTGCACAGAAAGATGGTTCATCCCAGCCTACAGAAACTAAATCAACTGACCGACAACGGGAGTTCCGGTGACCCACAGAAAGTCCTGCTATCTGAAACAAGTCTGCATGAGCACTGACATGGTCAGATGGTGGTGCAAACCATTTTGAATCCCAGCGTGATACTCCTTTGAAGGTTGTTTTTGAGAGCGGCCGCAAGTGGGCCTTCTGCATTCTTCCAGTGAACTATAATCAAACATCCATCCTTTCGGAACTGAGAGAAAAACTTTAATAAACTTACCGTCTTCATACGCGATGAAATGAACCAAAGATGCTGGCGAAGAAACGCCTTCTATTCGCAGCACGTTTGGATGCCTGAATTGATTGATTTGTCAATAACTTCACAAGCGGTCGCTGTTGTACGCACATGAGTCCCGCAGAAAGAGCCAACGTTGATTCTAGTTGCTTGATATAACCCGATTATAAGTAATTTGTGATGATCTTGACCGAATCCTTTTCTTACCTGTCGAACGGTTGGGCCTCTGTCGAAGACTTTGACAATGACGGCACGTCTTTTCTTCCGACCGGTGTGGAGGAAGTACCCAGGGCCGTTCCCAATCTCACGAATGAGCTTGAGGTGTTTGCTTGGAATTATCTGCCACTATATTCACATAGAAGGTTTGTTCCAAGTATGCATTACGGACCGTGATTCGATCGTCCTCGTCCGGTCGACGGCGTTTCTTCACCGGCTGTGTGTCAAAAGATCCATCTGAACTCGAGTAAGCAAGGCAGGCTGTGCTCCAACATAAAAGACTTTCCTTCGCTCATGTGATGTCGGCGGCGCTTACTTGTTTCATAGAAATTGACGTTCGCCGCAGTGAAAAATGTTCCTCCGTGGACAGATGGTGGTGGATCAGGTTCCAAGTATGGCACCAGGGATGACGATGTTGAAGGCAGTGGGTAATCTAATTGAGGAGCAAAAGAGAAAGGTCTAGGAGGTCCGCCGGACGACACGGTTGAGGCGCTCGGGGATGGCCCTGGATAGCATTCGTCGTTCAGATCATTTGGGGAAATGTCTGAACGACGTCGACGAGAGCCCGCATCTGAAAGATATGAGAAGCCCGAAAAATGGTCCGTGGCACTTGCGGCGTACCATAAAGCCCTGGCCTCAGCGCCGCACTATGGCAGGCGCTTCTGACAACTCTCTCCCGTCCGCGCTCCCATCCTGCAGCCCCAACATTGTGTTCCAAATCGTGCAACTCGTGGCTGTGAATTGTTCGCTGCTGGGGTGTTGTCCTTCGAGCATCCTCGTGTCCCGAAGACGAACCCGGTAGTGGCTGAGTAACCATGCGACGGTTCTCGAGCGTCAGATTGTGGTGGGTCTGGAGCTGATTTTGTAGGTTTACGTCCCCGCCGACATTGTAAAAAATGCCGCCGTGGATGTGGTGACCAACGCCATTGTTAAACATCAGATGACCTAGAGAAAACTCGAGCAGCTAGAGAGAGATAGTGGGGAGGATTCGCAGACGGGAGGCAAGAAATGTCCGCAATGATACTTGTTGTATAGCAATCTGCGGCAATGCCTCTATTACACAGCTTCAAGACTGCACAGCCGGACAGCATGGGAGAAAAGTCGCTATTTTCAGCTTTTCACTGCGTCAAATGTTCGATTCGTTGGCCCTCCCACGACCAGACTTTGAGATGAGCGATATCTACCGTTTCTTTAACGAAATGACGAGATTTTGTTTGTATCTCTTTGTTTCATCCCCATCCAGCTTATCTCCATTCCGTTTCGCAAGTTAGATGCCGATTAGGAGGCCCGCGGTGGGAAACAGGAGGATGGAAATATATCTGCCGCAGGCAGATATATTTCTAGGCCAAGGCAAATATTAGTAGAATATTTGTTGTAAAGGCCTCAAAATGCTTAAGGTGGATATCGTGTTGTGTGTGTGGGGGGCTTCGCCGAAGAGGCCGAAAGCCAAATTCCCAGGCGGCGGGAAAAGCCGGGAAAGTGGCTGGGAAAATCGGATGCCGAGACGGCGAAGCCCGTACGCGAGCGCCAAAACAGGGCTGTGGTGGGTGGGAGAAAAGCAAAGAAGGATGCTTGAGGGAGCGTAGAAAACGCGTTAGATTTTTGCTGTAGTCGGAGACGGAAGCAAAGTGATGAGGCGGCTGTGCCACTGTCAAACAGAATTCACACGCGGTATCTAATCTTATCTAACTTGCCTTCCACTCAGGCTGGCTCGCAAGCTCACCTCGCCTGAGCTCGCACTATGTTGCTGAGGTAACCCGATTCTGTCAAAACACCACAGCCGGTTCTCCAATTTATCCTTTCATTTTTATTCATTTCCTGCTGTTACCTTATTTTTATTTCATGCTTCTGGCGAACAAGAATGCCCAATTAAGCGATGTACCATACATATCCCCGGGCAGCCCCCATCCCGGGGGATCATTAAGGTAGGTCTCCAAAACAGTTGTTTAACCGAGGACCATATAGTATAATCCGTTTTTGAGGGGCAGTCCCAATATGCAAGTATTTGAGGCTTGCTGCCCCCACGAGAACTGGTCCGAGTTATTGGACAGATACAGAAAATATGGCCAATTGAACCGTGCAGAATTTACGACGCGTTCACAACGATTTGAAAGTGCGCGGAAACGGTGTTCGACTCGTGGTCACGGGTGCACATGGGGTTAAGCAATTGACTTTTACCTAGTAAAGCCTGGTATATCTAGCTTCGTCGTCAAATGCAACATTGTCATATCGAAGAATGGTGCCACGCGCAAAGCGCGTTTCCCAACGACGCGGAAACCATAGCTGTCGTAGAGTTTCAGCGGTCCGGGCTGAAACTCATTTTGAATTGTCTCGAGCTCGAGCGTCTTCAATGGGGGAGCGCGGCTCCGTGCGTGGTCCATCAGAGCCATCATGAGGAGCCAATTCTCTGCCGTCGGTGGCGCGGTGAGACGATCATACGGCGCAGCTCCGCCGATGTCGGATCCGTGTTTGAGCAGCAGTCTATAGTGGGTTCAACTCCGGATGGGCATGGGAACAAAAAAAATCAAACCAGGCACGCACCAAGCCCTACGTAGCCGACCACTTCTGGGACTTTGCTTTCTGGGAATTCGGGCACGACGACCCAGAACCAACCCCCCAGGGCCCTGTTGTTGAGGCAAATGTATATTGTCTGCGCCGAATAGTCTCGATCCAGACTCTTATGACATCCCAATTTGGGAACCCTGTCATAAGAGTCTGGGCCTATCCCAAGACATTAGCTCGGGCTATTGAACAAGAACCACTCATTACACAAACCCAACGCGCACCGTGCGCCTTCCTGCCTTCCTCCTACCACCCAGCTCCAGGATAGATGCAGGAAGAATCGAATCATGCGCCCGCTTGGGTTCAGATTAATGTTTGCCACTGTAATTAATGTAAACGAACAAATTATCGATCCAAAAAGATCAATCGAGCGTGGAACTCAACGTCATCTCCTGTGCGTATCGTGTATAAAGTCTTTCCGAAAAAAAAACCGCCAGAGAAAAAAAGAGGAAAAAAAAAACTACCAATGGCTTGAACGGCAGGACCCCAAGTCGAACGGGGACTTTCGGATTACAGCTTCAGAGGCTTGAAGACGCCAGGTAAACCCGACGCGCACCGTGTGCTTTCCTGCCTTCCTCTTACCACTCAGGTCCTAGATAGATATAGGCAAAATGACGCCCGTCTGGGTTCAACTTCGGATTTGTTAGTGTAAAAAAATTAATCGAGTGTGGAAAGATATATAAATCATGTAGGGAAAAATATCAATCGAACATGGAACTCTCCCGTGGATATATCGCCAAATCTTTCCGAGAAAAACCCTATTTATGGACGAACAGCATGCGTCAGAAAAATAGAAAAAGAAAAAACCACTACAAAACAAATAGCAGGACCCCGAGTCGAACGGGGACCTTCGGATTACAGCTTCCGTTTGAAGACGCCAAGTAGACCCGACGCGCACCGTGCGCCTTCCTGCCTTCCTCCTGCCACTCAGGTCCTGGATAGATGTAGGCAAAATGATGCCTGCGATTCGGCAATGTAAAAACCACGAGTCCAGGTAAGAAGTTCCACTGCTGAGAATAACAAGTACCATGATGGAACTCACCATTTGCGCCGCGAAGATGCATACATATAGTCCGAGGCCTGTCTTGAAAGTATGAAATCAAGAAGAATGGAGCAAGGAAAGAAGAGCAAAAAGTGCCCAACCTGCGACGAATGGCAGGACCCCGAGTCGAACGGGGACCTTCGGGCTGATGTTAGAAACAAGCCTGACAACAGCACCCAACGCGCACCCTGCGCTTTCCTGCTTTCCTCCTACCACTCAGGTCCTGGATAGATGTAGGCAAATGACGCCCACGATTCGGCAGTGTAAAAAATCATGAGTCCAGGTAAGAAGTTCCACTGCTGAGAATAACAAGTACCATGATGGAACTCACCATTTGCGCCGTGAAGATGCATACATATAGTCCGAGGCCTGTCTTGAAAGTATGAAATCAAGAAGAATGGAGCAAGGAAAGAAGAGCAAAAAATTTCCCAATCCCTACGACGTATGGCAGGACCCCGAGTCGAACGGGGACCTTTAGATTACAGCTTCATAACCGAGGACGCCAGGTAAACTCGATGCGCACCCTGCGCCTTCCTGCCTTCCTCCTCCCACTCAGGTCCTGGATAGATGTAGGCAAAATGACGCCTGTCTAGGTTCAGATTCAAAGAAAGAAAAACTCAATCGAGTGTAGAAAGATAATCAATCGAACATGGAACTCACCCGTCACTATCACCGAATCTTCCCGAGAAAAACCCTATCTGTGGATAAACAGCATGCCGAAACGCCGTCAGAAAAATAGAAAGAAAAAAATCTGTGGCAATTCGGGCATAGCAGGACCCCGAGTCGAACGGGGACCTTGGGGCTATTGTGAAACGAACATTGCACACAAACCCGATGCGCACCCTGCGCCTTCCTGCCATGTTTCTAGTATTCAATACCTGTGTAAAGGAGGCCCCAAAAAAATGTTTACGTGTTTGGCAAGTTGACGGCGCATAAATTAGAACTACACAACTGAGAGTACCACGAAACACACCATGGAAACAAAGATATCTGTACGCTGTTCAAATCTGTTTCGGGTTATTTATTGGCTGAAGGGGAATACGTCGACTGAATCAGAACCCGATGCGCATTTCTGGTATTCAGTCCAGGATAAGTAAAGAATTCGTGTAGGCTCAGATTTACATACCAGTAGAAAAAATCCAGACTCGTGAGCCCTTCGCAATAAAGCGTGTACGCAGGATAGCGCGTGTACAGGGCCGGAAACTGATGTAAGGAAGATAAATACAAAAGTTCACGGTTCTCCTTCATGGCAGGACCCCGAGTCGAACGGGGATCTTCGGGTTAAACACTCACTTGGAGATTCGACATTTGTGTACACCCGATGCGCACCGTGCGCCTCCTTGCTTCTTTTCTCCTGTTAGATTCCTGGTTAGGAGGCCAAAAATAATGAGTCGCGCAGGTAGGTAGGTAGGTAGGTAGTATTACCGGCGCGGTCCCTATAAGGAACAGCCGGGGCCCGTACTACATACATAGCGTCGATAATGTATGCTACGGATACTCTCAATCATTCATCCTTTGATTACCTGAGCTACTTCCCGCGCGATCCTATGCCCCAACGACAAGAAAAAACAAACTTGAAGATTTGGGACATTGAATCAGAAAGTCCCCAGGGTGCCCGGACGTCAAACATCAAGTATGAAGAGAGCGGCCTGTTAATCCAGTACATCGAATAAATACTCGGCGGCTTCAGCGAGTCCCGCCCCGTCTTCACCAGCGTGTAATACTAACGAAAAAAAAGGGGTTTCGAGCTCGCACGTAACGACTCGAGTAAACCCAACGCGCACACTGTCGGCGACTCGGGATGAAACTCCGAGATCGTGGTTGTTGAGAGAGAGAGCAGCCGGCATTCCCCGGATGACCAATCACGTTTCTTTTTCTTCCCAACCAACCTCAAAATCTCTGCTTGCTCGTCCTCCGTTGACTCTGAGGCCTGAGGCCTCGCAGCGCACCCACGCCGCACGAAAATATGATGCTCTACGACTCGGTTCCATGAAACGGAACCGGGCCGATTAACGTGCAATTGGGCTCTATTGGATTTTCTCCATTTCCTGCTGTCTCTGGTCATGGGGCACTTGTGGTGAAGGAAGTATATGTATATAAGGAATCTGTCTACACGTTGTTTGAGTCCTGCGCGAATACTCAGAGCTGCTAGAGGCTTCGACTACTCCAGGCACCCCGACAGTCTTTTTAGTCTTTGCACGAAACCATGACGCGCGGCCGATTTCGCTCAGACCATGCTCCGCATTCACCAACCTACGTCGCTCAACTCACTTCGCGACTACGCACCGGATGCCACAGACTTCGGGCATGCACAACCCGGACCCCGCCCCGCCCCGCCCCTCCCTTTCTCCCCCACGGCGAAATCCAGGCACGCACGCGCGACACGACGTTTAAATGATCCACCCGGGCTAATACCCAAGGCGCGTATTCAACTTTTCCATACAGAGGTATGTACATACAGGCATGCTGATAACAATATTCGTAGACCTACTAATCCTCCGTCACTGCGCAGTGCCGTCCCTGAATATTGAATCTCGGCTGGGGAGCGTCGCTTTCCTCGGCGCACGATCCCACCCGCCTTGAATCTCGATAGACGCGGTTGTGGCGTCACAGCTCTCGCAGTGTCCCCGGGTCCAAAGTCACCGTGCGTACTATCCCCTCGCTGTCACTGTGTCCCGGTGCACCACCACGGTTCGGGAGCACGCTCCCGCACCTTGAGCACACCGCCCTTGCGAGTCCGATCCCACTGCTCCGCATCTGGACACCTCCGCTGTGTACGGGCGCGTATCTAGGGCGTAGGGGACGTGCTCCTCCGCCCCTGTTGTCGCCCGCGTCCCGCTGCCCACCACCTCCTGAGCGCGCGGCCTGCGCACCGTACACTCCTGTACCTTGGGCACACCGCGCCCGTGATTTTGATTCCACTTTCGCTGGCTGCGAACCGCACGCCATCGCTGTGTCTGGGCAGGCGCATCACCACGACTCGGGCGGGTAGCCTGCCCGCCGTGCGCCCCCGCGCCGACCGTGCTCTTTGGCACACCGCGCTCCGCTATCCTCGCGCGTCGAGTGTGGTCCCACTATGGCTGCGCGCTCCATCCTCACGCAGTGTCATGACGCATATCCAGGGCTCTTGGGCACACTGCGCTCCCCTCTCCTTGCGACGATCCTGTTATTGCTGCGTGCACGCCGTCGCCGTGTACGGGCGCGGGGGATGTGTTCCTCTGGGCATCTTTTTCACCCACGTCCCGCGCCCACCACGGCGCGAGAGCGTAGCCTGCCCACACCGCGCTCCGCTATCCTCGCGAGTCGGGTCTGATCTCACTGTCGTTGTATGCGCACCTTCGCTGTTTCCGGGTACATATCCAGGGCGCGGGGGACGCACCATGCTTTTGTCGTCCCGCGCCGGCGCCCACCACGCACGGGCACGTCGCCTGCCCGCCGTACGCTCCCGCACCTTGGGCACACCGTGCCTGCGAGCCTGATCCCACTGTTCCGCCCCTGCCTTAGCTGTCTCCGCGCACGGACTCTGTCAAACTTTTATCGTCCCGCC
Organism: Mycena rebaudengoi; assembly: GCA_029282285.1. Lineage (NCBI taxonomy): Eukaryota > Fungi > Basidiomycota > Agaricomycetes > Agaricales > Mycenaceae > Mycena > Mycena rebaudengoi. Next base: position 57,577 of record JARJCX010000392.1, on the reverse strand, counting down.
GCGTGCCCACCACGCACGCGGAGAAGGCGGACGAGTGAGCATGGAACGGGCGGACACCGCGACGGCGTGGATGCGCCTGAGGAGTTTCGCGGCGCAGGGAGTACTGGTGCACGGCGAAGATATGGCGGGCGTACGGATGTGCGCCTCTGCCATCATTTTGTGCGCCGGGCGCCCATCAGGAAGGCGCCGTGGCGCCGCGAACGGTGTCTCTGGGTTGGTGGGTGCGTGTGGAGCAGGATGAGTCCGCATCTTCCTCGCGTCCGCCGGCGTTGTGAACGCCTTCGCTGTGTTAGGGCGCATCACCAGCCTGACCGCATCTTGGGCACACCTCGCCCGTTGCAGGTCTAATTCCACGGCCCTTCGCTGCGTCCGGGCGCGCGGGATGTGTCCCTCGGTAATCCTTTTGTCGTCCCAGGCCGGCGCTCCACGCACGCACGCGGCGGGAAGGCGCCGTGGTGTCGTGAGTGCGGTTGGGGGGAGCGTGTGGAGCGGGCGCCGCATCTTCCTCGCGTCGCGGCCCGAGAGCGCGCTTCCGCACTTTGGATACACCACGTACTGTCATTGAATCATGAAATCCAAGATAAGCTACGCCAAGAACTCTTGTCTGCGCGATCTGAGAGCCCGAACTATGATGAGTTGAATTCGTCGCCCTACCTCGAGAACGTCGTACGCGAGACAATTTCATTAAGTCTTGGATGTGTCCAGGTACGCGAGACGATGCGGCGGTCAGCAGCATCTTGTCCGTATACGCCAATACCTTCACTTTCTACGCCGGCTCGCACAGCTGCATCGGATTTCGGCTCTCAAATGCAGAGCAGAAAGCACTCCTTTTCAGCCTGGTGCGCGCGTTCACGTCTGAGAATGTCCATCCAAAGGGGTCCATTGGGCGGACAACGGCAACGTCACTGCAACGCCCGATTGTGCTGGCGGAGCGGGAGAGATGCCTCTGATCATCAAGCCATATAACGGATAGGTGATAGATATTTATTTACGGTTGTTCGTAGGTTTTGGAAATTTGATTCCTTCCATACTGTGAAACTCTGGGGATTTATTTAACTGCTAAATGCTCAATGAAATACGAGTTTTTCCGATGCGGCGTTCGGTTGAAATTCATAGTCACAAGAACCCAACACGCACCGTGCGCCTTCGTGCCTTATTTCCTCAGTCCGTGGATGAGTACACTGCTGGTCGACGAATGAGTGCCATACGCGTCCACGAAAAATGTTGAGCCAAGAACTGCACAAATTATGACTGTGAATAATTCGAACGGGCCTGGTTGAAGACGGTCTCGAACTCACCAGTCTCGAACCCACCGGACTGAAGCCAGTCCGGTCTTGTGGATTGCCAGCCAGTGATGCATATGTGCGACACGTTACTATGGACCCTCAAACGGACAAAAATGCCCGTGGAGAGAAATAGGTAGAAGGCTTGATGGCAGGACCCCGAGTCGAACGGGGACCTTCGGGCTATTGAACAAGAGCCACTCATTACACAAACCCAACCGCACCGTGCGCCTTCCTGCCTTCCTCCTACCACCCAGGATAGATGCAGGAAGAATCGAATCATGCGCCCGCCTGGGTTCAGATTAATGTTTGCCACTGTAATTAATGTAAACGAACAAATTATCGATCCAAAAAGATCAATCGAGCGTGGAACTCAACGTCATCTCCTGTGGGTATCGTGTGTAAAGTCTTTCCGAAAAAAAAACTGCCGGAGAAAAAGAGGGAAAAAAAACCACCAAGGGCTTGAACGGCAGGACCCCGAGTCGAACGGGGACTTTCGGATTACAGCTTCAGAGGCCTGAAGACGCTAGTAGGTAAACCCGATGCGCACCGTGCGCCTTCCTGCCTTCCTCCTCCCACTCAGGTCCTAGACAGATGTAGGCAAAATGACGCCCGTCTGGGTTCAACTTCGGATTTGTTAGTGTAAAAAAATTAATCGAGTGTGGAAAGAAATATAAATCATGTATGGAAAAAATATCAATCGAACATGGAACTCTCCCGTGGATATATCGCCAAGGCTTTTCGAGAAAATTACCTGAACGAACAGTATGCGTCAGAAAAATAGAAAAAAAAAAAACCACTACAAAGCAAATAGCAGGACCCCGAATGGAACGGGGACCTTCGGGTTGCTGACCGACAAATGGCAACAGAACCCAACACGCACCGTGCGCCTCCCCGCCGTCCTCCTACCACCCAGCTCCAGGATAGATGCAGGAAGAATCACGCGTCCGCCTGGGTATGCCACTCTAAACGAACAATCGATCCAAAAAGATCAATCGAGCGCGAAACTCAACGTGGGTATCGTGTGTGAAGTCTTTCCGAAAAAAAAACCCGTCAGAGAAAAAAAAAAAGGAAAAAAAAAACACCCCAGGTTCCCATGAACGGCAGGACCCCGAGTCGAACGGGGACCTCCGGGCTATTACGCATGAAATGATTCACGTACACAAACCCGATGCACACCCTGCGCCTCCCCGCCATGTTTCTAGTATTCAATACCTGGGTAAATGAGCCCCCAAAAAATGTTTACCTGTTTGGCAAGTTGACGCCGCATAAATTAGAGCTACACAACTGAGAGTACCACGAAACACACCATGAAAACAGACTCCAGAGATATCTGTATGCTGTTCAAATCTGTTTCGGGTTCTCTATTGGCTGAAGGGAAAACGTCGACTGAATCAGAACCCGATGCGCATTTCTGGTATTCAGTCCGGGATACGTGTGAGCAACGTGTAGGCTTGGATATACATACTAGTAGAAAAAACCGAGGCTCGTGAGCCCTTCGCAACAAAGCGTGCACGCAGGATAGCGCGCGCACAGGGCCGGCAACTGATGTAAGAAATATAAATAAAAAAGTTCGGGGTTCTCATTGACTTGACCTTCAGGTTGATGGGAGGTTGCAACAGGCCCAACGCGCACCGTGCGCCTTCCTGCCTTCCTCCTGCCACTCAGGTCCTGGATAGATGTAGGCAAAATGACGCCCGTCTGGGTTCACCTTCGGATTTGTTAGTGTAAAAATATCAATCCAGTGTGCAAAGAAATATAAATCATGTATGGAAAAATATCAATCGAGCATGAAACTCTCCCGTGGATATATCGCCAAGGCTTTTCGGGGAAAAACCCTATTTATGGACGAACAGCATGCCGAAATGCCGTCAGAAAAATAGAACAATAAAAAATCTACGGCGAGGCGTGGAATAGCAGGACCCCGAGTCGAACGGGGGGACCTTCGGGTTGATGCTAGAGAAGTTGTAACAGAACCCAACGCGCACCGTGCGCCTTCTTGCCTTCCTCATACCATCCAGTTCCAGGATAGATGTAGGCAAAATGACGCCCGCCTGGGTTCGGATTCGGCAGTGTAAACAAAAAAAAATCAATCGAGTATGGAAAAAATATCAATCGAACATGGAACTCACCCGTCAGTATCGCCGAATCTTTCCGAGAAAAATCCCTATTTGTGGACGAACAGCATGCCGAAACGCGGTCAGAAAAATAGAAAAATAAAAAATCACTGCGACGCGAATAGCAGGACCCCGAGTCGAACGGGGACCTTCGGGCTATTGAGCTAGAAGCAATCGTTACACAAACCCAACGCGTACCGTGCGCCTTCCTGCCTTCCTCATACCATCCAGTTCCAGGATAGATGCAGGAAGAATCGGGCCCGCCTGAGTTCAGAGTCAAGAAAGAAAGAAAAACTCAATCAAGTGTGGAAAGAAAATTAATCGAACATGGAACTCACTCGTCACTATCGCCGAATCTTTCCGAGAAAAACCCTATTTTGTGGACGAACAGCATGCCGAAACGCGGTCATAAAAATGGCAAAATGAAAATTCACCGGAGAATACTGATGGCAGGACCCCAAGTCGAACGGGGACCTTCGGGTTGATGTTCGAGAGGGGAATCGAACAGAACCCAACGCGCACCGTGCGCCTTCCTGCCTTCCTCATATCATCCAGCTCCAGGATAGATGCAGGAAGAACCAGGCCCACTTGGGTTCAGATTCAAGAAAGGAAGAAAAACTCAATCGAGTATGGAAAGAAAATCAATCGAACATAGAACTCACTCGTCACTATCACCGAATATTTCCGAGAAAAAACCCTATTTGTGGACGAACAGCATGCCGAAACGCCGTCAGAAAAATAGAAAAAGAAAAAAAAAGAAAACTTTGGCAAGCTGGGTATAGCAGGACCCCGAGTCGAACGGGGACCTCCGGGCTATGGCGCATGAAACCAAATACACAAACCCGATGCGCACCCTGCGCCTTCCTGCCATGTTTCTAGTACTCAATACCGGGTAATGAGCCCCCCAAAAAATGTTTACCTGTTTGGCAAGTTGACGGCGCAGAAATTAGAACTAATACACAATTGAGAGTACCACGAAACACACCATGGAAAACAGAAATATCTGTACGCTGTTTCAAATGTGTTTCGGGTAATTTATTGGCTGAAGGGGAAAACGTCAACTGAATCAGAACGTTAACCCGATGCGCGTTTCTGGTATTCAGTCCGGGATAAGTGTGGGCAACGTGTAGGCTCAGATTTACACACCAGTAGAAAAATCCAGACTAGTGAGCCTTCGCAATAAAGCGTGCACGCAGGACAGCGCACGCACAGGGCCGGCAACTGATGCAAGAAATATAAATAAAAAGCTTTCTGTATCCGCTTGATGGCAGGACCCCGTATCGAACGGGGGACCTTCGGGTTGAAGGCTAAAGAACTGATCCGATGCGCACCGTGCGCCTTCCTGCCTCTTTTCCCCTGTTAGATTCCTGGTTAGGAGGCCAAAAAGTAATGAGGAGTCGAGCAACACTGCGTAGGGTCCCGCCCCGTATTCATCAGCGTGTAAATAGTAAGAGGAAGAAAAACGTGTTTGGAGCTCGCACGTAATGACTCGAGTAAACCCAGCGCGCACACTGTCGGCGACTCGGGATGAAACTCTGAGGTTGAGATGGTGGTGGTTTTTGAGAGAGAGTAGCCGGCATTCCCCGGATGACCAATCATGTTTCTTTTTCTTCCCAACCAACCTCAAAGTCTCTGCTTACTCGTCCTCCCCTGACTCTGCGGCCTGAGGACTCGGAGCGCGCCCACGCTGCACGAAACATACTGCTTTACTACTGGGTTCCATGAAACGGAATCGGGCCGATTAACGGGCAATTGCCTACACGTTGTTGGAGTCCTGCGCGGATATCCAGAGCTACTAGAGGCTTTTACTACTCCAGGCACCCCGACGTAGTCTTTTTAGGCTTTGCACGAAACCATGACGCGCAGCCGATACCCCTCAGAAAATGCGCCGCTTTCACCAACCTACGTCGTTCGACTCACTTCACGACTACGCACCGGATGCCACAGACTTCGGGCATACACAACCCGGACTCCGCCACCCACCCTCCCTTTCGCCCCCACGGCGGAATTCAGGCACGCACACACGCGCGACACGACGTTTAAATGACCCACCCGCACTAATATCCAAGGCGCGTATTCAAAGTTTCCGTACAGAGGTACATACAGGCAGGCTGATAACAATATTCGCAGACCGAGCCGCCTAATACATCCGCCGTCGCCGCGCAGTGCCGTCCCTGAATATTGAATCTCGGCTGGGGAACGTCGCTTTCCTCGGCGCACGGTTCCACCCGCCTTAAATCTCGATAGACGCGGTTGTGGCGTCGCAGTCGTCGCGGTGTCCCCGGGTCCAAAGTTGCCGTGCGCACCATCCCCTCGCCGCCACTGTCCCGGTGCACCACCACGGTTCGAGAGCGCACTCCCGCACATTGAGCACACTGCCCTTGCGAGTCTGATCCCACTGCCATGGCGTCGCAAACGGTGTCTGTGGGTTGGCGGGTCCGTGTGGAGCGGGATGAGTCCGCATCTTCCTCGCGTCCGCCGGCGTTGTGAAAGCCTTCGCGGTGTTAGGGTGCATCACGAGCCTGACTGCACCTTGGACACACCGCGCGCCCGTTGCGGGTCTGATTCCACGGCTCCGCCCCTGCACACCTTCGCTGCGTCCCGGCGCGTGAAATGTGTTCCTCTGCAATCCTTTGTCGTCCCACGCCGGCGTCCTGCGCCCACCACGCACGCCCGCGGTGGGAAGGCGTCGTGGTGTTGTGAGTGCGGTTGGAGGAAGCGTGTGGAGCGGGCACCGCATCTTCCTCGCGTCGCGGCCCGAGAGCGCGCTCCCGGAATTTGGACACACCGCGCTCGCGAGTCTGATGCCGTTATCGCTGCCCGGGTGCGCGACGTAGCTCCTCCGCCATGCTTTTGTCGCCCACGTCTCGCGCCCCGCTGCACACCATGGCGCGCGCGTGCGGCCTGCCCGCACCTCGCGTACACCATGGCCGCAAGGCTGATCCCACTGTCGCTGGCTGCACGCCTGCACCCCGGCACGCCTTCGCTGTCTCTGGGCTCGGCGCGTAGCCTACCCGCCGCACGCTCCCGCACTGACCGTGCTCTTGGGCACACTGCACTCCGCAATCCTCGCGCGTCGAGTCCGATCCCACTGTCGCTGGCTGCGTGCTCCGCCCCTGCACGCCTTCGCTTTGTATCCGCGCGCGGTGGTGGCTTCCACAAGGGAAGAGAAGCCATTGAAACGCGAGCATTATTCGAATGAAGACAGACATCATCTACTGGCCATGGGTGACTATCCAGGTCGGTTCGCCTGTTGATGCAGATGTCCTTAATTTATTCTGACATTCATCAGGCGTATTTTGCGCTCTTGTTGTGGTTGGTGCGAAAGCACCGCCCGGATGGTGCCGGAATGGAGCAAGAATGGCGGCGACTTAGACTACAAGCTCCATTGGCACATTCCCTCCCTCTTCGCGCACGTTCGCTCCCTCATCGACAAGGAGGCCTTCGACAAGATTATTATTGCTCGTTAGGACCAGTATGTAGGATTCAATTTTTCATGCTTCATTGATTCTGATATGCTTTGTAGTTCAACTTCGGATTTTTTAGTGTAAAAAATATCAATCGAGTGTGGAAAGAAATATAAATCATGTATGGAAAAAATATTAATCGAACATGGAACTCACCCGTCACTATCGCCGAATGTTTCCGAGAAAAACCCTATTTGTGGAACAGCATGCCGAAACGCCGTCAGAAAAATAGAAAATCTACGGCAGGACATGGAATAGCAGGACCCCGAGCCGAACGGGGACCTTCGGGCCATCGAGCAATGAGAGGCTGTAACAGAACCCAGCGCGCACACCGTGCGCCTTCCTGCCTTCCTCCTGCCACCCGGCTCCAGGATAGATACGGGAAGAATCACGCGCCCACCTGGGTTCGGATTAATGTTTGCCCCTGTAAACGAAGAAATTATCGATCCAAAAAGATCAATCGAGCGTGGAACTCGGTATCGTATGTAAAGTCTTTCCGAGAAAAAAAACCGTCAGAAAAAAAAAGAGGAAAAAAAAACCTGATCGGCATGCTGAACGGCAGGACCCCGAGTCGAACGGGGTTGCAGCTTCGGAACGACAAGTAAACCCGACGCTCACCGTGCGCCTTCCTGCCTTCCTCCTGCCACACAGGTCCTGGATAGATGCAGGAAGAATCAGGCCTGCCTGAGTGCAGATTCAAGAAAGAAAGAAAAACTCAATCAAGTATGGAAAGAAAATCAATCGAACATGGAACTCACCCGTCACTATCGCGGAATGTTTCCGAGAAAAAACCCTATTTATGGACGTACAGCATGCCGAAACGCCGTCAGAAAAGTAGAAAAATAAAAAATCTACGGCGGGGCATGGAGTAGCAGGACCCCGAGTCGAACGGGGACCTCGGGTTTATGTTCGAGAGAGGGATCCAACAGAACCCAACGCACACCGTGTGCCTTCCTGCCTTGCTCCTCCCACTCAGGCCCTGGATAGATGTAGGCAAAATGACGGCCGCGATTCGGCAGTATAAAAACTCACGAGTCCAGGTAAGTTCCATTGCTGAGAATCACCATGATGGAACTCACCATTTGCGCCGCGAAGATACATACATATAGTCTGAGGCCTGTCTTGAAAGTATGACATCAAGAAGAATGGAGCAAGGAAAGAAGAGCAAAAAGTGCCCAACCTGAGAACCCAACGCGCACCGTGCGCCTCCCTGCCTTCCTCATACCATCCAGCTCCAGGATAGGTGCAGGAAGAATCAGGCCCGCCTGGGTTCAGATTCAAGAAAGAAAGAAAAACTCAATCGAGTGTGGAAAGAAGATCAATCGAACATGGAACTCACTCGTCACTATCGCCGAATCTTTCCGAGAGAAAAACCCTATGTGTGGACGAACAGCATGCCGAAACGCCGTCAGAAAAATAGAAATAAAAGAAGAAAAAAACTGTGGCAAGCCTTGGGCAAGCCTGGCATAACAGGACCCCGAGTCGAACGGGGGACCTTCGGGCTATTGTAAAATATTCATTGTACACAAACCCGATGCGCACCTTGCGCCTTCCTGCCATGTTTCTAGTATTCAATACCTGGGTAAATGAGCCCTCAAAAAAATGTTTACCTGTTTGGCAAGTTGACGGCGCAGAAATTAGAACTAATACACAATTGAGAGTACCACGAAACACACCATGGAAAACAGAAATATCTGTACGCTGTTTCAAATGTGTTTCGGGTTATTTATTAGCTGAAGGGAAAAGTAATCAGAACCCGATGCGTATTTCAACTGGTATTCAGTCCGGGATAAGCAAAGAATTCGTGTAGGCTCAGATTTACACACCAGTGGAAAAAATCCAGACTAGTGAACCTTCGCAATAAAGCGTGCACGCAGGATAGCGCGTGCACAGGGCCGGGAACTGATGCAAGAAATATAAATAAAAAGGTTCAGGGACTCTCCACTTCATGGCAGGACCCCGAGTCGAACGGAGATCTTCGGGTTGACGGCGAAAGAGGCTAGAGCTACTCCATGCACACCCGATGCGCACCGTGCGCCTTCCTGCCTCTTTTCCCCTGTTAAATTCCTGGTTAGAAGCCAAAAAGAATGAGGAGTCGAGCAGGAGCCCCGCCCCGGACCGTATTCACCAGCGTGTAAATACTAAGAAGAAAAACGAGTTTAGAGCTCGCACGTAACGAGGACTCGAGTAAACCCACCGTCGTGGTTCCCAACTACTTACTCGGACGAGATGAAACTCCCAGCTCGAACCTCAAGATGTTGGTTTTGGAGAGAGCAGCCGGCATTCCCCGGATGACCAATCACGTTTCTTTTTCTTCCCAACCAACCTCAAAATCTCTGCTTACTCGTCCTCCCCTGACTCTAAGGCCTGAGGACTCGGAGCGCGCCCACGCTGCACGAAACATGATGGGCCAATCAACGTGCAATTGGGCTCTACTGGGATTTCCTCCATTCCCTGCCGTCTCTGGCCATCGCCACTTGTGGTGAAGGAAGTATATGTATATAGGGAATCTGCCAACACGTTGTTGGAGTCCTGCGCGGATATCCAGAGCTGCTAGAGGCTTCGACTACTCCAGGCACCCCGCCGTAGTCTTTTTAGTCGAAACCATGGCGCGCGGCCGATTCTCAGAAAATGCACCGCCGCGGCATTCACCAACCTAACGTCGTTCAACTCACTTCGCGACTACGCACCGGATGCCACAGACTTCGGGCATGCACAACCCGGACTCTTCCCCCCGCCCCTCCCTTTCGCCCCCATGGCGGAATCCAGGCACGCACGCGCAACACCATGTTTAAATAATCCACCCGTGCTAATACCAAGGCGCGTATCCCAAATTTCCGTACAGAGGTACATACAGGCATGCTGATAACAATATTCGCAGACCTATTAATCCTCCGTCGCCGCGCAGTGCCGTCCCTGGATATTTAATCTCGGCTGGGGAGCCTCGCATTCCTAGGCGCACGGTTCCACCCGCCTTGAATCTCGATAGACGCGGTTGTGGCGTCACAGTCGTCGCAGTGTCCTCGGGTCCAAAGTCGCCGTGCGCATCATCCCCTCGCTGCCACTGTGTACCACCACGGTTCGGGAGCGCACTCCCGCACCTTGAGCACACCGCCCTTGCGAGTCCGATCCCACTGCTCCGCCCCTGCACGTCTTCGCTGTGATGCCAAGGCTTGCTTCCACGACCAAGACTGCGTGCTCATGGAACACCATCCGCATGGAATTCCTGCGTGGAAGATCTTCTCTTTCCATTTCTGGGGTTCGGCGCGCCCCTTGATGTGGCCCAAACATAGCACTGCTAACATGTTCGATGTATAGCCAGACAATCCTCTCGGGGAAAAATGGACTCTCAGTCCAGAAAGGGTGGGTTGACCCTTCGGCCATTTCATGTCCGCCACGCTTGCTCATTTCCTCTTCTTTTCCGCAGTATCGACGTACGTAAAACCGCGGTCCTGCCATTTCGAAGCATGAGCGCTGATTGTGAGAGGCAGCATCTGGACACAACACATACCTCGGATATAGCATCGAGGCGCAATGTGCCCGCCAGGCATTCATCCCGCACGAGTTCCGCTCTCAGCAGGCCTACGTCCTTGCCAAAGAAGCGAGATACTTCAATGGCAGCAAATATCCTTATGCGCCGGATTCTTCGAAGCCGCGTCCGGAGAAGCAGGCGTCCACTTCTTGGCGGGGGTGCACGACCCCGTTCTCCCGGATTTCTTCCCCAGCAGCATCACGAACGTGGGTTTCATGCCTCAGACTGAATTACGCGAAGCTCGCAGAGTCGCGAGTGTTAGTCGGTATCGGGAACCCTGTGCTGTTTGTACTTTTGGCACGCATTTTTTTGGGTTAGGTTGACAGGAATACTCATCAGCTCTCCAACGCCGTACGATGTGTTGTGCCTTGGGGTACCGTTTATCAATCCCATCATGTCGGTACGTGCTCTATTTTTCATATATTTTACATATGTACCTGCCCGTGCCCCATGCTCACCGAATCATATTAGTGGGATGCAAACAATCCCAATAACAGGACACGGTGGAGCTCGCAACACGACACTCTCAAGGAGCTCGACCCACCGTATGTGTACAATGTCTTTAGGGACGATAAAGACGGCTTTGTCAATGCGGTCGTAGAGGCGACTTCTCATCCAATAGAAAGGTATGTAATATCCATCCCTATGGTTGAACCTGGAATACACGCGTATAGTTTCGTGCTCGAGGACATGCGACTGAGTGCGGTCGAGGAGCGTGTGGTGGCCATACTGGAAACGGATTGGAAAGCTGAAGCCGCAAAATTACTTGCGGAGCGGAAGGCATCGAAATCAGGGGAGGTATGCATATCGATCCACATTTCGATCGAGAGAAGCTAATTGTAGGTTCAGACCTTTTGGCTTTAAGCATTGGATCAATTTTATTTACAGGTGTACATATGCATGAAGTTAGGATTAATATTAATGGGTTGTAGCCGAGGAATTGCAATAATTTGAATGTCTGGACACACAATACACACAATACAAGGAACGAGCTCCATCTATTGAAGTCGTTGCCCACAGCGCACCATGATGGCCTCGGTTCGAGCTGAGAGACCCTTCCTTCCGCTCCCTGAGCCAAACGTAGGAACTAACCTCAAATTTATTTATTCGTTTCATTAGATGAAGCCTTGAGTCATGGCCAACTTCTTCTTCTTTGATCCCTGGACAGTGGAGACGACTCGGACTTTCAAGTTAAGAGCGTACAGAAGTGGAAGGTGAAATGGTTTCAGTTGCAGGTCAAAAGTATATTGATACAAAATTCATTCATTCATTATTCTGTGCGCAGATATGGGTCAGGATCAATTGAGAATAGGATTCTAGATAATTTACAACAGAGCCATCAAACACGGGTTCAAGCCCCCAGCTGTTCCTTCCGGTGTGCATCAGCAAGTTTAGGCAGCAGATCCCTAACCCGGTCCCAATTCTCGCAATCCTGAGCTGTAAAGCCACCCTGTGTTGGTGCATGATAGTGAATTAATGTCACCAGGACAGGAAATATTCCCGAGAGGAACCGGGCGACATCCGACGGCAATGAAATCCGAGAGGTCAGGACATCCAACCCTGTGAGCTTCATGTGGAAAGCGTTGGGGGTGGCAGAGTCGACGGCAGGCGGAATAACAGTTGCATTAAATGCAATACGCATATGGGTCAGTTGCGGACAGTGAATCGCAAATGCCCGGAGCCCGTCAAGTGTCACGCCAGGAGCGCAATACACCCCATTGGATGTCGTCAACGAGAGGCGCCGCAGCCCAGGGAATGCCCGAGCCAGGTCCCAGATTGTGACATCCTCGAGTTGGAACCCGCCTGGAGCACACAATTCCAGAGTCTGCATGCTGCCGAAGCAGAACAACGGGGAGATCGTGTGGCCACCGAAACCACGGCCCATGTCCAGGGGTTGGTTCTGATTTTTCATCCGAAGGTCTGAAAGCGTGCTGTGGGCGAGGTGCGAAGCGAGCGCAAGACAGAGAGCTCTCATGGTATTTTCTGTGGGCAAGTTGCACCTGTTGAGATAGAGGCTCGCAACGGGACTGTTCGATAGTCCGTGTATAAGGTCGGCAATGAACTGGAATGGTGTTGAATAGAAAGAAAGATTTGTGAGTGCACAGAATCCGGTCGGCTGAAGGAGTCCAGTAGATAAATCATCGGCGCCTGCACGGCCTATCTCGAAGGATTTGAGAGTAGTGAGGCTGGCAACATGTTCGAGCGCCGCTGGATCAAGTGTGGGCACACCGAGGTGCATCAATCGGCCCAGCGCCCGTACAAATGTCGAAATGAGGCTGCGCTCAATATGGGTTGGACTCCTATCCATGCAGAGCATTACTGACGTGAATGAAGAATTTAGGGGCGGTAGAAGGGGAAGGAGCGACAAATTGTTGATTTCTTTGAGGTTCATACATATTTGCGTAACCGTGTTGGGGATGAACAGGCTAAGATGTGGACCGAGTAATCCCTTTCCCACCGGCGTCTCAAAAGTGATGCTTCGAAGATTCGGGAACAGAAAACCCCGCGGAAGAAAGGGCTGTATTTGATCCAGAAGATCAGAAATCCCAGGAGTGGCCTCTTCTACGGTCAACTCTAGGACCTTGACGCGTGCAGAATGGACCAGGAGGCGCTCTAAATCAATCTGTTTAACTGGCCGAAGTAACTCCTGAAAATATGTTGGCCAGGATGCTTTGACGGACAGATATTACTCACAAACGCGCTGCCGTCATCCACATTCCACAGATCTGCGGGCAAACAGCTCAAGACATGAAAGAGTGTATCTTGACACTCCCATAACCCGTTGAGCGCGCTATGAGTGAAGGTGGTGGCCGTTCTTGCCAGAGCCCACAGCGTTTCTGGGTCATCGTCGCGATCGACAGAGTTACATATCAGGCCCACAATTTCAGCAACTTGTAGGGCGGGATGCATCTATACTGCTCGACGCTCTTCAATTGGGAATTATTTAGATGGAGGAGGAGGAGGAGGAGGAGGGTGCGAGCGTGCCAGAGGAGGATGGTGCTGCGGCGTTCCAACCGTTTCGTAAAGAGCTCGTCGGGCCAAGCACGGTCAAACATGGCGACTTTACACAGGATCACGCAACTCTCCTTAACGTGCACCTCGTCGACATGTACATGTACAATAAACGCTTTTCATTCTTTCATTCATTCTCGGACGCGTGTGTGTAAGTGGGTGGGTCGATAGGTAACTAAGTAGTAGAGCGAAATGCTCGAGTGTGTGTATGTATGAGGGGAGTGATATGTACGACGAGGAGAGCGAGATGTAAGACGAGGAGGAGAGGGAAAGTGATGCAGACTCGGAGGATGTAGAAAAAAAGGGAAGAAATCGGGCGCTCTAGATGTTAGCTGATGAAGGGCGTATAAAGAGCGCAGGCGCGGGACATGAGAGCCGAAGGCGCGGAGCATGGGCGGCAAAGGGGGTGCGGTAAGGTTCGCGGCGGGCACATGCAGGGCGCGTCCACGTCGACTACGCCGCACACACACCCACGATCCACGTCGGCTACGCGCACGTCGACGGCGTCAAGCACATCCCCGCCCGCTGCTCGGCCACGACGCACGGCGCAGAACACAGGCCGACACGACTCGCGCCCCAGAGCGCACAAACGCGCTTGCCGACCGGAGCCGCCCACAACTACCCGCTAGAGCCCGAAGGCGAAGGCCCGCGCTGGCAAAGCAGGTGCAACTGTGTTGACGACGTCGCCTCTGCGCACGTCGCCAACATCGCCCACGTCCACGTCCACGTCCACAACAGCAGGCGCATCCCCGTCCGCCGCTCGCCGACACGACACGCGGCGCAGAACGCACAAAAGCGGAATGAGAACGCAGTCCCGCGCAGCACACAAGGCGAAGGCGCGCGGCCATGGAGTGGAGCGTACCGCCCGCCCGCAGGTCGGGACAGTTGCTATACTGGCCACCGCACACACATCCACACCGTTGGGCAGAGCACGGCGCGTGCCCACCCAGCCCGCACGTCGGGTGAGCCGCTACGACGCAGACGTCGGGCTCGGGCCTGCTATGACTCGAACGTCGAGTCACCACGTCGGGTCGGTCCGCGTCGACGACCGCGGCGCGCAGCCCACGGCGGCACCAACGCGGGACCCAACGACACAAAGCGACACGGAGAAGCTCGCGGGCTTGCCCATGACTCGACAGCGCACACGCGGTCCACAAAGCCCACATCCGGCCTCGTCTCGCACGCCCCCAAATCACCACCCCCCCACCCTACAAATCACACCGAAAAGACACAGGAAACGCACCTTCTTAATGTCCGGAATGTTCGGCGCGATCTGCGCGATGACCTCCTGGATGAGCGCCTGGTTCTTCGTCGTCTTGCGCACGTTTTCCTTATTCTGCGGGGACGTTAGTGTGTGGTGGGGCCGGAGGGAGAAAAGGGGGGGAGGGACGGATGGGACAGGAGGGGAGGGGAGGGCGAGAGAAAGAGGAGGGAGGGAACGCTACTAAGGATATGGGGGAAGGAGCAGGGTATGCCATCGGGCGCGGCGCCGATATGGGCCCACGAAGCGGAGGGCGACAGCGACGAAAGGGAAGGCGAAGGTAAGGTAGGGGCGGGAAGGGAAGAGAGAATGCGGAAGAGATAAGGGAGCCGAAGGTGCACGGCAGAAGGGGAGACGCAGCGAAGGAAGGTATAAGACAAGGTATACGACGAGCGGGAGGAGCGAGAGACCAAGCCATTACGCACCTAACAATCTTCGCCTGAGCGCCTCCTCGTCCACCGCCTTGGCCTCGGTCTTGATGAGCAGGTTAATTTGAAGCCTAGGAGGGCGTCAGTGAGCGTGGCGCGGGTGGATGGCAAGACAGCGCGACGCAGCCCGAAAAATGATGGGCTTAGCCCCCCAAAGACAGCGGGCTAGCCCCCCATAAAGACGGCGGGTACATCCCCGCGAAAGCGCGGGTTTGCGCCAGAGGGAGATGCTGCGGTCAGCGAAGCAGACGGTGGCCTGTGGGATCGAAGCGGCAGCTGAGGATTTCGCCTTGTAATAACGCTTTAGTTTTAGTTGGGGAATAAAGAAAGATGAATCCCGTGCGCGCCTGCAAGACTGACGATGCGCGCGTCGAGCCCACTTGTGCGCTGTACGCTGCGGACGAGGCCCTTGCTCTTGTCCCCGTCGAGGAAAATGGCAATCTGCGTGGAGTACCCCGGCGGCGGCGTCGCGCGCACGCGTTTGATCAGCGTCCCGGGGAGGAGGAGGGTGACCAGGGCGTTTTGACATCGTTTTGGTGGTGGTGATTCTGAAAAGAGTAGTGGTGGTGAAAGAATGACGCCGGCCTGGGTTCGGATGCCACTGTAAACGAACAAATAATTATCGATCTAAAAGGATCAATCTAGCGTGGAATTTAACGTCACGTCCTGTATTGTGTGTGTAAAGTCTTTCCGAAAAAAAAACCCCGCCAGAAAAAAAAATTCTCCACTGTTAACTTGAACGGCAGGACCTCGAGTCGAACGGGGACCTTCGGGCTGATGCTCGAGAGGGGAATCCAACAGAACCTAACGCGCACCGTGCGCCTTCCTGCCTTCCTCATATCATCCAGCTCCAGGATAGATGCAGGAAGAACCAGGCCCACCTGGGTTCAGATTCAAGAAAGAAAGAAAAACTCAATCGAGTATGGAAAGAAAATCAATCGAACATGGAACTCACTCGTCACTATCACCGAATCTTTCACAGACCCGATGCGCACCCTGCGCCTTCCTGCCATGTTTCTAGTATTCAATACTTGGGTAAATGAGTCCCCAAAAAAATGTTTACCTGTTTGGCAAGCCTGAGTTGGCGCCGCAGAAATTAGAACGACGCAACTAAGAGTACATGGAAACAGAGATATATGTACGCCGTTCAAATCTGTTTCGGGTTATTTATTGGCTGAAGGGGTAAACGTCAACTGAATCAGAACGTTAACCCGATGCGCATTTCTGGTATTCAGTCCGGGATAAGTGTGGGCAACGTGTAGGCCCAGATTTACACACCAGTAGAAAATCCAGACTAGTGAGCCTTCGCAATAAAGCGTGCACGCAGGACAGCGCACGCACAGGGCCGGCAACTGATGCAAGAAATATAAATAAAAAGGTTGTGGGATCCGCTTGATGGCAGGACCCCGAATCGAACGGGGGACCTTCGGGCTAAAGAGCAGAACTGATCCATGCACACCCGACGCGCACCGTGCGCCTTCCTGCCTCTTTTCCCCTGTTAGATTCCTGGTTAGGAGGCCAAAAAGTAATGAGGAGTCGAGCAACACCGTAGGAGTCCCGCCCCGTATTCATCAGCGTGTAAATACTAAGGGGAAGAAAAACGTGTTTGGAGCTCGCACGTAATGAGGACTCGAGTAAACCCAGCGCGCACACTGTCGGCGACTCGGGATGAAACTCCGAGATGGTGGTTGTTGAGAGAGAGAGCAGCCGGCATTCCCCGGATGACCAATCACGTTTCTTTTTCTTCAAAACCTCTGGTTGACCGTTGCTCGTCCTCCCCTGTCTCTGAGGCTTGAGGCCCAGTGAAAAGTCCATATGCGGAGGTATGCTGAGATAGGCTGAGATCTGAGAAATATGCTGTCCTCTGAAAATTTATGAAGATGAAAGGAGAGTCGCTTGAAAATCTTGCCCGGGGTGCCCGTCTCGCAACATTCGCAACGTTCTCGACTCTTTTATTCTTCTTCCACGTACTTTGCGGCTACTTCGGGGCACTCCGGAGTCGGAGTTTCAAATTGACTTTGTCTTCCGCACCACCACGTCACCGCGCCTCCATCGTTCCTCTCACCTCCCTCGTTCTCGCTGGCCGCCGCCGCCGTGCCCAGATTCGCGTCGATAGGTCCCTCTGCTGTCCTCAGATCTCTGCGGCTCTCAAACAAGTCCAAGACTGTCCAACTGAGTGGCGCTTTCGACGGCTTTTGGGGCTACTTTCCGCACAGCCTAACAGCGTCTGCTGGGGTTACTTCGCACTCTACTTCGTTAAATCTACTACAGCTGTGTACTCGAGAATTTCTAGAAACGACCTGGGCAACGATCTGGGCAATGGTCGAGCAAGTGCTTTGGGCGACAATGAAGCTCTTCTTCTTGGGCTCTTGGCTGCATACCTAGTTGGGATCCCGTTTAATATTCTCGTCTACCATCGCCCTGGACACCCTCAGAAGATCTCCGAGCAGCGAGCGCCCTCTTTTGTCCAGGTTTTGTTCTATTGGATCAGTCCAGAGGCGAGTGTTTTCTCTGCCCTTGTCCCCTTCCGCTCAGTTTCGGTTCTCAGCAAGTCACCACCGCCTGGCACACTCTACACATTCCCGCAGCACACGGGCTTTGGCGGCGCGGCAATGTGCGCGTTCACGGCAACGCTGTGCTGTCGCGACCTTCCACATCGAGAACCAGGTACCAAACAAGGTCTGTCAACTACATTTTTCTCGCTCCACCCCCGCTGACCTTCCTCCATCGCTGCGGCCACCTCGCGAATTATCTCGTCGCGCACGGCGCTCAGAATGGCAGTGCGCCGAGACACGCCCAAGGTCGCAACAGGTAAGAACGAGTTGCTTGAAGAGAATCTTTGCTCAGCGCTTGTTCTTCAGCGCTGCAAACGAGACCCAGTTTGAGGTGCGTGCAGATACTGTTCGTAAATAAAGACAGCTAATATTGGGTCGTTGCAGGGAGGTGGCGAAGGAGCGAACGGGGAAGGAACGAACGAACGGGCGGGCAGGCGAGTGAACGAACGGGTGGGCGGGCAGGTAGAGGCGGGCAGGCGAGCGAACAACCGGGCAGGCAGGCGAGCGAACGGGCGGGTCGGGGAAGCGAGCGGGCAAGCGAGCAGGCAGAAGAGCGAGCGAGTGATGAAGCAGGCGGACGACCGAGCGGACGGACGGGCGGGCAGGCGGGCGAGCGAGCGGGAAGGCGAGCGAGCGAGCGGGGGGCGGGGGGGTAGGCGAGGAAGAACGGATAAATAGAATATTTTATATATTCTATGAAATACATGAATATTTCATACGGGCAGCGATGTGCGCAGATGAGCCGTATGAAAACGGCCACATTTGAAGCCTGTGGTAGGCTGTGGTATGAAGCGTTGGCAGGCGCCTATCTCAGCCTATCTCGGCATACCTCCGCATATGGACTTTTCACTGGGCTTGAGGACTCGGAGCGTGCCGATGCTGCACGAAAACATGATGCTCTACTACTGGGTTTCATGAAACGGAATCGGGCCGATTAACGTGCAATCGGGCTCTACTGGGATGTCCTCAATTTCCTGCCGTCTCTGGCCATGGGGCCTCTTGTGGTGCAGGAAGTATATGTATATAAGGAATCTGCCCACACGTTGTCTAGAGGCTTCGACTACTCCAGGCACCCCGACGTAGTCTTTTTAGTCTTTGCACGAAACCATGATGCGCGGCCGATTTCGCTCAGACCATGCCACGCATTCACCAACTTACGTCGTTCGACTGCTCTGGGCACTTCTGCACTACGACTACGCACCGGATTCCACGGACTTCGGGCATGCACAACCTGGACTCCGCCCCGCCCCTCCCTTTCGCCCCCACGGCGGAATCCAGGCACGCACGCGCGACACGACGTTTAAATAATCCACCCGTGCTAATATCCAAGGCGCGTATTGAAATTTTCCGTACAGAGGTACATACGGGCATGCTGATAATAATATTCGCGGATCACGCCGCCTAATACATCCTCCGTCACCGCGCAGTGCCGTCCCTGAATCTCAGCTGGGGAGCGTCGCCTTCCTCGACGCGTGGTCCCACCTGCCTTGAATTTCGATAGACGCGGTTGTGGCGTCACGGTGGGATGCGGCGCGCCGCGGTGTCGCCGGGTCCACAAGTCGCCGTGCGCTTCACTCCAGTCCCGCGCTGCGAAAGCACTCGCTGTCACGGTGGCCGGGCGTGTAGCCTGCCCGCACCTTGGGCACACCGCGCCCGCCGCGTTTGATCCCACTGTCGCTGCCTGTACACCTTCGCTGCGTCCAGCATCACCACCGCGCGGGAGCGTAGCCTACCCGCCATACGCTGCCGCACCTCGGGCACACTGCGCTCCGCTGTCCTCGCGAGTCGAGTCTGATCCCACTGTCGCTGAATGCACGTCTTCGCTGTGTGCGCGGGGACGTAGCTTCTCCGCCACGCTTTTATCGTCACCCACCACTTTTGCCGTCCCCCCGCCTCGCGCCCACCAGGAAGGCGGACGGCGGAGCCGTGGTGTCTCAAGTGGCATTGGGGATGACGACGGGATGCGTACTGCCACCGCGGCATCTTCCTCCGCCAGTCAGCGTGCGCCGCGTCCGCCCCCGACGCTGGCGTGCACTGCGGCCCGGGAGCGCGGTCCCGCACCTTGGGAACACTGCGCGCGCGACTCGGGCCGTGCTCCTCTGCTACGCTTTTATCGTCCCGCGCCCGTTGCCCACCACGCCCCGGCGCAAGAGGGCGCCGATGTAGAATAGATTGGGGTTGGGTGTGTTTGTGGAGCGGGCGACGCATCGTCCTCGCATGAAACACGCCACCGCAGCTCGTGTGCAACGCGCCACCGACGCGCTCGCGACGCCCGATCGACCCCGCTTGTGGTGCGCATGGTTGAGGGCCCCAGAGGGAACGTGTGGGGCGGCGGGATAGGTACTGCCAGCGCCGCATTTGCCCTGCACATTGCAGCAACGGACCGGGGATCTACGCTCGGGTGGGATGGCTGTCCACGTCTAGAGGCTTCGACTGTTAATCTGTGCTCATGATCACTTTCATATCGCATCCATCCGCTCCTATAGCTACCAGGTACTCCGCCACTTCATCTTTCCTTCGCCGTCGTTGTTCCCCGTCCCTTCCTGTACTACTACCCATCCATACATGCATTTACAGTGTGCACAACCGGGCCTTTCGCCTCCCTTCCTTTCGCCCCGTCTCTGGTCCCCGAGGCGGAATCCACGCGCGCACGCACATACATATCTACATACGACACGACACTTCGAAATATCCACCCCCACGAATAACAAGGCGCGTATTCAAACTTTCAGTGCGGAGGTGCTTACAGGCACGCTCATCACAATACTCCCAGACCGCGCCGTCTACCGCTGCACCACCGTCGCCGCCCCTGAAGCTGGATGAACGCAGCTGGGGAGCGTGGCCTTCCTGGACGCCTTGAATCTCGATAAGCCCGGTTGGGGTGCGGCGCGTCGCAGTGTCGCTGGGTCCACAAGCACTCCACTTTCGTTTCGCCCCCGCCGCGAGTACTGTCGCTGGCTGCGCGCTCCGCCCCTGCACGCCTTCGCCGGTGTCCGGGCGAGCGCATATCCACGGCGAGGGCGCGTAACCTGCCCGCATCTTGGGCGCACTGCGCTCCGCTATCCTCGCGAGTCGAGTCTGATCTCACTGTCGCTGCATGCACACCTTCGCTGTATTCGGGCGCATATCCAGGGCGCGGGGGACGCATCATGCTCCCCCACCTTCGAAATACCGAGTGCGCGGGGGGGACGCCGTCGTGTCGCGAGTGGGGTGCTGGATTGTCCGCCTATCGGCGCTGGATCCGCCGCCGCCGCTGGCCCGTATGCAACACGCCCGCGCTGCGCACGATTGAGGGCCCAGGAGGGGCGGGGGTGACGATGGGATGCGTGCTATCGGCGCCGCATCATCTTCCGTCAGTCGGCGTGCACCACGCCATTACGCCGCATCTTTCTCCGTCCTCCGTCGGCGCGCACCGCGTCCGCCTGATCGACCCCGCCTGCGTTGCGTACGATTGAGGGCCCTCGACCAGCGATGATTGAGAGCGTGTAGGGTGGTGATGACGGGTGAGAGGCTATGTCGGGGACGCAGGGCGAACGCATTGGAGAGCCGGGAGAGCGTGTGGAGACGTCGGGAAGGGACGGCGCTCGCGACCGGCGACGGGTGAACGCGCAGCGTGCAGCAGGGGAGTAGGATGGGGGATATGATTTGAAAGGACTTGGGCTGGACGTGGGGCACGACGGTCGAGGGAGAGGTGTGCCGGTGCAGGAGAACGTGTTGGAGACGTAGGGAAGGGACGGCGCTCGCGACGCCGGATCGACCGGTGAATGGGCGTGCGGCGTGTAGTGACGACGGATGGGCAGGAGAGTCGGAGACGACGGGCGGGGAAGGCGCTCGTGCGGCGACGACGGGCGGGCGGAGAGCGTGTTGGAGACGTCAGGCGGGACGGTCCTCATGCGCAGGGCGAACGCGTTGGAGACATCGGGACGAGACGGTGCTCGCGACGACAGGTGGACGTGCGGTGTGCGGTGACGAAACGAGTGGGCGGGAGAGTCGGAGACGACGGGCGGGCAGGAGAGCGTGCGACGGTCCTCCGCGTTTGCTTCTGGGTGCGTCGGGGGTTGACGGTGCGCTTGATCTCGGCCCTCCATCTATATCGCTGACATCGTCTTTAAGTAGCTCTACGTATCCATTCTTTGCTAAGTAGTACGTACGGTATCGCACCTTGAGGCGCGCTCAAGCCGCGCGTCTAGGATTCCGAGCGTACCCACCAGTTGCATGCTCAATCGCGGGTGTACATGTGTGTTCTCTCTTGGTGCTGCTTTGGCTCTCCGAGCTATATTTTTGCCCCCGACCGACACCTCGCAAACTTCTCGCTCACTTACCACCGAGGGCACCGTCTTTCTCCCACCGATGCATGACCTTCCTCCCCACAAGCGCGTATGGCCGAGTCGATGCTACTTCATTTCATGTCTCTTCCCCTCCTCCCCCTTTGTCTTCCATCCCTGCCTCCTTCCTCAACTCCATTTATCCATTCCTTCCTCTACGCCCGGTCTGTTCTTTCGCTCAACCACCCACTCCGTCAGTGCGCCCTCTCACCCCTTCGTCCTCTCTCGATCCCAGATCCTCGACCCCTCCTTCCTTCCCTTCCATCCCCGTCCTCCCTATCGTCCTCGCCGTCCGCTCCCCTCTCCCTCTTCAAGCCCTCTCCCCTTCCTTCATCTTCTCGATTTCTTGTCTCCTCTCGTGTTTTTCGGCCCCGGCCGGATGCACGCTTGCCTCGCGGGATACGTCGCCCCTCGGCGCTCGCCTGCTCTCGTTACCGGTCGCGAGGGTCGGAGTGGGGCTGGAGGATGTCGTGCAGCCCGGGGAGGGAAGGCTACCCGCACGCTTTGAGGCAGGAGCTGTATTTCGCTGCAGCTGGTACGACCATCGGCGCACGCGACGGGCTGTCTTCCGCGCACCTGCAGCTGGAGCTGGAGGTCGCGGCGGTGACGATATGGCGAGCCTCCTTGTCGAGCTGTATCTCCCTCGCGTGTCGCAATGTCTTTTTTTTACTCTTCTCCTCTTTTGTGTATGCTACGGACAGTATCGTGACGCCGGTGTCGCCTGACGCAGTCTCTATCTGGCGGCCCTGGGTACGCATACCGAGCGATGGCGTATCCCCTAGCATGCGCCGAGTCTGACTCGGCCATTCTATTGGTCCATCTCATCTCCTTTCAGCGGGCGGGGAATCCATTTTCTGCTCAACGGCCCACTCGGCTCTTACTCTGTACCTTTTTTCGTCTTCGTTTGCCATGGTTTCTGTGTGGGGCGTAGCACTCCTTTCCTCAGGGACAGGACGCTCTTCCTTGCTGCCAGGGATGGAAGCACGTCGTCGCCTGTGGGGCTCGCTCTCCGATTTCCGAGCTTAGAACTGTATGATTACCGGAGTATGACCTGCGTACGATTGGTTGTTGCATGTATGCAATGCCAATCGATGGTAGTGTGCTCACGTATTTCACGAAAATAATTTTCAACCCCAATCCGTACATCCCTGGATAGCGTACCTATCGCGGACCTGGACAGTGCAGACAAGGCAGGGAGGCGCAAGGTGCGCGCCGGGTCGCCTGTGAAGCGTACGGAAGCAGAATACCCCGGAAGTCCCCGTTCGATTCGGGGTCCTGCCATTCTATTGAGCGGACCCATATTTTTTTCATATTTGACGCAACAGCTGATTTTTCTTTGTGCTGCGCAAGACCTGAACAGTAATACATAGGAAAACGTGCGCGTCGGGTTTAATTCCGGACACGCACCAGGAATTAAACCGGCACGAGAAAGCGCATCACTTCTCGCCTTCCCTGGCGTCTACTCTTCAGGTGACTCTTCTATGACTTGCCTGGTGGTAAATCTAGTGCCTGGCGAAGTGAGCGATTCATAAATTGCTTTGGAGCACATTAGCGTATTCCAACACAGATATAGTAGTCCAACTCATTGTATTGCGAACATGCTGGTACGAGTTTGATCCGTAGGTTCTAAATATTCTCTCTTTGGCAGCCTGAAAAGCTCGAGTTCCACTCGTTCTCCCCAGCCATAATCCATTAGTCAATAGACCCGTTGTTCAAGAACGAGGACCTGATAAATCAGGGCTTACCCAACTCTACGAAACTTCCGCCCAATTTGGCCCAAATCGGCGCGGACGACTTTTGTCGCCAATCGTTGACGGAGAGTCGCTCATTGAATAATGATAATGCAATTTTGATCTTAAAACGGGTTGGAGGTCGAATTTAAACTGGAATGTTTACATTTTTACTAGCCGCTCCTAGACAGATGCTTCAACAGATCTAACTCGTACGTATACCTCGTTTGTTGAACATTTGCTCACTGTCTTGGCAGATCGGTGCTTCAACGTCGATCGTCGCTGCCGTGCTCGCCGCCGTGGGCGCGGCGGGCCGCTATCAAAGCGAAGGAGTGTGTTCTTCTTAACTTTTTTTTGCTTGTGGTGCAAATTCAACCCTTTTCTTGCTCGCTAAGTAAGTCCCATGGACGTGGTGGAAACATTTTACAATCACCGGTAGCACTGTTTCATTTCTCAGGTTCCCAACGACGAAATTTTTTCACCCGAGGCGGAGACATTGCGACCTCAACCCGAGGGAAGAAAATTAACAAGAAAAGTACGAGCCTCATTTGTTACAGCCGATGCGGAAACTAATGAGAATATGTTCACTTTTTTAGGGTATCCCAAAAAGGAAATCACGGGCAAAGTCGGTGATGTCGTATAAACGGCAAGTGGGCCGAAATCATGTGGGGACCGGCACCATCAATGATCAGAACGGCAGGCTTGTGCTTGTTTGGTTGGCTGTAGCACTCGGTTCCTGTTTTGTAAACACTAAGGCTCTTTATTCCGCCTCTTTAGCCCATTGAATAACTGAGAGACTCATAGTGAAATAGATGTTAGAATGGCGCCTTCAGAGCGGATTTTTGATTTTTGTCCAATACAAGAAATGGGAGGCAACTAATCACATGGTTGAGAGATCCCTGCGGAATAAGACCGAAAATCAAAAATCCGCTCGGAAGACGCTCAGTACAGGCTAAATCTCGAGCGTTTTCTCCGCAGAAGTAGGATGTTTCATGCAGAATTGAAAGAGGAGATAGCTTTTTGGCGGGATTTGATTAAATCATCCACCACCAGTCGGCATGCCATCAGATTGAAGTTTCCTGCTGCTATACTCATTTTTCCATCTCTATAAACTGTTTGAGACTCATTTTTTATAGATTGTGTAGCAGGCGCGGTCAAACGGAACAAAAACGCTGCAGACCAGGGGAAGAGTGACCGTTGTCACGCATTTGTGACATGCACATATTTCAGGCCGTTCAACGAAAGCACAGCCTGAGTTGGTCACTTTACGCAAACTGAACGCTTATATAGCCTTCTCTATTCCTCCAGGAACTTTTTCACTCCTCAAAAACCAGTGAAAACCTTTGGTTGTTGTCCAAAAAGGCTTTTTGAGGGAATATTTGAGCTCCAGACCTACGGGAGGCCCGAGGAACGGCGCATAAAAAACCCAAACGAAGTATTCATTATATTTGAGCGATTCTGCCCGCTTTTATTACTGTTATTTACCCCATAGGCCCCATAAAGCTCTTGATTTCAACACTCATATCCCTCAAATCACAACAGAACAAGATGATTGGATGATTTCTTTTGTTCTCAGCGGGCCCATACATGCTAGGAACATTTTATTTCAATTAAGCGAGGAGAATCCGTGAAAGAGCATTGAGATATGCAAGGAAACATGAGAAGGTTTATGATTGGATCAGGTGGGTAGTTATCTGCCAGTTATATGCCAACTTTCGCTCGTTTCGTAGTTTTACCACCCTCTCAAGTCTGGAAAAAATAAGGTGTCCTTAATAAAGATTAAAGAGTAATTCTGCCTCTTCAGAATGGTGTAAAATGCTCAGAAAGAAGCGCACTCGTCAAATGTCAGATAACAGCGTGACTGGCAGATAACTGTCACATCACTATTATCTGCGCACCTCATCCAGGACCTCCTCCGCCTCCGCCTCGTTCTCCCTGTCTTGCAGCCTGGGATCCCTGGAAGCACCGTTTATTGACTCTACCATGTGCTGACCCACAACATCCCCTCGGAATCTGCAGCTTTTCCTGTGCTCTTGCCTGTATAAATCTGGCTGCTGGCGCGCCGCCTTGGACCGTCCTTTATGGCCGAATGACTCAAAATGTCCCCATGGCCCGCTGGGCTGCTCAAGTCTTACTGTCTGCCCAGTTGAGTACGTGCTCTATCTTCATCTGAACACTGTTTCTGCACGATTTCACTCTGCGCACCATCGCTTCTGCGGCACAACTGCTCTTCCCTGGTCCCAGCATTTCAAAATAGCTCCCAAGCAGAACGGAACCTCGACTTGGTCAAGATATGGGTACAATATATGAGCGCTGAGGGAGCGAGGCGCTCAGGGCGGCACAGACGCGTGGTACTACATCACCGCCGACCAGGGTCAGAAACGCGCACCCGGTGCCGGCGTGGAGCACAAACCGAACTGTATGCGCTACGTGCTCGCTGCCGCCGGGGTTGCTGGACAAGCCAAGGAGAGCTGGGGGGGCGTGGACGGGATAAATCCTGCTACCGAGGAGAGAATTCATGGGATTCCTAATGTATCAATTCGCTTCTAGCTTCAGCACCAATACTGCTCTCCAGCAAGTACTCTGAGCATAGAGGAATTTAACAGTGAGCATTTTATTTCCATTTCCAGGGCCTTTTTGAATCGTTAAAGCGCGTGGGGCGCGTATCGTGGTACTTGTTCAATATTGTATTGTCGCGTAGAACATGATAATAATATGGATAATGCAAGTTTCCGAGCCCTGGCTAAAGGCCACTCACTGGTCGCTATCATTGAATTCAGGTGTCGAGGCCTCCTTCGAATCTCTCCTGTTCTCTCTTTCTCTTTCCTTTTTCGAATTCTTTTTCGCTTTTTCCCCGATTTGACACCCACCACATTGAAATAAAAACCCATGAGAACAACAGTTGTGATTGAGAACAAACAAAAGCAAATATGCCGTTCTGGGAAAGGGCGGTGCTGGTCCCCACGAAATGGCCGGACTTCCTTTCTCGGAACCGAGAAAAAAAAACACCGAGGCTCAGGCTTGTTAATTTTTTTCCCTCAGGCTGAGATGGCAATGTCTCCGCGTCGGTGTTCCGACTTCTACTCCAAGCCCTTACTCAGCGCCTGGGCCGTTACTCAGCGTCGAGCCGGCGGTGACGAATCCTGCTTTCTCGGCATCCTCGACGCGTGTAGATCCGCTATATAGTAATAGCCTCGCAATCTCCCAACCGTAGAAACCGCAAGAATGGCGTCCATCGCAAAGACTGTCGTAGCCACCGGTGCCTCCTCTGGAATTGTATGCGACCACCCTCTGTTCACATATCACGTTCATCGAATGTCTACCTCAGGGCTTCGAGGCGATCAAGCAGCTCTTGACTCAACAACAACCATACAAATTCATCCTCGGTGCGCGAGACGTCGCCTCCACACAGGCGGCATACAACAAGATCGAATTCGACAAGAATCTGCATAGCGTCGCCGTCCTGCCGCTGGAGCTGTCGGATCTGAAGGGCGTGAAGAGGTTTGCGGGGCAGGTTCTCGAGAGGCTAGAACAGGCGGAGAAGATCGATTATCTTATGTTGAATGCGGCGAAGGGCCATGGGTTGGAGAACCCGGCGCCGGGGCCGAATGGCTCGAAGTGGTGCGAGAGTTATATTGTCAATCATTTGTGTGAGTCGCCGCAAGATTCAGCTTTGTGGATAGGCTAACTTCTTTTCTGTTTTTGGTAATCCAGCGCAACACTACCTCGTCCACCTTCTTCGTGACAAACTCGTCGCCTCGAACTCGCACATCGTCTTCGTCTCCTCCGGCGCGATCCGTACGGTGAAGGATCCGAGTGCGTGTTCTGTTCGCCTTCGTCCCTCCTCCCCTCATTCCAATTCACCTCCCTCTTCCCTTCGTATTCGTAAAGGCACCCTCGAAACGACCCTCAAAGCCGGTTCTGGGGAAGCAGGCCACGTCGTCTACTCCGCCTCTAAGCTCGTCGCGCTCCTCGGCACGCAGTGGTGGCGGCGCCAGCTCGCAGGACTCTGTACGGTAGTGGCAGTTTCGCCGGGGCTCATCCCCGACAGTGGATTGGGGCGCGGATCGAATCTTACACTGCCCCCGGAGCTGTTGAAGGATGCGAAGAGTGTGCCCGAAGGTACATACGCCTTCTCTTCTTCTTTCACTCCGGCATGCCGCTGAATGTTGGTTATTTAAATAGGCGCAGCATCCGTCCTCCAGGCCTTCACGCGCGACGACTTCCCCGCTGACCCTGACCGCATATTCTTGACGAGCTGGGGCGAGTGGTGGGGCCGCGAGGAGATTGCGGTGTCTCTCGACAAAGAGTTGCAGGATCGGTGGAGCCCCGGGAGGGAGGATATTGAGAGGGAAGAAGGGGTTGTTGGGGCGTGAGGATTTGGATGGGGCGGGGGAATTGGGTGAGGTGAGCGCAGAGTTCTGTGGAGAATGGATCGAGGTTGAAGGGGACAAGACATGCCCGGCGGCGTTCTAAAATGTCTTGATTCACGTTCACTTGAGGAGGGCGATCTCCAGAAGTACGCCAGCCGATTGAATTAAAGGCATTAAATAAAAATGTATTGAAGGGAAGTGCATCGGTGATGCGACGAGAGGATGCGTTGCCAGACAGCGCGCTGCATACAAGTATTACTAGCCTACTGTGTTCAAACCAGAATCGATGATTTATGTTCAGATAGCTTCTGGAGACAACATTTTGGGGCCTTCAACATTTCAACAAATCTTGGTTGAATCAAGACTGAATCGGTTCTCGAAAATACTTGATCGGACCATCGGATATTCGGGTATTCGCTCGTTCGGATCATCGGGTACTTGCCATCCCCCTCGCCAGAGACCACGATGTGCCTTGCTGAGATTCCGTTGGATATCATTCTGGACATTACCCATTTGCTGGATGTTCAGGACGCACTTCATCTTCTTGCGGTATGGCCACCTGAAACTCTGACCTGTCGCTGATCTATGCCGCAGTAGACCTGCTCGGCGTTTCAAACTCTTTCCTCATCAAGAGACTTCTGGCTGAAAGCCCTAGAATGGGTATATTTTGTCCACAAGAGACCAATACCTTGCGCTCTAGGCACCGATATCGTGAATCTACCTCTTCGAACACTTCGGCAAATGGCCAGGCATGCATACGCACTGATACGAAACTGGGCTCGAAGCAACCCAGCTGTCGTTTCAGTGCGCGAAATCAATTTGAACATGGGACCCTCCGTTCACTCTCATGAACTGTATGCTATTCATGGGACCAATATGGTTATCACCAAGGACCGGGAAAGATTCTCCTGCTGGGATACCATCTCTGGTATGTGCCTGGGCGAAGTCCTTTTTCCTGATGTTCCGACGCAAATGGGACGGACGACGTTTGACCAGCCGGGACGACGCTCCTTTGCGTTGGCTTTTCGCAAAAGCCAGTAATTCCGCTCTCCAGATCGTTCGTGCGCGATCTCAAGCTTCTTTCAGTACTCAGTTTGAATTCGCTGTGATTTGTGTCGATTATCAAAATCCGGCGCAAACGACCGTGTCGATAATAGAGAGTTTGCGATGCAGCCATTCGAGCCATCTGATGGCTGTTTGGCGTTGCGCAAATTGATGGCTAATGGCTCGAATGGCTTCGATACTTGCCCATATTTTTGGAGTTGTTGAGTTGCGTCTGAGTTGTTCAGTTCATGTATGGGTGACTAGTCCCACTCACATATATAACAGCCAAATTGTGGGCCCAAAATAGTTAATCTTGTTGAATTTGGAGGTCTCATGCAGTCTAGGGGCATTCTTAAGCTCCACGTGTGATAACACACTCATTGACACTCGTTCTAGCAGAAAAGAGCATTACATACACTGACTTTATTTTGGCCATTCGAGCCATTAGCCATCAGTTTGCGCAACGCCAAACAGCCATCAGATGGCTCGAATGGCTGCATCGCAAACAGGCTAATATATTCGAATATCTGGAACTCTCCTGATGTCCGTTCACTCGCCATCTCAAGTATTACCCTGGACCAAAAGATGATTGGAATGACTCTCTTGAACCCCAGCAATCACACGGCATCTCTACTCTACTGCAAATTTGCGGACGACGTGGTCGGTCGTGTATCGCTCAACATGCCCACCAACAAATTCTCATTCGGGTGCATCTTGCACCAGGGCGAATTTTATGTCGCCGCTCAGCACCCGCAAACTGGGGCCGTTGAAATCTCCCGAATCAATGTTGATACCGCCCCTCCCAAAGTGCAGACCGTTACCCGCGAGGTACCCCGCTTGTCAAGCGGCGGTTTCTTGGACCTTGATCTCGATCGAAGCCACATGTGCTCCCCCAGATACGGGGTTTTAAATGTTACAACGAGCGCCTCATATTCTCTCACTTCCGCTGCCCATATCCACGCCGTACACTTTTGGTCCGCCGTCGAAGCAGGTCATGGAACGCAGCTGGAATTCGGACGATTGGGTTCCTACGAGCACCCCAGGCGGATTTACGCGACGTATGTGAGATCCTCGGGCAGATATGCTTTGATCACAGAGCTGCAGGATGACGTTACCAAGATTGGACTCGTAACTTATCACACACATCCGATACCACATACCACGTTCCACCAGTTGGACACGTCCACTGTTGACATTGAGCCCCTTAGCATCATGGCTCTGGACGATATCCTCGGTGTCTTGTACGTCTGCACTCACTCCAGCGACAATTTGACCTCTCTCTCTGTAATATCGTATGTGTAGCCCAGCTTTCAATCAAATACACAATCCTGCCTGGAGTATAGCTGGTTTTCACCTTGCCCTGGGTTCGACAGACACAACTTTTGTCTAGGCTCATGACGGATAAAAAATTGCTGTTGGGAATGATTGAGTGGCCTCAAATAAAAAAACGCTCTCGTCCACATATCATTGACATAGTCGCAAGATAATCGTCATCTGGGGTCTTGGAGTTGCTTGATTGTAATACGAGACGGTTCCTGCCCGAGAAACAAATCCACTCATTTGAAAAAGCAGCTGTATCGCGGAATTTACTTATCCGACTTCCAAGATTACTTTTGGGCGAATTATTGCCCCATTGTTCGTTTAGTTGGACTGCTATAAGCACCAGCAGGCTTTCTATAGAAGAATTTTATACATTTGGACAAGACCCAGTATTTACGGTACACGCGGACAGAAAAAACGAGGCGAAATGAAAGTAATACGTAAAAAAATTGGTAAAGCAAAATATATGGAATAAAGGAGGATAACAGGCCCTAGTTTTCGCTAGACGCAGTGACATTCCTCGCCTTCATGGTGTTCGAGAGAGGGGGGACAGCTGTTGAAACAGCGTCTCCAGCGACAGGCGGAGAAAACATCTCGGCTGTTTCTTCCGCAGGATGGGCGCCTGACGATACCTCGGCTTTATCCTCGAATTTATCCAACAACGCGCGAAGGAAGGCCAGAAGGGTAGAGAGGGTAATGTAAGCGATCTTCTTGAAATCCTCGAATGCCGAGGAACCATCAAGCTCCGCTAATACAAGCCGCGAGAAGGAGCGGACGATACTGAACGAGTTGGAAACCACCATTCCTCTCAGGCGCACGGTGGCCCACCGGAGTTTGGGCGATAAACGGAGGAGTACGACAGCGAGGACAATGAATCTCATCCAGCCTCCTGGTACCACCCTGAAAAGGCCCCTCAACAATGCTATGGGGACAGCAATGGTGGTAAGTGTGACCGCCCTCGCAGCCCTGAAGACCATGTTAAAAGGTACGAAGACCAGCGTGAGGAGGGTCATGAGGGAATCCTTGCGCGGGCGCGGGGTGCCGAATATAAGGCGGTAGATTGGATGGTATCGGACGACGCGGGGGAAGAGACGGGTTCGTTGCAAGATGTGCCGTGCAACAAGGAAAGTCAACAGACGGGATTTCCAGCCCATCTTCCGGATGGGGAATCTGAGGATCCGCATCCATCTTTTCGCCGTTGTAGGCGGGGACGGTAAGACTGCACGAGGATGTGGGTTTCCAACAGACGAGGGATCGGGATCATGCTGTGTTGCGTTCACAGTTTGAGTGTGGAGAGTCCAACTGCGCCTTTGCGAGACACTGTAGATCCCAAGTGAAACAGTAGCGGATAAGACCAGCGTGATGGAAAGGATGAATGAAAGAGTGAGAGCTATGAAACAGGAGCTCAGCACGTTTCATGGTGATAAGCAAATCAAGTACCGAGCCCAAGAACGGCGAGAAAGCAAACAGCGGAAGCAAGGCAGATGATGAAGAAGGCGAGACCACTATTCACGAACATTAGATATGGAATGGAGGATAATTGTCAGAGAAGTTACACAGTAGCAAGGACTGGCGAAAAACTGAGAAATGCGAAGACCACCATTATGGACTGGGAAGCGGTTAAATATCAAGGAGAACCCAAGTGAGTGGTTGCTTACGGTGACGAGAGGGCGTTCCTTGAAAGATTCCTCGACGAATTGGGCCGCCGGGGCCACATAGATGTTTTCCATTCTGATGTTGGGAGAGGTTGGGAGTTAGTTGGGCAGCACAGACGATGCGAATGGGACTGACTGGGCTAAGAACTTAACGAAGAAGCTACGGGCGCGGTCGAGATCGTTAGCAATGTTCATGGAGACTTGATAGTAGATTTTCAGTTCTTGGCTCTGATAAAGGGCCTGCCTTACTGCGGCCACGTTGACCCGCAGCGATGTTGAACACGTTCACGATTCACACGGATATGATGGCATCAAAATTGGTTTTCGATTTTCTATGCTAGATAATTCTATCTGGCAGTTTTGTAAATGGGCTGATCATACGCTCTTTTTGGGAACATAACTTGCGGCTGCCGGATAGACTTGTTTTCAGTCTGTAAACAATTTCTGAAAATATATTGTCCTCATCGACATGAAGTTTCAAGAACCAGTTCGAGTGACCACGAAGTTGCGAACTTGATACGTTGTCGTACTTGTTGGGCCGGGAGAGCCTGCACTTCCTTCCATCTATTCAATTGTTAGTTTGGGATCAAGAACCACAACATTGACCTGCCTGTAAATTGATAATACTAAAACGAGAATTATGTTCAAGTTCAGGTCGACAGTGATGAAAAAATGCTTACAGCCAAAGAGGTTTGCCGACAAAGCCCTGTCCGAATTGAGTGGTCCTCAGGACATTGTCCATAAAGAAATCGATTTTAACATCGGTATTGTTGGGTTCAGCCGTGAGGACAGCTTTCAAAGAGTGGAAGGACAAGTCGGTGGGCCAGCTGACGAGGGCTGATTTCACTACAGATGACCTGTATGGAAAATCTGGTCTTAATTCCAGCGGAATCAAAAAAAAAGATGAGTGCCTACGTGTTGAAGGTAGCGAACCAATTATTGGCAGTTCCTTTCCATTCGCCGATATCGGCCTCCGGAAGCCAACTATTTACTGCTTGTTAAGAACCAAGACAAGAAACAGCTGCTATAATCAGCCTAGCCTACCGTCAGCCCTGGAAACAGTATCAGCCTGAGTAGATGAAAACACGGTTGTAAAAAGTTACAGAAGGCGGGCCATGTCCCGACTGCAGTAGGCGCACTAAATTCTCCGGAGATCGTGTATCCATTGGCGCTTGTGACGGTGATCTGGGATTTCGCATGGATAGCACCATTAGCATAGTGAATGGCGGGTTTAGGGTTTGAAGTGCTCGTAGGAGGGGAGGGGTCGGTTGTCCTTGTTGCAATTAAACTCAGAGTGTTGCTTGCTAGGACAATATGGCTGTAATCTGTCGAGCTACCCACCATGCGGGCACCTAAGCAGTATGGTAGATGATTATAAATCAAAATGAAAGACATTCGACACGTTTGGCTTGCTCACTTCCGTTATGGTCTGACCCCTATGGATAGAGATAGTTAAAGAAAGTTTCGAATACGGAGTAGCTGCTGAAACTAGTCGCTGGGATGACAGTGGTCGCAGAATTGACGGGGTTTGACCAAAGAGTAGTAGTGGCCGCAAGCGCCAAGGCAACTTTGATATGTCTTTCGAAAATGGTCAGGGCAGAATGAATGCGAAAGAGGGGTCCAACCTGGAGAGCGACATGATGGAACAAACCAACGAGAGGCTCAAAGCAAGTGTTCGTATAACGGATGCCAGCGGGTCTGGTCAGGTGTGCTCATTCAGCGAAATTCATTGGTTGAATATCAAGGCGGGGACGCAGAGAACTCTCGGTCGGGGGATTCCTAGAGCACAAGGAGGAAAGTACAGCAAACATCTTATCTTTGTTCCACCAATACCGAAAATTATGAAGCATCCCATGTGGCACACCCATCACCAGACCTATCTAGGGCCCTGTAAGTTAGGCCTGTTTGCAAACCGGTTTATAAACAGCTGTTTATAAACCAGTTTTTAAATGGTCGGAGCAAAATGACCAGTTTTTAAATATTTCGGGACCACGGACCGTCGGCAATCAGCCATAGAAAAATATCGGTGCAGCTTCAATGCAGCTTTACTTTGGCTCTGGGGTCACCTAGGGAACACTCGCTACAACCAGGAACTGAAGTAGCTGCGATGGCGTGGATATAAAATTGCTTTTTTCAAAGATTTGTTGGCAGATAAAGCCTCTTGATCGAGCCGGCACCATCAACAGCCTTGCAGAGTGGTCGGGAAGAAGGGAGTGTCGTCGCAGGTGACAATGGTGAGCAGGCTGTTGTAAAGACTTTTTGGGATAGAAAGGCTGATGAGGTCGTATTTTAGACTCTGGTTTAAAAACCCGTTTATAAACACCCGGTTTATATAAACTGTTTAAAAACCGGTTTTTAAATCGCTGGGAATAACTTACAGGGCCCTAGGTCACCTATCGGCGCCGCAGTGACAGACCAGAAGAAAACAGTCTTATTTTCTCCGATTGCATTCCGCCGAAGCGGACCCAATCAACTTGAAAACGCATGCGCATCGCACCCAACTTGAAACAGAGCCGGTCAATCAATCCCAGGGACACGGACAGAGAGTCTACAGAACATGAGCGCGACGCGAGAGGGAGATGGCGGAGTGGAACAAGAGTGGAGAGGTCGGCTTGTGCCGAAACCCTGATAGCCGAATTCACGCGATCAGAAAAGTGAGATTTCAACATAAAGTTCAACATACTACTTTTTTGCCAGCTGGCGACCCAGCAACATTAGCATATATGCTGTGGACGCATGACCGCGGTTTTTTTTTTCTTTTTACGGAGACAAATCTGTCTGGCAAGTTACACGGCTAGCCCGGATGACATAGAAATCCAAGGGGATTGATGGCCATCGGATTTCGATGGGCGGTCTCATGGATGCCTTTGTTTAACCAGCTCGTCGGAATTCGGTGGCCAGGCCACAGTAAATCGAAAGACAAGTCAGAGGCCAAACTTGAAGGTAAGAAAGAGGGAATTTTGTTTCAAAATAAATGGAAAAAGAACGAAATAAGATTTGAACGAGTGACCACAAGTAGGGACCCCATTGACATCGTTACCACTTCGCCACAAGAAGATGCTGAAGTTTGATTTGGAAGAGGATATGATACAACGAGGCAGCCAACCCACCATTTATAACGCCAAGGTTGGCACAAGGCAATTTTTTGTCGGCAGCATATGCGTACCTTGACGCAATTTATGTAAAATGATAATCTCTGTCACTTATATAGTTGCAATAGCACACTTTCAAGTCCCTGCTGCAAGAGTAGACCCCCGGACTACCCGGACCGAGACATGCCAAGTTGCAGCTTTTATTTTATTTTATTTATACAGAACGGGCAGTAATTGGAGAGAAGCTTTAAAGGAATGCTTTAGCCACTGCATAATAATTGCATTAAAGCTCTGCTTACACAACTTACACATTGAGAGAGTACTCGGTATGTGTTAATGGAACAGTGCAAATCCTCGAGTAAGACTTCTTGGGAGGTTTCGGCCCCGATAGCCGGATGTTCTGAAGTTGATGGCGAGACCGTCGGAATTCGACGAGCTGCCAAACCAGCGAATTCCAATGGGATAATGGCCGAAACGCGGACGGAATCACATTGATATGTCAACGGGCCATCAATC
Source organism: Mycena rebaudengoi (assembly GCA_029282285.1). Taxonomy (NCBI): domain Eukaryota; kingdom Fungi; phylum Basidiomycota; class Agaricomycetes; order Agaricales; family Mycenaceae; genus Mycena; species Mycena rebaudengoi. The sequence goes on along the minus strand of JARJCX010000392.1, from coordinate 21,867 downwards.
CACACGGATTCCTATGCCATCCGGGCTAGCAGTGTATCCGACACTCAGGCTCTGTCTACGTAGGAGGCAGCTATCGTGCCCTATGGGTCTGATTCCTCCCTGTCTACCTGAATTTCGATTGTTTTTTTCCTGTGCGCTTTTGGCCCCGGTATTCTCCGGGTTTTACTGCTACACATATAATGCATGTACCTGCAAAAGAACTAAGTGATTCAGTGAAGGGAGCATATAGTTAGCTCGTTACCGGGCGCGTTGATGAGAGGGTAATATGGAATGTTACTGAATTTCTCCACGTCCACTTATCCAAAAACCCCAGAAGAATTCAGGCGTATTCATATGCAAGAAAGAGAGGTTTCTGACTCTTCAGAATATACTCCTGGGCGAGAGATCCACATTGTCACTCAATGTCGCGGCATTTGAAAGCTTGGCAGCGGAGTTTGAACTATCACGCTTTTGCTCCTCCTACCCAGCGCATGGGCACATCGTCCCGGAAACATATTGTGAGGAGACAGAAACTTTTTTTCGATGTGCAAGAATGCACCTAATTTTTTTGGGCGTGCTGGGGTGAACGGACACGGAGAAGTTCCGTGGTATGCTGAATTACCCTCCTCATCATTGTGCCCGGCAACGAGCTAACTACATGTTTCCCTCACCAAATCTCTTAGTTCTTTTACATGTAGATGCGTTAGATATGTATTAATAGAACCCGGAGAATACCGGGGGCAAAAGCCCACAGGAGAAAATTGAAAATTGAAAATCAGGTAGACAGTTCACAACAAATTTATACAGTTTCTTTCCCTTATCGCAAGTGGACATGTATTCGGGAAAACCGGATATTCGAGCAAAGCATACATGTTGTAAAACGCTCGAGTAATAGATAAAGTGTCCGAGAAAATTAGAATCAGTATTGAGTGAGCAATTACGCCTTTCTACATCTTTGCATCGAAAAGAATTTCGCCTTCATCAAACTCTCCCTTCACCAATGGAGCTTCCTCATCTGCCGGCAACGTATTATTCCGCAGTCTGTTGCGACACATCACCATGAATACCCAGAAGGACACAATCTGAACAATTGCCCCTCCTCTAGCGATGGGATCGACCACCCCTTGCTCGGCAAATCTGAAAATCCAGTGGGGAATATAGAAGTGACGGAAAGCAGCCATTGCAGCCAAACTGGATAGAAGCCACCGCTCGTGCGACCGCCGGCCATCCAGATAGCTATAGTAGGTCATATACTGAGGTATCTCGCATACACTGGCGAGATAGTGGCTCATGAACCACGCCACCTCCCTCCATTCGGCGACGGTCAGATTGGCGGACCATACTCTCGCTGAGAGGTCAAGACGGTCATAAAAGTTGGCCCGGTAGTTGATCAGAAGCGCGAGGAGGAATGAGGGGATGGTGAAAAGAACCACAGTCCTGAGGAACTTGATTACATTTATGGAGCTCTGTTTGAAGTCGTCCAAAGATCGGCGGTATGCGATGGCGACAAGAACCCATGCCTGGAAATTTAGTTCAGTCAAAAATTTGACATACAGAATAAGAATTGCATACCGACATGACCAGTACGTATGTCTTTGACACAAGATTGTACCAGTACAGCATCCGGGAATGTTTTGCGTAGGTAAGATCGGGTTCAAGAAACAGATCGAAGTAAGGGGTGAAAAAGACAATGAAATGGAGGACTAAATTACGAGTCGACGTCAGCGAGTACAGGTGCAATTGAAATTAAGGCCCACCCTGAGTCACTACAGACTGCCGACTGTAATCAGTATGGTTTATCCCAAGTACAAAGAAACACATACCACTCCATTTCGTCCTTCTTTACTTGATACGATCCTTGATAACAAAAGAGGGAAAGAAACGAAAAGACTAAGGTCGCCTGTTAAAGGATGAGAAATAAATCCGGGATTGAATGCGTGCCAGACTGACCGAGGAGCCGAATGGAACAGAATGCACTCATGCCAATGAGAGTTGTGGTCAAGATGCGCAACGACAAGGATGAGGCTGTGCCGCAATTTATCCCACGTCGTTTATGAGAGCGGCTGTTGCATCACCCCGTTGGCCTGTATGTAATATTCCCGTTAGGGGCAACCTGTGGGATCTGCGAGCTTGGCCCAGAGGGCAGAGGGAAGTCCAGGGGCGATGGTGTACTTATGCTTGCTTGTACACCGGGAAAATTCTTGGAAACCGGCGTTCGTTATTCGGACCGTGCCGTGTAATAATACCTCCTACCTACCTCGCCAGTGTATGAATCTGTATGACCAAGGGTGGTAACAACCTAACTTGCGGCATCAACTCCCTCTAACATCCATCAGGACCCCGAACACTCACAGGACCACCACCACCACTCGGTCCGCTGATCCGCATCCCAATGCGGTTCGGCTAATTGACACGTCTTGGGGTAGCCTTGGGTTGTGCCGCCGTATGCTCCCATACTCGCCGTTCACGGAAGTAGTCTAAAACTCTTGTTATCCATATATTTAATCTATTTGGCATGTTTTTCCCGCTTTAAATTGCATGCCCTAAGAGATTTGAGATTCGTCGGTGCGTTCTTGTCCCTGTCTGCTTTTGCGCCGTAGGAAAACCCGTTTCATCTCGTCTTTCTGAGTAGGTTCAGGCAAGTACATCTCCACATCGGACCCATGCTCAGATGAGGGTTGTAGGTACTGAGCCTCGTTCACCTAGTCGTATTAACCGTCAAGTTCTGAGTCCGACATGACAGTGCGTGTAAACAGAGGTATGGGTCGTTAGACTCGTTACCAGTCTGTAACCGATATCCAAAAAATGTGGCGAGCACTTTGTAACCGCCAAAAGTGCTCACCACATTTTTTGGATATCGGTTACAGACTGGTAACGAGTCTAATGGGTCGTAAGCATAGGACCCCAGACACCGGTCACGTGTGTTGGATAGGTCAATATCCGGAATTAAGGTTTCCGAGACCCCTTGTGTATGATAGCTAAATCGAAAACGATAGACCGTCTCCACTTTGCAGCAGATTGGGGCCGAACACAGCCCAACCAAATAAATATTAAATTAACACACCACATAACTTTTTATCTATCCTCCCGTTCTCCTCCACAAAATAAACCTTCATGATGACTCTCCTGGCGTCGGTGAGGCGGGCATGGTTGTAGCATGTAGAGTATGTTGGAGCGAATGACGCAGGCAACCCGGTTATTTTAAGATTTATTTGATTGGGCTGTGTTCGGCCCGAACTCTGCTCCAAAATCGAAACGGTCTATCCTTTCGATTTAGCTGGAATAGTACGAATCGCGGGATTGTGATTGTTGACATTCAAACATAGGAAATTTCGCCCAAACGGGAAGACCTACCCACTACACTACATCAGCAAAATGACAAAAAACTTGTCCTCTTGTGCACCTGTTTCTCTTGTTCAAAAAATAAAGACGGCGGAAATGGGTCCGGGAAGTCAATGTGGACATAGCCTGTCGGCTTGTCAATTTTCCGTCTTTTTTTTTTTACCTGTACAAGCTTGTACAAGTCCCAACAATTAAGTTGTTAAAAATCTGATGTAACTACAAGCGCCGGGGGCGGAAAATGAACCATACTTTGGGAAGAATTGAAATGGACGCTCAAAATGGAATATGTGCCTGAAAAGATGTTTGGGGGCGCTTGAAGCTTCTTTCAGCATTCTTCAGCGGCTATTATATGCCTGGACTCGAGTGAAGTCCAAATCGAAGCTGAGAACCTCGGCGCCAGACGCACTGACTCACGTCCGTTGAAACAGGAAGTATGCCTTCTGCATTGTATTATTGCTGGCTATGATGTGGAGCTTGAAATGGAAGGCGTTAGGCACTGAGAATGGAACAACCATAGGTATCTGACAGCGTTACTGCCGTATTTTTTCGTTTACGCGCGCGCGCTAAACCTGGGCGCCTAAATGTTTACAATCTGTCCCAGTGTATACGGAATATGTTGAGGCGCGACATTATGAATGGATGGATCGGTCAGGTTATCTTCGGACAAATCTGGTCACTAGACTCGTAACCAGTCTGTACCCAAAAGTTGCCGAAATATGTGGCAAGCACTTTCGGTGGTTACAGACTCGTTGACAGTGATTAAGCTGTCCCCGGAGTTTGAAAATTTGGCAGGTGCCGTGATCGGCCGAGAAGCGAGCCATCAATATCCATCATTTCTGCCCCAAAGTTGATACCTCTTTCCTCCCCGCTAAGATAGATTGAAATGAAATTTAAGAGACAAATGTCATTGTTTTTAGCAGTTAATAACTCCTATGTACTTCAACTTCATTTAAATCCAAAGGTCATGAGAGAACATGAGCCTCAGCCAAATTTTAAACTCCGATGACAGCCCAATAACAATTTTCGGATTTTGGTTACAGACTGGTAACGAGTCTATCTGGTTCACATGCTCTGACCTGTCGGCCGGCCTGCGCGCTTAACTGGGATTTTACCTCATGCTCGAAGAAGAATGAGAATAGAATAAAACACATATTTTCAATGTGATAATTAGGCTAGCTAGTTTCAAGGGGGTCTGGATCTATTTAAATGTGGGGAATGACGACAGTCCAATCAATGTCAACGAATGCGCCGCGGGGGAGCGCTCGCAAGGTCGAGAGGGACAACGTCAGAATGAGCAGGCGGAAAAAAATGTACACAGGAAGCACCGGAAGTCCTATTGCAACAAAAGGTCCGCGGAGGAGGGCCTCTGCAAATCGCACGTCGAGAGAGAAAACGTGGTCGACGAACTTGTCCGTTAGGATGGTGAATCCAATCAGCGCGGGAAGTATTGTGATGATCACCGAGCCGCACCTCCACAGCAATCTTTCCAAGTCCGAGGGGAACGATACATTCCATGCTGCGCAATGTATTGCCCCAAACACCACACCAACACAAACCTCGATCCACATGGCGTATGGATTTGGATCCGACGAAGACCAGAAGGTCGGCACGGATGTTGTACCCGTTGGGTCATATTCATCATAGTCCCCGGAGATTGGTCCAACGAGCAGCGATTTAAACGCTTGTCTACGAACCACTGACGGTTCACTCTGCAAGGGTGGACCGTAGTGGTAGGGAGAATAATGCTCGTGCAGGGGCCCAATAGAAATAGGACGATGAACGTCGAGTGGCTTGTTCCACCAAAGCAACCAGGTGAAAACGTTCACCACGGCAAATGCGAGGGTCGAAATTTCAAGCTGGCTCATCGGAAGGTGTTGCGTTGCGCGAGTGATACATTGGATGATGAACCATAGACCCTGCAAGAGCGCAATGCTCTTGGACAATGCATCTCCTTTACTCTTGTCCAAAATATCATCAACATCGGTCCGTCGCATGGCGGATAAGTAGTCTGTTCCAAGTGGGGAAGTCTCAAGTTGCGCGATGGTTGTAATTGGATGATGTCCGGCTCGAGATACAAAGCCGCCCATGGAAAAAAAGAACGCATGTGTGCTCGAAAGTCCGTGAGCTAAATCAAGTAATGAGATGTGGGGAGGAGGGTCAATATGGAAGGCCAATTACTCTTCGAGATTCGCCTCGCAACAAACCACTGTCTGGCTGCAAAATACACCATCACTTCGGGAGCGATTATCGCCACCACCATAATATACACTCTCCGGAAGTTGAGGTACAGCCAACTATGTCCAGGCGAGGGCACATTGGGATGCACAGAGACCCAGGTGGATGCGAAAACCGTCGCGAGGCAGCCCCAGATGATGTTGAACAACTGGCGGCAGTCGGAGATGTTATCGCAGACTTCGCTACGCGTCTGCCCATTTATGGCGAGCGAGGGCCTGGGGATCGGCTTCGAGGTAAGCTGAGCTAGTAACGCAAAGGCCATCGTCACTTGAGTCTTAAGCATGTGTGAAAATCCATTCCGTGTTGCCATCAGGGGGCCTGATTGGGGCAGAAGCTTATGACTAATCATCGGACTTTCAAATTTCGTCGCGTCGATTCCGCGGCGCAGAGGGCATAAAATGTGATTCTTTTTGGGATTTGAGGGCTTTAGACATGTGTAGCACATCTAGTCTCCTCCTATTCTTGATAATCTACCCAACAGGTGCTGAAAGCATTGAGCCCACGGAAACCGCCGAGATACGAGTTAGATCTGTTGAAGCGTCTGTCTAGGAGAGACTATTCCGAGATGAGCTACCTCGACAAATGAAAGCGGTTGAAGAGCGAGGCGAGTGTGATCATCTGCTGAGCTAGAGCGCATTTTGGTAGCAACTCAGAATTGATCATCACCGTGACAGTGGAGTGAAATCGGAAAAATAGCTAGACTTCCCACCCAGCCCAGGCTTCTGAGTCCCCACAGTGCATGGTAACCGGTCATCATGTTTCAGGACTCGCGAGGGAAAATCTCTCGTTGTAGTTGGAAGTAGCAAGATTCGTGGATAGATGACAACTTGACAAGTAGCTCTCGGAAGTCCTTCCGCAATGTTCCGGGGTGTTGGCTGGACATATCGGATCAGTTCGTTTCCTGCAATACCCGATACGCTCATCTGCTTATACTTGTCGGGTTCGACGTGACCGCTTGAAAGGGAGGTAAAGGGGAGCAAAAAGAGGAATGGAGGGTATATTACTGCATAATATTAATATTTTGAGCAACACGGAATAAATGAAGGACGGAAGTGTGAAATTTAGTAATTGCACCGATTTCGACCGTTGCGGTGCGAAAGAGAGTCCATTCACATAAAATGCCAGGTGAGTTTGAGGGATGGACATTGAATACCAAGGTCCAAACGAAGGAGATAGTGATCAGGACGTCAGACACGCAGGCAGCGAGGAACCACAGCAAGGCCGAACTGTGGAGCAACGGCTTCTTGGCGAGCTGCTTTAAGATATGCACCATGGCCTGAAGCGGGTTGCTTGGGTTGATATTGAGCGAAGCGAAGTGAAATACAGACGGCCGTCCAAATACCACCGACTACGCAATAGCCGGTCAGAGACTAGTATATCCCTGACCCAGCGACGTACTGAAGGTGGCCATAGCAAAAACAGAAATGATTATGGGGATCCGTATCGATTTTGTGAGCTGGTATATCCTCCAGGCAAAAAATACTTGGATCAGCATTGGTACAAGGACCTGTTAAGTCAATACGACCACTCATTCAGAATACCTACATGACTGACGACACAAATAGGCTCTAAATTCAGGTCCGTTAGTCTATTCAGAAGCTTCGAGGCAGCTGCGGCCAACTCACGCGTTACAAATGCCATAATATCTGTATTGACTCTGCGATTATAATCGGGAATGAGCGGCGACGAACCTTTCGGGAAGAAGTTTGGTCTACGGCCTGTTTGATTGGCAAATCTATACCTCCGTCATTGACATGAAAATTAGTCAAACCATATTCAAGGATGATATGATTGCTATATCAAATCCAGTGTTGGCAGTTTCTACGACGAAAAGAACTGTAATCTTTCGGGAATGAGCCTTTGAACCGAAATTCTTCGCGTCGTAGACATACAAAGAGTCGCCTCCATATGGGATCACTAGCATCGAAATCAGACCCAAATCCATTGGGTGCCGGGAAACGAAGGCTCACTTCTTGTACCAATCTTGTACGCTGGAAAGTAAGTTAAGTCTGCTGAATAGTATATGATTTAGAACGATCGCATGAGTCACAGACTGTCTTGTGAGGAAATTCAGGGCTAAATCGGAACATGTGTCAGTGTCTTACAGCGCAACTTGAATGCGCAACGCGAAAGTTCGACAACAAAGCAGAGTAATGTCACAGAATGTGTGACACCAATCAAATCGGCATCGCGGCAACGGTGGCTAAAATCGGGATTAACGAAAGCGACAGACACACAACCACAGGTGACACATTAAATTAATAGGCGACACATCAGCAGAAAGACGGGGTCCAGACCACTGTAATAATTCCAAAAAGGATTCTGGTTTTGATCTCAATGTGCCGCCTTTCGTAATGTGTGTGTCTGTCGCCTTTCGTACATCCTCAGTTCAAATGTTCAAGGAAAAGAAGTTGACCTTCCCTGTGTTCTTACGCGCGCATTTTTTTTTCTTTCTGTTTCTCAATAAAGTTGCCAGTCCACTAAATTTGTCTGCCAAGTTAAAACTTGACGCAGAAATTTATATCCGGCGTCCACCTGGCTGTGGCCAAGACACAGACGCTGATCAGAGGGCAAATGTGATCGACAACAGGTTGCAATAATAATTAAATAATGCAACCGGCGGGAGCTCCATGAATGTGAGCATATTTAGCGGGATTGTAAGAAGGGAAGGAGCCTTATTGGAGCGAGATTACACGGTTATGCACTATGTCAACAGTATAATGCTGTACTTGGAGTATAAGCGAGCTGTGCAATTTCGGCAGGTGGGTGTCGATTTCAGGAGCTAGAACCAGATGCACTTGGAAGAAGCTACTGATCAACACCGCCGGTGGTACCGAGTCTGGACAGTTTCCTTGAGCTTAACTTTCAAAGGGAACAACCCTATAAGCCCATGGGAACACCCGATGAGCATATTATAGCTCTAGCTAGAATCAGAAGACGTCGGTGTGCAAGCTGTCCATCAAGACGTTTCGGACTCCAAGCTAGAAACGTCGGCGGCCTCGATTGAAAACCTCGCTTGTTATTAGAGACACGATTTGAACTACTGTACACGATGGGCGAGTCTCTGTATGTCCTCTCCAAGCGTATCAATGGTATCTTTATATCTTGACGCCCAGGGATTGTTTAATAGTCGTTACAGGAGTCTAATGGGAATAATTAATGGCTGATATTCTCGCCGAATACCCTGTCTTTGAATTTGAGGTGAAAATGCATACCGTAATTACAATGAACGTGGGAGTATCGGTTAAGGAATCTTATCTAATCTCAGTGTGGCCGGGCCGATCTATGTTGAGAAAGCGGCGGTAAATCAGGCCCGACTCTGACAAGCTTATGTCCTTTATGACATCCTGTCAGGAACAAGTCAGGAAGGTCGAAAAAAACGAGGCAAACCCTTTCCCTCCCAGCCATGTCCAGTAGCGTGATTTCGATGAACATCGCCAGTTTGGCGTGTTCTTCCCTCTTCTATGGGATGTTCGTGGTGCTCTCCGTGACCTCCATGTATCTATTGGTTAGGCGCTACATCGCGGCGCACAAAACCCGCGCCAACTCGACCGATCGCTCGATCTTCCGGTCTACAGTATTTATCGCGGCGATCTGCCTCTTTCTCGCGGTCACGGCGGTAAGCGGCGATGTTCGGTTCAACTTCGCGTTCTAAATCCGGACATTCGACGCTTTTAGCACTGGATAACCACAGTATATCGCGCGTTCCTGGCATTTGCATATTTCAAAGATGGACACTCTCCGCTGGAGTTTTATGCGGACACTGGCCATGTTACAGAGCTCGTTCAAGAGGCATTCCTGATGCTTTCGATTCTCACCGGCGACTCTATGATCGTAAGTTTCGTGCGACACCGATTTCGAAAAAAGCGTTGATTGAAAAATTCAAGATCCACCGTTTGTGGGTTGTATGGGGCCATAGACCAGTCATTGTAGCGTTCCCGATATGCAGCCTCGCAGCACTTACTAGTAAGTTACTGTCATATGCAATTTTGCAGAGGTCTTGATTGCGCGTAGTGTGTAGCGGGGTTTCCATGTACACCGTTTCGCACCGGAAGCCGGGGGAAAGCGTGTTTTCGGACCCCTGGCTGACGTCGAACTGCATTCTCACTTTGATGTAAGACGTTCCGTGAATACCTCGTGGATTTCTCTGATAGTTCACTGATATTGATAGAACGAACATATACTGTACAGGTGCGCATTCTTTTATTGTTTGAACTGCTGGATATCAACAGTTGAATCCCAGGATTCATTACTTGGAGGATCTGGAATATTACTCGCGATGTCCGACCTATCGGTGGAGCGAACCTGCGGGTATGTCCTCAAACTCACCAGCTGGCAACCCATTTTTGAGAATAATCGAAAGGACTTCTTGGTCACCGTGGTCGAGAGCGCCGCAATCTACGCGTACGTCAATATCCTATTAGGTTTCCGCTCTTGAGTACCTGTTTGCTGACTGGTTTCACAGCTCATGGGCGGTATTCTTTACCGTGACCTATCAACGACAGTCCAATGTTCAATTCATCGTCATACAATGTGCTCCTGAAGTTGTAGGCATTGTTAATGCCCTAATCCAGACGCGTGTTGGGTTGGGATGGGCAGTAACTGAGCGGCAGCAGCAGGATGGGGGCCCTGCTTCACAAATGGCATTTGCCCGGGTGGTGCCCACATTGGATGCCAGTGATGGCAGTGAGGCATACGGTAACGCTGAGGAAGGCCGAGAGCCAAAAGACCACGTAAATACATAGCTACGCGGATCACATATATATCCCTATGTACATTTCAGAACATCCAGCTTAATTAGATTTCCTACCGAGCTCCAGTTAGGCCTCGAATATGGCGGTCGACGTTCCGTGGAAGTGTAATTTTAATGGCCATCCCGTTCAGATCAACTACTGACTCAGTAATTACTCCCACTGGAATCAGTACTCAAGCGCAATCATAACCGCGGTCGTTCTTGCTACCGCCGTCGAGTTCCTCACAACCTCCACCAACCCCGCACCCCCCTCAATCCGGCGATAAATGACAATTCCACCACTGACCGCTCCCATGGCCACAATATAGGACTCTCCCTCCTTTCCCAACCCCAATGCGATCCCGCGTATATTAACCAATCCCGTGTACACCTGTGCCACGACGGCCATGGTGTGCGGCTCCAGAATCGCGATCGAGTCACCCCGCGCATCGGGCGTGGCCCCGATGTTGCGGTTTGAGACGTAGATGTGCGGACGCGGGAAGCGCCGGGACGGTGGCGGGAGTAGGAGCTCGGCCGCGGCGAATGTTGAGTTGGCTGGCCGGTCGATGGGAAGGCTTGAGACCGTCGTGAGAATAGAGGACGTCCCGTTGGGGTACGATGGCACCCGCTGCTTGGTGACGGTATTCGCCGTTTCGTGGATCACATAAATGAAGTCATCTAGGATGGAGTGGTTGGTTCAGCAGAGAGAAGTGAATGTAAAAGGGCTGACCGAGAATGGCCATGTGGCGCGGGCCAGAGCCTTTTGGCTGGGGAATGGAACCATGGATAGAATAGTTCCCTGGCGAGGTAGTTTCTCCAAGGCGCCATATTTTGTCCCCGCCCTGGGTGGTTGAAAACTACTCAGATAGAGTTGAAAGAAAGACGATACCAGGCGTACCAGATCGGGAATAAATAGCTCCCTCTTGTGCTCAACCACCATGTGGGGGTGGGAGACCCCGTCGGATGGGGGCGGAAAGGTTACGAGGACTGAGGTGGAGTTGTCGAATCGCGTCCCAAGTTTATGGGTGGGAATAATTTCTCCGTCTCCGGAGCCATACTGAATTCTGAAGTAAGAGGAAACGCTTCTCATGGAATTAGAAACTCACGTTCATGATCGCAACCTGTCCGGTAGACAACGGTGTACAAAATGCAGGGCCGTCGCCTCCAGAACTGATTTGATCAATAAGAGTGAGACCCCCGGCAGGGGAAGTCGCATAAGACTGGAGAAGGCCAGAGCTGACTTCGTTGACGGCGCTAGGGGTCGCATCAATAACGACATCCAGGTGCAATGCTCAAGAACGAACTAGATGATGTTCTTCGCTGTCGGGTGTTGCTTTAACCACGAGGGATTTGCAGACGTTGGAATCGTTTGCAGATACGTCAGCGAAGCGGTATCTGTATTGAAGAGATACGAAACGATGAACGACGCTGGATGCCATTAGCAAGGTCGCATACGCTAAGCGGGAGCTAGCTCACTATAGCCACCAGTGAAGATTGTAAATTGCACCATGAAAGCGAGGGAGAAGGTGGTAATGGAGGCGTGGGCGGGAAGACGGCGGGCCTATTAGAGACAATTATAGATGCTCAGTTGCCAGCGTGGACCGTGAGGGGCGTCAAAGTGGCGTGGAAATGTTTGAGGCGGCCCGGGGCCGCCATGATCAAGAAGGGAACAGATATATAGGCTCGATCCTTGGCCAGTACCACAGAGAGTGTCAGTCGCACTTGGCCTGAGCTCTTGAGGTTTGAGTGGCGAGAAGAAGAGCGAAGAGGCTTACGTGAGCATAACGATCAGGTGCGATACAAATACATCGCAATATCCAATGCCAGGACTGCGGCTTCACGCGCCATCAAGGTGTAACAGAATAATATTCTGGACAGTATTTGTCCGATATTTTGAGGAAAGTCCCATTTAGCTCGTTCTTTTCGCCTACTACGGTCAACCAGCTTTTCAGAATCCCTTTGGGCGTGTGGTAAATTGGTTGGTCTCATATTCCGTCCATGCCGACTGGAATGTGCCTGCGGTTAAGTAATTTATTTTGATTTATCTTTGATGTGAACGCCAAGACCCTTGAATCTGCGCAGTGCGCCGACGACAGTGGACAGTGTGCCCTCAGGAGGTTCCACTTTCCAACCAAAGCCAGAGAAGGTGGTCTAAGCACACCGGATGCAGCAGTTTGAAAACAACTTGGTAAGCCAGAAGTTAAACGTGATTCCATGAAGCGATATTGCCGGAAGGGGTTCAGGCGTTCAGGAACAATAGCGAACGATAACCATCTACCATCACGGTGGCTCGCCAAGGCTCGCCTGGTCCCCAAAGAAGAACGGCTTCATCGATTTCATGTGGAGAACCAAGGAGACATCGGTCTCAGCTGTCAGTTCCATATCCAACTAGGCCTTGGGGACATGGAAGTGAATGAACCGACAAGTCCTCTGGTGGAAGTATTGAGCATTTCTACATACCTACCTTGTGCGTCGTTTCATCATTCGGCTAACACTGTATGTTCCTGACACAGATTTACGCAACTAATTTTTCGCCGAACACTGCATTTCCCGGTCGGGTAATTTGACAGTCGCAACCTCACTATTAAGTATAAGTAGGCGAGTATTTTACGCACTCCTCCCGTCCATATCTCACCACCCCGTCATGTCTTCTCAAGTTCCGATGGCACTGGTCTCGGCACCCTGCGTGCCCCAAAACTTCACCTATCTCCGTGACTTTCAAAGCCGATTCCTCGATAACTCGGCCTCTCGAATTGTCAGCAATAATCCTGTCATCAGTGGCCCAGGAATTACCCAAATACGCCCAATCAGCAGGTGAACTGCATTGCTGATGTTGGCTGACCGCACCGTAACTCACCATCTGTTAGTGGGAGTTTCCTTCCCGTTTCATCGACGACGTACTACATCGTTAATGGGAATATGCCCTTCTTGTCGTCTCCTAAGCTTTCGGCACAACTCGAGGGCTCCCAAGCGGTGATGCAGATGCAAACCCCGGTGACATTCACGGTGGAATGCGTCACCAACGACACTGCAATGTATGTTCTCTTCAGTCACGGGTAACAATCCAGTTATACCTACTATTTATTTCAGCATTCGCGACGCGGTCTTTAATCTTGCGTTGACCACCTGGACCAAAGCCAATGGAAGCAACTATAATCCGGTACGCCTGCGCAGAAACTGGTCAAGTAAGATTTTCCTGACTTGGAGTCTGTTCAGGTGACATACGAATCGTACACGGGACGTCCGGAGCAGAAGTGGACCTTCGTTGCCGTCTAGTGGTTGCGTTTGTTTGAAGGTGGCAGCCATGATCTGCCAGAGCAGGTGTCGTGCAAAGAAATTCGCGAAACAGGTTGATACAAGAGGCGGCGCTAAAGTACATTATGCTATATAATTGGATTCTGTGGGACAGATAATCAGTATCAGGATTTACTATCTCCGCCTCAAATGGCGACTCACCAAACCATCCCTACTTCCTTCTTCCTCTCCTCCCACAAAACTTCATCGATACTATCGCTGCGACCCTTGAACTGCCCAGCTTCAAAGCGGATCGGTTTCAAATCCGTCGCCGTTCCTGTGGAGGAGGGAGAATGAGCCCAGCCCAGCCCCACGCGGACGTAGATCAGCATATTGGCGTTCCCGACGATTGCCGGAGTCACGTCGATGAGGAAGCGGAGGTTGGATCTCGCGGCGTAAGCAGAGATGAAGAAAATTGCCCAGATGCTGTACAGACGCTTCATTCAGTTAGATATATCACTTGGGGTGCACTGGACGTACGCAGAGAGGGCTGAGCTCTCGACTATGATCACGAGGACAGACTGGCAGTAAGAGACTTGGTTAACGGACAGTATCATAGAATGCGGAAGGACTTACCATAAGACTACGACCCCCATCAGGTTTCATTATGCTTTGGAACTTCCACAGCCGCCAGGAGATCAACACTACGATGACCAGAGCTTAGTGGACTGCAAAGAAACTTCGAGATGATTTACCTGTACAGTAAATATTCGTGCTGGAGATGAATGAGTACAATCCAGATTAGAAATACACGAGACTTACAACACCGTAAACGCACAGTCCGCAATAATCCATCCATTCGCTAGCTCAGAGACGCTGTCTCCCACCTTGAACTTGGAGAAGTCGTACGATACGCCAATGGCACTACCTGGCTCGGTGTTAACTTTGAGCATATTTATTTAACATGCGCGGACGCACAAACTAGCCCCAATAGTGTGATCATAGGGAAGATCATAACATATCTGTTATGCGCCCAAACGGTCCATAGTCGGTGCACCTGCCCACGCAATTATATGAAATAGAGGATGGGGCAAAGGAAGGTCTTACAAAAAGCGCATCCACTATTGCTAAGGATGCTAGTAGAAAACAGCTTTGTGCGATTTGGGTTGCCTGCGAGAAATCCGCGTAGAATCCCAGCGGGTTCGAACCGTTTTGCACGTTGACGAAAGCCAAAATATCCGATCCACAGTGAGGATCCAGTGCTGCCCGGAAATATGTTCAGATGGGCGCAAGAGAAAATACGTAGTGTACACACTCCGGTGACTGCGATGAATAGGATGGTACCTCCCAAAAGAATAGGGGATAACCAGATAGGGCCCTCTCGACGAAGCCCGCGCGATTGGACGCTGAGAAGAAGATAGATAGAGGCCAAAAAAAGAATGAGATAGATCCCATAGAAAAAAGTCTCGATAATGACCGTGGCCATGGCCGACGAGATCCGAGGGACGTTCAACATCCTGGGGGAAAGTGGGCGATAGATGCAAGGCAGATGTGAAAGGCCGTGGTTATAAAAGCAAATATAAATATAGATTTATGATGATCTGCCGAAGAGATGGCTGTGGACTGAGGAGAATCCAAGAAAAGACGGGCGGAGTCCGGACTCTGCTGGACTACATGGCTTCGGGAGGTAGGATTAGGGGCATAGAGGCGCGACAACGATGCAGACGTTCCCAGTAAGCAGCCGGCAAGGGACATCATGTAGTTGGCCGACCTTCCAAAATTCGTGTCGCACAGCCTAACAGCCCACTGTACCCGCCGGAACTGCCAGTGAAGGCGGGGATCATACGTCGGAGATATAGCCATGATTGATCACAGGACAGCCAGTTAGATCATTCTTGAAGCGCCATCGCAGCGACTGGAAAGCTGAGAGCACAGTCGGAAATAAGATGGGAGTGAGAACAAAAAAATGACGTGTTTGCATTTGACACTGCCAGTGATGGCAAACACTAGGAAGGATTTGCGTCCCCAACTTGTGCCCCAACTTGGTTCTCAACTTGATGAAGTTGGGGTCAAGTTGTAAGTGAAGTTGGGGTCGAAAAAGTGCAAATCGGGCACAAGAGCCCGACTTGCCAAGTCGGGCTCTTGTGCTTGGCAAGTCGGGCTCTTGTGCCCGATTTGGAGTGCAAATTGCACTCCGATTAGTCTCGTTCCCGACGTTATAGGGCAGTATGCTCGCTGCGCTCGCAGGCGCGGAGCGCAAGCGGTCCTCCGGACCGGTCGGAAAGATCCGAGGCAGATTTTTTGATGAAGTTTGATCGCGGAGCACTGCCCTATACTTAATAGTTCCGCACATCTTTTTCATCATTTGATCTGCCTCAAATTTGGAACTCCGCCACCCGGAGATCTGGAGCCGACCGATTTGACCCCAAATTCTGCCCCGACTTCGGCTATTCGAACTACCAACCGCTCCCGATGCTCTCAGGTCATTCACAATAGACGTCCCAACTTGAGCCTAGGGTTCCCGCATGGGTATCGGGTCCACGCGCGGGTTTGGACCCGAGGGTCAGCCGGGTTCGGGTACGGGCTGTGATTTTCAACCCGTCGCAATACCGTGGACCCGCGGGTTTTCGGCCGACAAGAGCTTAGCTGCAAGTAGAGAATTCAGCGACCCTCTGAATCTAGGGCCGAGGCTGATTCAAGGTTTCGGCTAATTATATCTTCCAAACTGTGGTACAAATATGGGACGGCGATCTTGAACTTTTACACGTTCACCCTGTACCGTATGCTGAGCCTTCATTGGAAGGCGAAAATTTTCAACTATACTCTTTTCTATCATTTATGCTCTCATTCCTGGACTATTGTGGACGGCGATCTTCGACTTAGACATTCATTGACGCCACACCGAATACTTTGTCTGTATCAGAAGGTGAAACTTCCAGTTATACTCCTTTCTATCATTCTTTCTCTCATTCCCTGAAATATTGTTTCCATCTGAGTCAGCAGCATTCACTGCGCTATCACTTGTTCAAATGTGGTGCAAACCGGTGCAAAGATATTTACTGCACGTCACTCATGGCGTTTCTTCGCTGATTGATTGTTGGCATGTACATGTATTTTCAGGCCGCGTTGAGCCCCAACTTGAGTCAAGTTGGAGTCAAGTTGAGGGGGAAGTTGGGGTCAGAAATCCTTACCCCAATGTCAATTACGCGTAAACCGTGGAATCACTCTTCTGTTGCTCCTCCATCCGTTCGTCAGGCAGATGTAATGGGCTACTAAAGCACATGTGGCCAAGAAAATACTTCAGCCACCGTATCTGTCTCCCCGAAGCACGTCGTGATTTGGGATCCCCTGGCCGGGCTCTACATTACTGCACTATTACAATCGAATCGACAGCCCGGGTGACGTGTGATCCGAATTTCCGATTCGACAATTCGCAACCCAAAATCTTGTCGTGACTCCGGGAAAAAATTCGACAAATTCGACAAAAATTCAGCCAAAATCGAGCCTTTTTGTGAGGGACGGACGATTTTTTGTGTGACGAACCGTCTGGAAGATTTGACAACTGACTGGGTGACGGGTGACAAACCACCAAAGTTCAGACACCTGCGTGACGCGTGACTGTCGATTTGACCGTAGTAAGTTTATCAGAGTTCATCGACTATTTGTCGACTATCTTTGAACTTTTTTATAGAGTCTGACTACGTGATACTAGCCGGACTCCGCTTCCAGAAGAAATATAAGCAAGATTGTTCTATTGAATCTGCTTTTCTCTCGATTCTCTGCATCGCGGCTTGCTTGGAAACTTCGAAGCCCTATATTCCATACGGTGTTCGTGAAAATATCCGGGAGCGAGGAATCCACGTAACTTTCCTAACGTCAAAGCAACGTCGAAGCCCTGGCTTCAAGTTCAGCGCTGAACGCAGACTAGACCATTTTTTTCTCGGTTCTCAAATGCTACCTTCGAAAACGACTTTCAATGATCTCGATCTACCAATACCCCATTAGATTTGCGGATATATCTTGCTTCTTCTTCAACTGTGCTGGACCATGATTTATGCTGCTGGGCAGGATAGCCAGTACCACCGGAGCCTGAGGTTCAACAACTCACGTTAGCGGATAGACTCGTTACCAGTCTGTAACCAAGATCCGAAAAAATGTAGCAAGCACTTCCGGTGGGTTACAAACTGGTACAACTTGTTGACAGGTCTTGAGCTAAGTGAGCCATCAATATCCATCAATTCTGCCCCAAAGTTGATACCTCTTTACTCCCCGCACTATGGCGGTGTTTATTGGACAAAATGTCGTGCAGCTCTGTGCAACTCTGTTTTGGGCTGTGCAACTCTGTGTACCACTGTGCAACTCTGTGCCAGGTCGTGCAACTCTGTGCAACCTCAATGCAACTCTGTGCAGCTCCATTACAAGGCCTGTGCGCTCTCAACCACATCAATTGCATAGTGTTGCATCAAGCTGCACAGTTCCAATCACACAAGAACAACCTGTAGCACTGCATTATATCACATCACACACTGCACAAAGTTGCACAACCGGCATGAGATTGCACAACGTAATGTACAACATCGCATCAAACTTTGAAAAAATCCCTATCTATTCAGCAAATTTTGTCAAGAACTTGTCTCTGGCCGTGACTGTTGATGCTCACACGGCTTGATCGCATCTTCTCTGTCCATCTCCATGAGTTTTCCTCTCGCTGCCAATGGGGCCTGTGCCCAATGCCCCTGTACAACAGCAATTTTTTTCCCTGGTGGACAAATGACAATGCAGGCAAGCACCACTCTCCCCTTTTTTGTCTTGGAACTGATGTCCAGGCAACCACAGCCTTCAAGTGAACAAGATATTTGTGCATGCACCCATCCGTACAGTGTGCCTCCCTTTTAGATCCTAACGTGGCCATGAGGAGGGCAGGAACGTTGGATGGACGCTGTCTTGGGTTTAACACCGTAAGTCCTTTCCGGAGCACCCTTCTCCCTCGTCTTGTCAATCCTTTACAGGCACAGTACCATCCTTGGCTTCCCACCACGTCTTGCACTGGATGCGGCAGTCCCTGGACCCACCACATTCCCCTAGACTACGTGTCAGCCAATTTATTGTTGGCCAGTTACACTTCTAATCTTTTTCACTTCAGCCACCCTGCCAGGTCCCCAGACCCCAATCATCGTCTTGCATCTCTGGCTCAGATCTATTGCCGCTTATTCCAGCCCCCTCCATCATCTCGATACTTTGTCCCCCCCCCCTATCGGAGACTTTGTCACCCCCGTGCTGATGAGCTGGTGATGAGGACCATTGCGTGGTCATCCCCTTCACTAAGAACTGTGTTGGGGGGCTCTGATTCTCCATGAGTTGGGAATGGGATGGATCTCCATGCTGGAGATATGGTGCTCTTCTTGTGTGCACGGTTGACCCACTTCAACCTGCACTTCCAAGGAATTCATGCTTCCTTAGTTTTTCACACTGACAATGCCCTCAAGTTGTGGGATCTCGTCAACAAATGGGATGGGGAAGTACAGTGTACAGAAAGAAGGGGCAGGCGAGCAAATGGAGGGTGCTGGTCAGTAAACTACTGTTATTACCTGTTTCGGCATAAAATCGGGAGAATTTCAACCTAATTGCCTTATTGAGAATAGCGCTGTGCAACTCTGTGCAGCTTTGTGCAGTTCTGTGCAGCTTTGTGCAACTTTGTGCACATGCTTGTGCGATGTAATGTAAATGCCTGTGCAGTTTTGTGCAATTATATCTTATGACGTTCTGTGCCATCTTGTGCAGTCTTGTGCACTTTTCAAAGCAACTGTAATATCTGAACAGCAATGGAGTTGCATTGAATTGCACAGCGACTGCATTGAGTTGCACAGTGATTGCATTGAGTTGCATGACCTGGCACAGAGTTGCACAGAGCTGCACAGAGTTGCATAGCCAAAAACAGAGTTGCATAGAGCTGCACGACATTTTTGTCCAGTAAACACAGTCATACCGCCAAAACGGATTGAAATAAATTTTAAGAGAAAAATGTTATTGCTTTTAGCAGTCATAGGAGAACACGAACCTCGCTGAAATTTTAAACTCCGATGACGGCCCCAATGACTCTCGACGAGTTGTACCAGTCTGTAACCACCGAAAGTGCTTACCACATTTTTTCGGATCTTGGTTACAGACTGGCAACGAGTCTAGTGAGCGGATGGCCTTGTGTTCTCCATCCCGCTGCATATTCTCCATATTCTTTCGAATAGTTGTGGATATATAAAAGCTAACTTTACCCTCGACGTAAACTTTGTCCTCCACTTCCCCGGAGTCTTTCAAGAACCCGAGATTTTCCGAGAGCCCGAGTGGAGCCCGAGACAAGCCCGAGCCCCAACCCGAGGCTTGCCACCCGGTCTTGCTAATGTTCTCTTACAGCAAACGGGCCCGCTTCGGCAAACGCTTAGCGGCCTCGAGCACACGCGTCACGGCAGCGAGATGACACACACAATCCAAGTCAGGATCGAGTGAATATAAAACCAACCTTTGTCGAGTAAAATCTCATCTCATCTCAAGTAGAATGTCTTTTCCTACTCGCAAAATCGGCGGCGCCAGTGTGTCTGCGATTGGCTTTGGTGCCATGGGCATAGCGGGCGCGTATGGCGCCGTAGGCGACGATGAGGAGAGGTTCAAGGTACTTAGGGTGGCTTCTGAAATCCATGCACACAGATTGATGATTTTTTTAGGTTCTGGATACTGCTTATGATGCAGGATGCACTATGTGGGACACTGCTGATATATACTTGGATTCGGAGGAGTTAATTGGTAAATGGTACAGGTGTTCCTTTGGCAGATTTATTCTATCTCAAATTCTGCAGGCTCAAGAGGACCGGCAAAGCGGGACGAAATTTACCTAGCCACTAAATTTGGGTTCGTATTTGACGGGGAGCGGGTGATCAACGGCACTCCCGAGCATGCCAGGCTCTCCGTTGAAAAGTCGCTCAAAAGGCTCGGAGTCAGCAGCATTGATCTCTACTATCTCCACGTACGTGTTTTCATCCTCGGCGTGATGGTTATTAGCATTATAAAACAGCGCGCAGACGCCACTGTGCCAATTGAGGTTGGCATTCATATACATATATCTATGTTCATCCGCCAATATGTTTTCACAGCACACTGTCGCCGCCATGGCAGAATTCGTAAAGTACGTTCCCGTATCATGACATTGTCTATTCAAATTAATCGGCACAATGTATAGGGAAGGAAAAGTAAAGGCCCTTGGTCTCTCCGAGGTGTCTGCCGACACTCTTCGCCGCGCCCACGCCGTGCACCCAATCGCCGCCGTTCAGGTCGAATATAGTCCCTTCACACTTGACATTGAGGACCCCAAGATCGCGTTACTGAAGACCTGCCGTGAACTAGGCGTCGCTATCGTTGCGTATTCGCCGCTAGGGACGCGGCCTCCTCAGCGGCCTCTATGTGCGTATTATAAGTCTAGGAACAAACATCTTCAATTGAAGGAATCGAATTGCCAGCGATCCCAGAAGACTTCGACGCCGACGGATTTTCCGCCGTATGGTTGAAAGGTGGCGCTCTTCCGGCCGCTAACAATCCCAATTCGAAATATTAATGGAGCGAGCGTAGATATAACGCAAAGAATTCCCCAAACATCCCTAAGCTTGCGGACGGCCTAGCAGCCATTGGCACCAAATACAACGGGTGTGTCTGCCAGCCAAGTGCAACTTGCGTGGCTCCTGGCGCAGGGCGAAGATATTATTCCCATCCCCGGCACCAAGAAGATTAAGGTATATCGCGTGTTCTAAACAATGTTCGGCGTATCTGACCCAGGAGTTTTGTTCCATGATCTAGTTCTTGGAAGACAACCTCGCTGCGGTGAACCTGAAACTCCTCGAAGGAAGACCTGCCGAAAATCAGGGATGTCGCGAAAGAGGCCGATGCTGCGGCGCAGGGGAGACGGTACCCCACCTGGTATGGGCAGAGGTGATGTTTGTTGGACACCCCCTGAGCCCAAGTAACAAATTATTGGCTCAGTTTACATGCCGCGAATACGATTAGTTTCTCATTGAAAGGACCGAAATGGCATCCTGGCCGGCCATTTGAGCCGTAAACAAGAAATCCGGATTGATTTTACCTTGCCTGCTCGGGCCATAGGTGGGGTATAGCATTTCCGAAACAGTAATGCAATTCCATATACTCGATGTTCATTTGTCAGGCGTCGAGAGCATAGTGTCCATCAGAAATATCTCGCAGGAGATTGGGATTCCGTGATTTCCTCAATAATCCTTCCTGCAAAAAATGAACGCGTATGAGAAAATGCCAGAGGGTAGTATTTCCGTAGACACGGCATCTAAAAT
>JARJCX010000391.1:0-100972 GCA_029282285.1 Mycena rebaudengoi | reverse complement strand
CGATGTCGGAATGCGGTGCGTGGGTTTAAGGACCCATTGCCAAGAAATGCATAATCTATCCATCCTGAGGCCCGGGACGCCCAGTTGTGGATTTCGCGTTGCCTGCGGGACGGAGATGAGGGCGGATACGCCTCCACCGGCTTTGTGAAAAAAATTAGCTCCAGATACGCGTGATCCCCAAGTATCTGGATGGAATATGAATATGGGTCCGGATAGCTTTGTATTCTGTGTACCACCAACGAATTGGCCGTAAGTCTATCTGTATGAACGCCTCCGTTGATGACACTGAGTGTAGTTGAGATTGATATCGAATTCAACGCTTGGACCGAGTGGCTACTTGAATCCTAGCTCGCGAAATTGCTGGGTGTTTTCTCCACTGTTCCGGGCGGTGTACGGTGCACAATGTGGTCCAGGGTTTTCGTGGTCATAGTCAAGAAGATGTCAGATGAGTCAGCTCACGGACATGGCCTCATTTTTATTGTGAATGGAAGCACCCGATGCGCACTTCTCGGTGGTACCATTCAAATGGTCCACCTTCGGTTCCTCATTGGGAGGTCCGAGATCGTCGGAGATATACTGACTCACTACGGATTCCAATTTACCCTACAGTATGGGGCGGTGCTTGAGCGAGCGCCGCCGCCGCCGTCATCACAGAGGCACAGGCAAGTCGGTTGGAAGGCCCATGAGATGTTCTAGTTGAATCAAAAAATGCTTCGACTGGCCGATACCCCTCCCAAGATCTCGCATTGATTGGCAGGTACATTTGCGATGGCTGCCTGCACAAATTGATCGCCGAGATCCAAATATTTGGGTGCTCCGTCGCGCAATTCATAAAGTCAACGAGCAACAATGTATTCCCCAAAGCGAATTTTTTTATATTGCGTTGGGGGTGGCATGGCGGGTGTCAGGCGCAGGGGTTCGAGTGCCCCCACTCGCGTGGGGCGTGAGGAGGCCAGTTTCCTCGTCTGAAGAGGGGGACGACGAGGTGGCCATGAGGGATTTAGGCGGGGGATGAACACTGGCGGCTGGTGGAGTGGCGCTTCTGCTTCCGAGTGTGCTTAGGGCGTCGACGGTAACAAAGTCTTATGCCCGCTTCAGCTGGGAGGGAAGGATGCGGTCTCACTGTTGCTGGTGGCGTTGGCGTTAGTGTTGGTGCGGCCAATGCTGCTGGCGGGGAGGATGGTGGATAAAGAGGCGCTGTGGGCGTGTATTAGCCTTGGATACAACGGATAAGGAGAGTAAATACTTACTCAGTGGAGACGTCCGTGGTTCGCGTTGGTGACAATTCGGACGCCAATGGAGACGCAGAGGAATTTGGACGTGAAGCAGAAGCAGGACGGCGTTTGATGTGAAGATGTGATACGTGCTCCCGGTGGAGGGCGCGCCGCGGACGGCATGGATAGGGCAGTGCGCTAGGGTGGTGCCGAAGGGATTTCCGCTGAGAGGAAAAAAATAAATTAGAACGGGGTGCAGAAGAAATAGGTGACGGCAGAAATAGAGAGAAATAAAAGGATTAAATGGAAGAATTCGATGCTAGATCGCACTACAGAGATGAGGCGATCCAAAGCTTTCCAGGAGAATGAATGCACGAAGAGCTAGGAAACTCGACGCCGTCTGCAGCCTAACATTCCCAAACTAGTGGGGACAGAGCTGTTTCAGCGCGAGCCGTCTTCGGTGAATGTGTGCGCCTGATAGAGGGTTAGCGACCGAGTTGAAAGCAAAAGAAGGGAACGTCAAGAGCTAAAATATGAAAAATGTCACTGTACATTGCATATCCCTCCCATGCTTCCCAACTCGTCTCGTTACTCAGATTTTCTGCCGATCGATGAGAAGATAGTCGTTTCACTTCCCAACGACACAACCAACAAGTTTTCAACACCATAGGAGTGCCGAGGTGATATTTATTCCATCGCCATCCAACTTAAAGATATAAAGAGGATTTCAGCCGGATCTGCAGTCTCATAAATGATTTTTTATATGTACTGCTGGTTTGAATGTTGAAGGCGTCCATTTGATACTGAAGATTTCGAACGCAAGAGGGAGAGGGCAAGAGATGAAACATCACGTGCTCCGTTGACGCGTGAAGATCAGCCAAACATCACCATCCATAATCCCCACCACGGCTGAATATGTTGAAAGGAGCCTCAACCCAGGTGGCAGTAAAGCAATTTCAGCCTAATGCGTCGTACTACTCACTGTGGGATGGCTTTGATTTCTCCGTCCTGATGAGCCTGGATGAGAAATGTCCTATTTTTAGCCCTGATTTTGATGTGGGTCAACTATCATCTGGATCGGTTCCGCAGGCCATTTACAACCGCCCCAAACTAACGGAGCCTCAGGGGAGGTAAGTAACAACATAGCCAACCTGCTCGTCGCCCAAAAAGTTACTGCGCGCCTTGTGAAAAGAATCCAGTCAAGCCCGGGCTTGGGCCCAAGCCCGACCCGACCTGGGCCCGACCCAAGCGGTAGGGTCTGGCTCAGGATATTGTCAAGCCCAAGCCCCGCAAGACCTGATCCAAGCCCGACCCGACCCGGCCAACACTAATCACATTATTTAAATTTCATGTACATTCACCGGATATAAATTGATGAACGCTTCGGGAGAAAAGTACTTAGTCAGAAAGGGTCAAGGGAATCATTTAGATTACCTTTGGCATAAATCCCACAGAAGCTTGAAAATAAACAGAGTTCGCTGATACATTTAATGTTTGATGGGGGCTTCCACCTCAGCTCTAGTAGTGTGAACATATGAATGCACTGAACATGTAGTCTTTATTGCCATCATATCTAGAGATCTGTGCCTGTTGCTGGATAGCAGCATACATGAGAGTCCAACAAATGCACTTCGTATGTGGTAAATGCCGTGGGCGCGCCGTATGGGCCACATGACGGTTCATTGTCGCTTTCAGACTAATGATGTGTATGCATAACCAGCCGCATGGACAGTGCAAATCCATGCCGAGACAGAAGCAGGTAATGGTTAAATATAAATACTCATCTGTAATCAGTAGTGTTTTGCACATGTACCTCCAGTAAGGTGCACTGGCAGCTCTCGCTGGTGCGGATACCGTCTCGAGCAGTCTCGAAAAAATGAGGGAAGTTGATCCAGAAAGAAGTGGCCAGTAGAAAAAATGCGGACTTGAAGCGGGATCCTGTCCAGAATCAGTCTAATATATAGCATATAATGTGAAAAATACACTGAATTCCCTGTAAGTGGCCAACAACTTGAAGGTCTGCGGCTTCAGACCAACTTTAGACCCGCATTAATGTTTGGCGCCCAATTGGCGCCGGCGGCAGTGATACTTTTGATGGTGGCAGTGAGTACACTCGCAAAACTAGGTTAGGGGGGATGTGCTGACTTTGGAGCAGCTATAGCACCCTACACATGTGGCTAATTTATTCGGGTACCCAAATGAACCACACATATAGCTAAAGATCATTATCTCTGGTGTGAGGGCAGAATCTTGGGAGGAAGAGCTACTAACAGCGACGCCTTTATTATACCAGAAAGCAATGCCGACGGGATGCGTGGCCACAGCGGGAAGGATGTACCGAAACTAGATATGTTCAGCTGAGCCCCTTGTTGCGTCCGTGAATGATCAGCTCAATCCAGACTAATTCGGCGGCTAACCACGGCAACTCTTCTTCACCTCAGCCAAATTGAATTAGACGGCTCAACAGCTTTTTGCATCCGGAATAGAAGAACAGCAAAAGGCTGTGAAAATCAAACTGACGGATAGCCTCAGCGTATTATTGGGGACATAATATTAGTAGCACAATTGACGATCGCCCTCAACCCCGATTCCTGCTCAGGATTGGGGTTAGTTCAAATTCAAGCGAGCACAGGGTATGTTTCTGAATATTCTCATTGTGTCTGAGCTCAATGAATGCGAGGCATAGTTCCTCAGTTTCAACTATCCTCAGCGACGGCGCTTGTCAGTATCAGTTTGATCGTCGGACGCCTCAACATGTGAACGAGGAACTCACGTCAGCGCTCATGGCACAGCTTCTCAGTTAATAGCTCTCCATAAGACTCTACCCATCAAGTCGTGTATCCCCTCGTACACCCAGACGCAAACCCCTCATCGGATGGCCCAGCTCGGTTCATCCGGTGATGAATGGCTCAGATCGGCGATCCTCACCGCAAGGGCCTTTACCGCCGCCGCGGACAGCTTCCCTGTCCCGTATGCGAAGGCTGCCTTCGATGCGGTTGTAGTACTCCTGGAAACAGTTGAGGTGAGCGGAGAAGCCATCCTATGCATAACTAAACGACCTTCTTTAGCAGAGTGCCAAGAAAAACCGGCACGATCTTCAAGCACTATGCCAGGGCTCTGTGAAAATTATGGATATCCTCAATGATCAGATGACCATGAATGGGGGAACAATCTCAGCGAATTTATCTGAGCTCTGTGAAGAGTTCGAGAGGTTCGCCTTAGCCCTTTTATCCAGGCGAAATATACTGAAAACTCGGTAGTTTACTACAGAGAATTCTTGATACCGTTCTAGATCTCCAATCACAAACCCGCATGAGAGCGATGTTCAGCAGTCGTAAGATTACAGAAAGGATTATCGCATATCGACGCGAAATTAAGGAACTTCGGTCAAATTGCATTGTAAGTCTCATTGCGAAGGAATCTCACAGTCTGACCCGAATCATCATAGTTCGTTGCTAACTGCGATACGAATGCCCGAATCAATGAAATTCTTCACTATCTTACACATGGTATTTTCCTCCACCGTGCTACGCATGTGCATCCAATTTGAATTTTCTCAGATGCCTGGGAAGAGGATGACCATCACGAAGACTGGGAGGACGAGGAAGATGAACATGGTATCTTCCCTAATTGTGCTTCGCTTTCGAAACCCGAGTTAATTTGTCTCAGATACCAGTGAAAGCCAGGAATATTACGGCTACGAAAATGAGTGCGGGGACGAGGAATCTGTTTGGGAGGAAGACGGTGAACAGGATTATCAGTGGCATAATGAAGAAGGCGGTGGATGGGGAGAGGATATGGAGATGAACGGATATAATGAGGACAATCGTCAGGCTGCCTCTGAACCCGATCCCCCAAATTTGTGCTGTACGATCTGCTTAGACACCGTCTGCAGGCCCGTTGTGTGAGTCCTTTATGCACCTGTCCTTTTTTATATTTTCTGAAATGCCATTCAGGACGCTCTGCATGCACATATTTTGTGATGAGTGCATCTATAACGTTCTTCGCCACAGCTCGCTAGCGTGTCCGCTTTGCCGTGCAACCATAACCGAGCCCCCCGAGCCCGATACGATATTGGACCGTTACCTGGAACAAATGATTGCCGACGGCACAGTAACTGGGCGGTCTGGCGGCCGCAGCAGCCCGTAGACCTGGAGAGATGTAAATTTCTCCCAACATTAGGCCATTACATACGTAAAGTTTTGTACCATTCTTCCAAGCATGTTTTTTTCACAGTACTGTAGCCATAATCCAACTCCGCAAAAAAAAAAAGCAACTAAAGTACTGGAGTCTTTCTTTGCTTGCCAGAATGCCCATTAGAGTGAGAGAGAAAATAACCTTTTCGTCACAAGTGACTGGGGGTTCGAAGAGAATAGTCTTTCGCGCTACAATATTCAAATGAAGAGTTCAAGTGGGGTGCCACCCTGAGACATCAAGTTTCCTAGTTTTTACTTATCCAGCTGAAATTTGTGTTTAACCGGTCGACGTTATAGTGTGCAGGTGTGCGCTGCAGAACAGAAATCGTCCGAAGACATGACAAAAGGCGACAAATAACTCGTTCTTTGCCCCCAGCTGCTCGAACGAGTTAGAAACAAACCCAGATGCCTCCATTTACCTTGCTCGTGAGGTAGAAGATATCCCAGATGCACAACTCTATACAAGCGGTCGACGGCGTTGCTAACTTTCTTTGGTAAAGGCTGCAGCAAATTTTTCAGTCATAATACTAAATAATGTTATACATTTTGCAACATAAATTAGCGAAAGTCAGAGTTGGCGATTCTACGCCGATTCTGACTTCAATTCTATTTCTCTTGGGATTAAGGGGGAGCTAAAAAACGAAATTTGGAGCAGGACCTAGATAGGCAAAAGTCCCAGATCTGGCCCCCAGTTAACAAAAATGCCAGGTTCCGCTTGTTGTGGCCCAATTTCAGAAAACATCTCACATTCCATCAGATTTCGTCAGATTTGTGCAAATATTTTGTTTCCTTAAGCCAATATCCGTTTTACAGAAGGGAATCTGGCCCCAGGTTGTCGGATTAGATATGTAGGCAGGCTCTGAAACCCAAATAGGGAATAGCGTGCTAACGGCGGCAGATACCCCCCCCAAAAAAAATCGCTACGATTTTTTTCTGATATTTCTTCCACAATTGGCCTCCTCACAAATTCACTGGGAAGCGAGAGTGCGTGCCCCGACTGTTTCCAGAATTCCGGCTTCGTCGTGTCGGTCAATACCATCGGCCTGTACGCCATGGCGACTGTCAACGGTGGACGGCGGGTCGGGCTTCTCAGCTCAGATCAGAGTGGTATCGTGGAGGTGGACAGAGTATCGTTCGGGTTACCCTATGTTTTCGCACGGTTGCTCCCCACCAAGCTAGGCACATAAGTGTTCGCGATCTACTCTACTTTGGGCTCCAAGGTTGGGACGAAGTAAACACGGTTTATAGTTTGGTTCTGCGAAATTTCTTCGTTGTCACGTTGGTTCCGATTATCATTATCTTAGCACTCACAAATATGATTCAGAGGCCCTTCCCAGGCATTCACTTATCGAGGGGTTGTGGCATCCGCTCCACTCACTCTCTTGCATCTTACTCGACTAGAATTTTCTGAACTACGACGAACAGGGGAGGAACGAGGTTACCAAGCCGAACTCAGGCCCTGCAGGCCCTGCAGTTGCCGAGTTCTCTGCTACAGTATCCCGACGATCCCTTCGGAGGCGGCGGAATGGCTTTTGCCATGAAATATGCGGTCGTGGCTCTGTGTCCCCATTCCGCAAATGTTGAATTTTCAAGTGCTGCCCTACTTTCTATTCTCCGACTCTTTGGATACCCTGAATCGACGCTCAGTCATTCAACAATCTAGTGTTGGACGGTGTGTGTAACGTTAGCTTTTTGGACGTACAACTGTCGGAACCGAAGGCGCGGATGAAAATTTCATGTTTGGAGATGTTTTCAGAGAATTGTTCATAGCTCAACCAGTTCTTCACCGATGTGGATGAAATGTAGGTAGATGTGTCAGGCTAATTGATGCGCAATTAGTGGTAGAGATGATTCTTTGAAAATATCATGTATTGGGTGACTTTCCATAAGCATATTTTATTCTGGGGAATATCCGAGCTTCTTTGAGAGTGCCAGTGATGGCATCAATCGATTTAATCGCCATTTTCTTATGGGAAACCCCTCAGATGAATTTATTTAGTCCAAGCTTTTTTACTTTTCGCTCCGAATTCGATTAGGATTGACAGCTGTTTGAAGCTCAGGTTCGTGCCAAATAACGCGTCAACAAACACGCTCTTCCTTGCATACTCCTCGCACAATCCAACAACTATGGATCTTGACACCCTGATACTGCTTCAACACAATGAAGAGAACGAAACACAATGAGTACGGACACAATTTTGTGGTCTTTATGGTACAGAGGTTCGGACTCGTCAGGGAGGCATCAGGTCAAGTCGACTTTTGTTGAG
This sequence comes from Mycena rebaudengoi, assembly GCA_029282285.1. NCBI lineage: Eukaryota > Fungi > Basidiomycota > Agaricomycetes > Agaricales > Mycenaceae > Mycena > Mycena rebaudengoi. Next base: position 93,295 of record JARJCX010000391.1, on the reverse strand, counting down.
AGGGAGACTGCCATAGTGGATAGCAACATAGAGCAGGAATATATAAATTGTTTCCAGAAAGTAAGCCGGAAGGGAGCTATCCAGCCCTGGTGCAGGGTCCGGCGGGCTGAGGTATGTCGTGGCAGAAGAGCGGAGGTAAAGCCGATGATGCGGCCAGATGTGACACGAATCCCAATTGGGAACGATGATGGGAAGTAGCAGCCGGATTCGTTATATTCTCATAAATGTTGAGGATATGAAAGTCTGTACAGGGGGTAGGTACCCCTCTTCAGATTTCTATAGATTTGAATAGATCTGCATTAAATCGTGTACGTTTTTAGCACATCAAATTGATGGGGTCCTGACAGCTGACTCGGCATTGCGGCGGAAATGGCTCAGATATTCCCTCAGAATATTTTATGCTTATGGAAAGTCACCCATTAGGTGATCTATGTTTTGGGGCTGTTTTTGTGCCAAATGCTGTCTGGCTTGCCCAAAACATGTCCCAGTGACCTAGTATTTGGGAGGGACAACATGGATATCTTCTGTTTTTGTAGCCCGTGGGAGCGAAAAATTACCGATTTGAGCGACTTTCCCACGGGTAGGGGATCCTGTCCGGACAAAAATTCCCGACTCTCACCAAAAAATTGTCCAGACAAAAATCCCCAGATCTGGGACTTTCGGGACCTAGCCTTCCCACCTATTATCGGTGGTCCTGTAATCTCGGTGAAAAAAGCTTTTTGTCTCCGGTTATCCGGGTAGTGAGGTAGCCGAGCACTGCCGAACAGCCTTGGTCTACATCTGTCCATATTGTTTGGCACGCACCCGAGATGTAAACTCAGCCATCTCACTTCCATCCCTCGCAGCATCCGACCACCAGCCACTCTCTAAGCCGCAGAACAGCAAAGTAAGACAATTTATGCTACGAGGATAGGTGGAAAGCAGCTATTTAACCGGGATTAAATTTAGCAGGCTTGTAAATGAATTTAGGGCTGTTCCTTGGCTGTTCCCTGCACCGGGGGGTTCTACGGGTCCCATGCGACAAGTAGGCGACCCGTTCCGGCGGGCATCTCAACTCATTTCCAACGGGCAGCAGTGGGTCAGTTAACTAACCCGACGGCTGGCAAATCAACGGTCGTCGACGGCGACCGGAATTCAACGGGCTAGGGTGTAAAGCGCGTAGACAATCAAGGATGACAGCTCGGCAATCACCCCGAACTGTTTTAAATTCAATCTCGCATCTTTTTGGTAAATTTCCCACACATCTTCACGCATTCTGCCTGTCCAGCGACGCGTTTAGCGCGTCATAAAAGTGTAACGCATCGAGATTATTACTCCCCCGGCTGCCTATGCCATCTGAGTATCCAGATGGGCCCACATTCATAAAAGGATTAGGAATCAATGTCTGTATCGTGAATTTTAAGCTGGACACCATCCGAACTATGGTGATGGAGAAGCAGCACCTTGATATGCGGTAAAATTCTTTTACGAGTCAATTGATATATATATTTAAAATTGCAAGTCTCATATCCATTTTGTTCTCTCATTTAGCCCTCATTGTGCGAGTTTTTTGTGCACACTGTAGTTGAATCAATGGCGGGGCTTCAACATTGTCTGAAGCCATCAAAGTTATCATTCCATGCGCCGAGTTAGCTACATATTTTCCCTGCACAAGCTGACACTTTATTGTGAACCGCCGTTCGGCCGTGACGGCCGTCCCGTTACCCGTCCTATCCCGTAGAGATATTTCCGGACCTCTAGACGAAATGGGGCCAGGGTGGTATGTACTCGTTCACTGCCCATCGAAACGATCATGATGCCCCTCATGGGCAGGGGGCACAGCCTTAAGCAAATTTTCGCGACACCGTGAGTGAAGTGTGAAGGAAGATGGATCGTGGCAGCACCTTCAAAAAAACTCGGGAACAATCAGTGCAATGTTGATTGAATTTTCTTCTCCTCACGCCTACCTGATCTATGGACGACCATTTTTTTAGGACAGTGTTCAAAGGCATCGCATAAAATACTCAATTTTTCTCGTTGAGACTGCACGTGGGATCAGCTGTCGTCTTTCACAAATTGTGTCGCGAAATCTGAATGTGTGGTGCATTTCACTACCTAAATGTGTGGCGAAATTCAAGGCACCGAGGCTGGTATTTAATTAATTGTGTACTTCTTTAAAAACCGGTGTATCATTGAGCGTCAAACTCAAGCCAACCAATCATCAATGCATATTGGTTCTGTCAAAAATCAGATAAGTACGAGTCCTGCTTGGCAGAGCTACGGCCCTACTACCCAAGTTGAAGCAATAATGTAGGTTTTGTGCGAAGAATTAAAAATTAATGCCAGAACATGAGTAGCACCGCCACCGGGACTCAACGGTCACGGTCACGATGGCACTGGTCACTCTTGCGGGTTTCTCGGTGACAGTTATTCTCTTTCTCTCGTCTTATGGGTGCTCGATGTGTGGCTGGTCGCCGCATGGACTTGAATTGGATGGGGTGTGGATGAAGGGGAGGGATTGGGCCTCTGCGTCTGACGAACTGCGATTCCGCGTGCTCGTCAGGTACGCGTCTTCAGATTCTCGTGCGCATCCACCGTCCGCAGGAGCACTCACCGCTGCGAGCGTCGTTCGCTATTGCGAAGCGAAACCGACCCGATACGAAGCGAATCGACTCCAGATCCCGGCCTGCGCGCATCCCGTACCTGCGCAGGGCACGCGCACTTACCTACCACCCACGCGAGAGATATTCGATTCGACCGAGGATTTTGCAGCATGGTTCCCGTCGACACTTGTCCTAAGGGCGACACCGTCTCGCCCCGCCCTCATACACGCCCGACGAGTACACCAAGCAGGTCTGCGCCCATGGGCTAAGACCCCGCCGCGATCCGCGTCCCGCATCCCCCGCCCGACACGCACGCGAATAACCCAGTTACTGCTTTCATGTGGGTATTGTCCTCTCTCCCACCGCAGCACACGCGACAACGTCGGCGTCTTGGGCATCTACTTCCTCTGCCCTACCGCTCCGCCTTCGACATCACGTCTTGCAGCTGGCGCTCATAAAACGCGCGCAGACGACGCTGCGGCAGGTCGGCATCGCGCTCGAATATCGCCCCCGCTCTGCTCTCTCCCACCGCCGTCCATACCACTCGACACACCACCCACTCGTCCTTCCTTGCCACCCGCCTCGCTCGCCCCCATCCGTCCCACACGTCCCTCCCGCCCTTCTCTCCGTCCTCGCACTTCTCCTTTCTTCGCTCGTCCTTCCCCTTCACTCCTCCTCCCTTGCCATCCCCACTCCCGTCCTTCCCTCGATGCCCATATATGCATCTGCAGTGCGGATATGAGCAGCGCGGGGCACCAGGAGCGGCTCGGGGAGAGCACAGTCGTCGCAGGGCGGCGCGGGAGAGCACGGTCGTCACGCAGCAGCGCGCTGAGCGCACGGTCATCACGCGGCGGTGCGAGGAGCGCACGGTCATCGCGCAACGGCTCGGGAGCGTATGGTCACTGCACAGCGCACGGTCATCGCGCGGCGGCTCGGGGAGTGTGAGGTCACCGCGCCTCGGCTCGGGGAACGCACGTCGTCCCGGCGCGCGCGGAGGTCGCCTCGGTGCGCCGCATGCGGGCATCCTCGCGAGCCCCGCGTGCAGATTCGGCGTGAGTCGTGGGCTCCTTTTACTTCTATCAGCTTCTTAATGCGCACCCCCAATGCAAGCGAGACACTATCTGCCCTCCACGCTCCTTCGTCTACCTCGGTGTACGCCCCCGCCCCCAGCACGCCTTCCCCTGCGTATTCTAGATCAGCAGCCCCGACCGGCATCACGGACCTGCGGTAGGCGCTCAGCGAGCGCTTGTAGACATCTGCTTCACTGAGCGCAGGGCTATCGCGCAAATCGGTAGCGACGGCGCGGACAAGTGGGGCGTCGCGAGCGCGGGCATGCTCGTCAAGTCTCCGCGCAGGTCAGCGCGAGCCTGAGCAGCGTGGGGAGAGCAGGGTCATCGCCGCGGGGTCCTCGGGAGCCCCACGGCGATGGGGATCCGACAGGGAGTCGTATGGTCTCTTCCTCTTGTACGCCGTGTGTTCCCCGCTGCCCTTACTTTTTCTGGCTTACTGATGTGCGTCCGCAGTGCAAGCGGTAACAGCAATGCCATCTTCGTGTCGTCCGACAGCTTCCGGCTCGTCCGTCCACGATTGTCCAGAGCGAGACGGTTGATGGCGCCATCGACCGCGCGGGGGAGCTGTGGATAGCATGGAGAATATAATCTAATATCTGATGAATGCCCGTGGCTAATATCTGGTGAATCGCGTAGCAAAGTTTGGATGATAGCCTGGTGAACCGTCCTCCACCACGGCGAATGTCGGACGATACATACTGGTATCCCCTATGCCACCATGTCCTATGCCGCACACGCAGACTTGCACGAGTATTACTTCTCTCTGCGGTTGAACGTTGTCTTTGTAATTCGCACTTTTTTTTTTTTTTTGACACGCCTCCCAGTATCTCCTATTTTTCCCTACCACCCGCATCCTCCGGAATACATAAATACATACCTCCTGACTAATTACGGTGTTAATAAACAGGTTGACAACAGTGAATGAAACGGCCTCAACTGGATAAACACACTTGCAGACTTTATAATTACTGCTCGGGAGACGATTGGCCGCCAATGGCTTTCGTTGAAGAACAGGAACGACGTGAAGATTTCATCAGAAACCTGCTTTCAACGTGTACAAAGCCAATGGAAAATGCCGAAGCTTGTCACCAAGCAATATCCCACTTTGGCTATACTTTGTAACGAATCCGAAAAAATGCGGCAAGCGTTTCGATTGTTTACAGACTGGTACAACTCGTTGACAGTGTCCCCGGAATTTGAAAGTTGGCAGGTGCCGCGATCGGCCGAGAAGCGAGCCATCAATTACCCATCAATTCTGCCCGAAGGTTGATGCGTCGTTCCACTCTCCCAAACCGATAAAAAATAATTTTAGGAGGCAGATCTACTCATTTTTTGTAATTAGATTGTTCCTAGGTGTTTTAATTTCATTCATATCCTAACTGCAACGCAAAATTGGGGCCCTCGCTAAAAATTCAAACTCCGCGCACAGCCCAATCCGATTTTGCCGAGATATATGTACCAGTCTGTAACCACCAAAAGTGCTTGCCACATTTTTTGGATTTTGGTTACAGACTGGTAATTCATAAGGCCCTCCGGGCATCCGGTAAAAACCTTGTACCAAGACCAAACCAAGACCTATGTAAATAGTACAGTGCAGTCAAACACGGTAACCTTTACCAATCCACCCTGTCAGTGGGTCCTGGGACCTCCGGACTTTCGTGTACCAGATTCCGTTGCCTTCCAGAGTTCAGCAATAAACTTCTACAAGCCAATTGCTTAGAAGTTGAATGTTGCTTGGAAGTTGGGAATTACTCAAGATATAGTATGCAGACGGGCTAGTACAAAGTACCAATCGAAAGTGCTGGACAAGGAGCATCCTGATTCGAACATCCCAAATTACAGTAATACATCCTCTTCCTCCATCAGCCTTTTCACAAAAACTTGTGACAGTTTCGGTCTTTTTTGGCCTTGTTGTCATCGTGGGTATCCGGTTCTCCGCCGGCGTTCCTACGATACTCCTAATCCGGGTCCTTCCAGAAATGCGCTCCATCAAGTACTCTACGCGCTATTACGAAACGACCGCCCCATTTTTCCAGCCATTTTCATTCCCAAACCTGAAATCATTCAAGCCCGAGGCGTTTGAACAGTCCCAGGAGATTCTCCTCGATATTCACCCGCAATCGGGCTTCCGACTCGAGGAGCTGGAACTTTCTCACCCTGAACTCGAAGTCGATAACGCCACCTCCTTTCTACGATTCCTGCTGAGCCTCGTCCACCTGTCCCTCAAGCATTGCACGTTTATGGACGACACTCTTTTTGCCTCGTTTACATACAACCCCTTTTCCGCAACCCCACCCATTTCGCTTCCACTGCACCAGACACTTGAACTGGAGAAGAGCAGCGAATTGTTGGATGGAGACGCCTTCGTAGGCATGGTGGAGTCCCTGTCTTCACCTGCCGAAGACCGCCCTGGCCGCCACCCCTTCCCTAGGCTCACTCGCATCGACCTGGTCCACAATTTGACAGCGACGTCGAATCCCGCTTGGCAGTTCTGTCCGCCACCGGTTTCCTCCAGGACTTTTATATACGAGACAGTCCTCTTCTGATTCCGATGACTCCGACTCTTCTTCAGACTGATATGTTTCACTTGGAGCACTTCAGGTCCACGCTGATATTCTGCTTGGTGGTAGACCTCAATCTCGTGCACCTCTTTCCTAATCGCCCACGTACTCATATCATTACGCACATTCAATATGCTTTCCTCGTTGTCTACGTCTTCATCCCTTCCCACGAATTTTCCTCTGAGTTATTTTAGAATTGCTCTCCATCTTCTTTCTCCTGCTCGACGCAGGGCCGGGTAGCGCCACGGCGGAACACGCAAGGACATTATTTATCACTAATTCCACTCACTCATTTATTTCGTCTTTCTCTGGTCATTTCCCAAAAAAATGATGATCGATTCCCGTCATGCCTTCGGGGGGGATCGAACCCCCGGCTTCCTTTTACACTGGGTGTCGGTCTTATGCGTGCAGGACGAACCCCATGGTTCACGAAGCCTTAATTCTATTCCTATCAACTACTATTTATGCCCTTCTTTCACTTCGCCCAACAAATCTCACGATGCCTTGGCGGGAATCCTCGCCATCCTTTTACTTACATTCTGCACTTCCGGTTGCTACGGCGTGAGGATTGCCACCATAACCTCATCAAGGCCGGATTGGTCCTAGTCAACCCGCGTTTAGACTCATCCGATTTTTAGGCTCGGTGAAACAAAAGATCCTGGACTGCGTAATGCCCTCAGGGGGATTCTTCCTATTATAGTCTGGGAGGCCGGAAAATATGTGCAGGACGACCACCACGGTCCACGAAGGCATAAATCCACCCTTCTAAAGCCCATGCTCAGGAAGGCCATAGGCCCTGATTTACGCTAATCAATGCGCAAGTTGAACACCACACTGAACCCCATCTTGCTCATAATGCTCTTTTCTTGAACAGAACGAGGAAAGACTACCGTTCCTCATTCTTTTCTATTCAACTTGTGCTTAACGAATCCCTCTTCCGGGCCGAGGAAAAAAAAGTCTGGTGCTATGCTTTCAGCCAACTACCTATAATGTAGTGTATGATGAAGCCATATGTGCGGGACGACCACCAAGGCTTCATTCTCTTCCCGTGAACCCGGATTTATTCCGATCAGTTTGCCAGCTAAGGTGACAAAAGGTCATAACGACAACACCCACACTTTCGAGGGGAATGGAGAAAAAAGATGAAGAGCGAGTCTGAAGTAATTCGCAGTAAAGTTCATGGGCAACGAGACGTAGATATGAGCTAGGAAAGTGCCACGGAATCACGGTCGAAGGCTTGAATGCAAGCAGAGAATGAAGAGTGACTTTCGAATAAATTCACGAGAGACTTTTGTGGTAAGATATACCCATTTAGGCAACGAGAAAGAGGAGATATGCGATTAGAACAAGAGGTGCACGAGGTTGAGCTCTATCACCAAGAAGAATATTAGCGTGGATCTGAAGTGCTCTAAGTGAAGCATACCAGTCTGACAAAGAGTCGGAGTCATCAGATTCAAAAGGATCACATCGTGCATAGAAGTCCCGAAGGAAACCGGTGGCGGACAGAACTGTCAAGCGCGATTCGACGTCGCTGTCAAATCGTGGACCGCCGAGTTGCAGGTCGATGCGAGCGAGTCTAGGGAAGGGGTGGCCGGTAGGGCGGTCCTCCGCAAGGGTAGACAGGGACTCTACCATGCCGATGAGGACATCGCCGTCCAACGAATTAGGGCTCTGCTTTAGTTCAAGTGTCTGGAGTAGTGGAAGCGAAATGGGCGGGGTTTTAGAAGAGTATGTAAACAAGGTCAACAAATCGTTCGTGCAATCGTCGAGGGACAGATGGATGAGACTCGGCAGGAGTCGGAGAAAGCTGCTGAGGCCATCGTCGACGTCGACGTGTGAAAGTTCCAGCTCCTCAAGTTGGAAACCCGATTGGGCATGAATATCGAGGAGAACCTGCGACTCATCATGCGCATCAAGATTGAATGATTTCAGGTTTGGGAATGACAATGGCTGGAAAAATGCGGCAGTTGTGTCGATGTACTGCGTAGAGAATTTGATGGAGCGTATCTCGGGAAGGACACGGATAGGAAATATTGCAGTGACATTGTCGGAGAACCGGACACCCGTGATGACAAGCGTCTGCAAACGTTGTGCTTGTAACAAAATCTCCTGCGCAGTCACAACGTTCACGGCGACACAGAGATCGAGGGATGTTAATTGGGACCAGGGGGCTGTCGGCAGCAAGCGGTCGCCCGAAGTATGCTGAGCATGCAGCGTGAGACTTTGGAGAGTTGGTAAAGTACCGAAGGAGTCGATAAGGTCGATTAGCTCGGGCTGTAGTAAATGAGCCGAATTACGGATGTCGATGAAGAGTGACGTGAGGACGGGAAAGGTGTTGTCGACGGGAGGACCGGAGGTCTGGCACTCATTGCAGTTCAGTGTCAAATGAACGCGTTGTAGTTTATGGCGCAAAGGTAGGACGAGATCCAATGGCCAGGTGCGGCAGAAAGCCGCTGTTCCGTAGTTCCTGGTATCGATAGCCAAGTCAAGAGGACGATTCCGTGCTCTGGTCGCGAACGCCCCAAGATGACCCGAAGCATCACGCATCGGCGGAACAATGCCCTGGATATGAATCTGGTCCCAAAGGTGCGAAGTATTTTGCGACACCACGCGCCAATGGGAACAAATCTGACCGAGCAGTAGGGGAGCCTGCCTGGGGTCGATAGTCGAATATGTTTCCCCTCTGAGGTTATTGTTCCTGCAGAGGAAGAATATTTCGGCCAGGATTTCCGCGGGAAATCGACGGAGGGGGGAGAGTACCGCTTGGAGTGATGTGCGAAGAGTGGATGTGCTGTCTCTTTGCGACTCTAATTCGCGAAGAACGAGACGGGCTTTCAGAATTTGTTCGTCTAATTCCGCAAGGGCCACGTCGCTTCTGTGAACCCAAGATTCGAGCTGAAGCCTTTCAAAACATGTGGGGGGCTGATTGCTGGAGAGGAGTCTCGTGAGATTGGCGTCCATTTCGTCTGGGTTGCTCTGAGACGGCGCAATGAAGGCAATACAATTGACGCACGAGGTAGGCTGCAATAGTAAAGCCAGGACTCAGAGTACAGGGACACGGTGCGTCGGGATTGAATTATCGAATGAGGACGATTGAACAACGAAAGTGCACGCAATACCGTACTACCTGCCACTGTTGTGCCGGTCCGGGGTCCAGGATGATGGATCGGATTGCTTGGCTTTCAGTGGTGCCGCGGACGACTTGGCAATGTACAGCGGATGATTAGGCGGGGGGTCACAGTTTGTCAAGCAGCCCTCCTGAATGGACGACGTCGCAGAAGAAGAAGAAAATTGATTGATCCCATTGGCAAGCTGATGTCGGAGTCTAGAGAGCCGAGTTTGGTCCGCAGCTTCGAGTCCTTTGAAAAAATTATTTATGTTCCAACCAATTCGAACCAGAGGTTGCTGATCATGCACGTACTTGCCCATGGATTCCGCGCACGTCTCAGCGCGCCGAACAGATTCGTAAACTCGGCACGCTGCGACTCTCGGAGCTCCTGTCAGCTCCACCGCCGACGGTGGACGCGCAGAACCCAGAGAAACCCGGGTACACATATACACCATTATACGCGCCAGAAGCATACGCATATATCGACGCGTCTTACGCCTCGCACAAAAACGAAGGAAGCCTAATTTCGGAGGGAATCCGCGCTTCCCTTTCCGGAGTCGGTATGCTTTTGGATTTTTTTTTAGGGAGAGAACTTGGGCCTCAGACACTTTATTATTTCTCTATTTACTTATTCTTGTTTTTAGAACTCCGGATGAAACGAAATTGTTCGAGTAGACGCGTTCGAACCCCCGGCTTCATATTATTATATATTCTGTGTGCTTGGAAATATGTGCAGTATGACCACCATTGTCCACGAAGACCTGATTCTATTCTTAAAGCAATCCAATTTCTTATTGCTGACATCTTTAAAAGGAGACCCACTCCTCTCTATCCACCCTCATTACACTTCTACTAATTCCATTTCTAGGCTGGGTAAAAAAATCCCTTCGCAAGCCACCATTATGCCTCCTGAAGCAATCACACCCCCACCGCCCTACTAGTAGAATTTATAAGATCCATATGCAATTCTTTCAGCGCTACATTTACTCTCTTTTCGTACCTGCCACCTATGGTTCGGAGGGAAGCAAACCCCGCCTTCCCCTACAATCATGGTTTTCTCTCGATATAAACAAAATCATCCTGTTTCTCAGCTGGGTATAGAAACGTGCTAGTACCGTGAGGGATTCAAACCAGAATCTCGAAGATCCACGTGCGCAGGATGACCACCGTGGTCACATTCTCATTTACCACGTTGAGTGAAAGGGAAGTGAAATCCACGCTTTCCGAGGGGCTCGAATCATTCCTTGGATCCCGCAGCTGCGGGAAAGTGTAGGGATTACCCCCATGGTGCACAAGACCTCGACGCCTTTGCGAGAATGACTGGAGAATCATCAAACTCCGCTCTAGACTCCGACATCAGCTTACCAATCATTTGTCTCTTCTTTTGCTACGTTTTCCTTTCAGGAGCTTGAGTCGCGAGGCGACCTACAAAGTACCGAATCCATTTAATCTCGGCATATACCGTCGAGGCGTAACCGATTGACTTGGCAAATTGACTTGCCCACCAAGCGGAGTTTGAATTTTGGTGAGTTGACTTGCATTAACTTGTGCGTGGATTGACTTGTACATGGACTCGCTTACATTCACTTCTGCCACCAATGTCAAGTGTCCCTCATTAGCCATAAATATAATACCCTTAGTCCCTGTGTCATGTAGGACCTCCCCAATGAGGCACCCATGGTTGTCAAGCTTTGATGCCGTCAATGAGCTCTGCTCGTCGTTGGTGACGGCGTTGAGAACCTCTCGACTTTTCAAATCCTAATTCTGCTCACATGTCGCAAACTTAGGTCTCCAGCTCAGATGATGAGCCCTCAACATTACCGAGGCCAATGCCGCCGAGGTTCAATCCTCGCCGCCGATCCCATCAAAATTGCGCTCATCGTTAATCCAAGTGATTCAATTTTGCCTTCCCTGCAAAGACTTTATGGCCCATGGCTTCCTATCCTATTTTCTCTTCACCAAGCCTAATGAACAGTTTGAGTAGATTATGGGCAGAACTTCAACTTCCGCTGGTTGGCTTGCGCGGAGGGGCCCAAATCTAGCGGATATGTAAGTATACATATTTCTAGGAGAAAACAAGTGCCATGTAGTCATATTGTTTACTGCGAGACAGTAGGCGATTGCAAGTTACTTAACTCAGGCTGGCCGCTGAACCAAGGATGGAAGTGTGCATTTTGAATGAATCACTTCTAAGGCAAAGGGGACTGTCCGGAACCACCATAACATGGTTGAATGTCATTGATAATGCTTTAAAGAAACATATTAATATACGTCAGAGACCAGAAAAGTGCCTAAGTTAACGGCGACATTTGTGCGTGGGTCACGTGCGAGGCGACAAATTGACGTGCGCACCCAGCCTGAACGAACTTCAAATATGTTCTAGAGGCTAAATTTATAATACAATTTGAACTCAATCACTTGGTAGAACTTATCAAAGGATATGGGAGCAAACTCCGGAACGAAATTAATAAAAATAATTGTGCTAAACAATATATACTGGGATAATTATAAAACCTGTGCTACGTCCCGCCCCCTAGAGCTGATAACCTCACCAGCTCAACAAAAAGCAGTTGTATACCTGTATAAACGAAGTTACGTCCACAAGTCAATGATCGAATAAGGCGACACTGTAAAATTGCCTCGGCAATGCTGTTGTTGGCGGAAGTGTTGGCACAAGTCGACACATTGTGGCCGGTAAATAGTGCATCTTAGCAAGGGAGGTATTCAATACTATGTGCTTGGTATTAGCATGTTAGTTCAGCAGCAGGTTGACCAGAATGTGTCCAAGCTTACACTCGACATATGTGCGTGCCAAGCCAACAAATTGACGTGTGCGTGCGACAAATGACTTGCGCACCAAAGTCCACGCACAAGTCAATACAAGTCAATTCGCGCTGGCGCAAGTCAATTTGGCACGCTCAAAAGTGAAACCCTCATATATCGTCCACGGAACACCGAAAGTCAAGCAATCCGATCCATCATTCCCGCCTGTGTCGATTGCTTATTGCTGGCAACCTGCAGGTATCCGGGATCCCTCCGTCGACCCCATCCTTTCTTTATCTGGTCATCTTCGCTCGACAGTCCAAATTCCGCTCTTAAGAAGGACCGTATATCTGTATTTTGAGTACTGGGTTTACCATCGCAGCTTGATCGCAGCCTACCTCGTGCTTCAATCATGTTTCTTTCTCTGCCATATCTCAGAGCAAACCAGAGGAAAATGGACCCCAATCTTAGGAGACTTTTCACCAGCAATCATCCCCCTACATATTTTGAAAGACTTCAAATCTAATCTGGCATTCGCAGCGTCGAGGGAACCTACCTTGAATCACGAAAAATTAATGCAAATCGGTAATATATGAATATTATAAAAATAGCCCTAAGGCCTTAGCCCTAACCGCTAAGCCTTAACCTTTAGTAACCCTTACTGCTCCACAGGACCGAATCCTAAGCCTTATTGGCCAACACTGCTCCATTTAACTTATCGTTATTTACACTCGTCCCGTTTTAGGCTGGTTGAAAAAAATCTTCCCCAATCCCTTATGCCTTTAGAGGGAATCGAACCCCGGCTATAGGCTCATATTCTTCCAGCTTAGGTTGGAAAACATGTCGGAGATACTGTACCTCCATGCGTTCGTGACGAGGCCAACTCCGCCTTCCCTTTTCACCGCAAAACTTGACTCATCATGTGTGCAGAGCGTATCCCACAGCTTTGGTACAGTGTGGGGACCGCCCCCATGGTGCAAAGCTTTGGTGCCTTCGCGGGAATGTACAACTTTAACTGCCGGTCAAACTCCGCTCTAGAATCCGACATCAGCGGCTTACCAATGAATCAGTCATTCTTCTCCGTCGTCCATTGTGAAAGCTTCTTGAGGTGTGAGGTGGCCCACAAAATACCAACTACAGCTAATCGCTCGACATAGATCGTCCACGCCACCGCTGTGGAGCAATCCGATCCATCATCCCCGGCTCCGTTCATTGCTTATTGCTGGTAAGTAGCGCTCCGTCCACCTGTGCTTCCTTTATCTAATCATCTTGGTCCAACAGTTCAAATCCCGCTCTTAAAAAGAACCGTGTATCTGTGCTTTGAATGCTGGGTTCACCGTTGCCGCCTGCCACGTGCGTCACTCGTCTTACTTTGTCTACCCCATCTCAGAGCAAACCAGACGAACCTGGACCCTAGTCTCACGAGACTCCTCTCCAGCAACCAGTCGCCCACATGTTTTGAAAGGCTTCAGATCGAATCTCGGATTCGCAGCAGCGACGGGACCCTTGCGGAATTAGACGAACAAATTCTGAAAGTCCGTCTAGTTCTTCGCGAATTGGAATCGCGAAGAGAGGGCACATCCACTCTGCGCACATCACTGCAAGCGGTGCTCTCCCCCCTCCGTCGCTTTCCCGTGGAAATCCTGGCCGAAATATTCCTCTTCTGCAGGAACAACAGTCTCGCATCGGGAAGACATTCAACTATCGACCCCAGGCAGGCTCCCCTAGTTCTCGGTCAGATTTGTTCCCGCTGGCGCGAGGTGTCGCAAGATACCTCGCACCTTTGGGACCAAATTCAGCATATCCAGGGCGCTATTCCACCAATGCGTGACGTTTCGGGTCACCTTGAGACGTTCGCGACCAGAGCGCAGAATCGTCCTCTTAGCTTGGTTATCGATACCCAGAGCTACGACCGCTTGGCGACTTCCGTCCGCGTCGGGCCATTGGATCTCGTCCTACCTTTGTGTCTTCAACTACAGCGCATCCATTTGACACTCAACTGGAATGAGTGCCAGAGCTCTGGACTTCCCGTCGACACCACATTTCCCGTCCTTACATCACTTTTCATCGACATCCGCAATTCGTTTCAGTTACCACAGTCCGAACTAATCCGCCTCATTCGCTCCTTCCGAACTATGCCAACTCTCCAGAGCCTCACGTTTCATGCGCCATATGGATCGGGCGACCCCTTGCTGTCGATGGTCCCCTGGTCCCAATTAACCTCCCTAGATCTCCGCGTCGAAATGACGGTTGTGACTGTTCAGCAGATTGTGTTACAAGCACAACTATTGCAGACGCTTGTGATCATGGGTATCCGGTTCTCCGCCGCCGTCCCTACGATACTCCCTGTCCGCGTCCTTCCCAAAATGCGCTCCATCAAGTTCTCTACGCCGGACATCGAAACAGCGGCCGCATTCTTCCGACCATTTTCATTCCCAAATTTGAAATCATTTAATTTCGATGCGCCTGCAGAGTCGCAGCTTCTCCTTGATATTCGCGCCCAATCGGGTTTCCAACTGGAGGAGCCGGAACTTTCAAACATCGAAGTCGACGATGGCGTCAGCACCTTTTTCCGACTCCTGTCAAGTCTTATCCATCTGTCCCTCAATGAGTGCACGAACGATCTGTTCACTTTGTTTACATGCAACCCCTCTTCTGCAGTACCACCCATTTCGCTTCCGCTGCTCCAGACACTTCAACTGAAGCAGAGCACGGATTCGTTGGATGGAGATATCGTCGTCGGCATGGTGGAGTCCCTGTCTACACCTATCGAAGACCGCCCTGCGTGCCACCCCTTCCCTAGGCTCACCGGCATCCACGTGTGGCTCGTTGGTTCACAATTTCACAGCGCCGTTGAATCGCGCTTGGCAACTTTGTCCGCCACCGGTTTCCTCCACGATAATTCTCAACGATTTGATCCTTCTGATTCTGATGACTCCGACTCTTCGTCAGACTGGTATGTTTCACTTAGAGAACTCCAGGTCCACGCTAATATTCTTGGTGGCAGAGCTCAACCTCGAGCACCTCTTTTTAAACCATCCACCATTGTCCACATACGACATTTCCTCTTCGTTGCCAACATTTCCACACTCCTATCATTGCGCCCATTCAATGTGGTCTCCTCGTTCCCTACGTTATATTTTCCCACTTACTTTTCTTGTGAATTATTTAAGACTCTCTCTTTATCTTCTTCGGCACACCCGTCTCGTTCGCTTATTCCCGGGCCTCCAAATTCCTGGTCCGCAGTACTTCATTGCCCTAGCTTCTTCCTCCGTCTGCCATCCCCTTTTCGATATCTTCTGCGGCCGTGATACACCTTGCCCTAAACGCTTCAACCTTGCAGCTCCGGCGGGAGAGCTCCACACCCCTTTCAAACTACAGCATCACGACTCGATCGCAGTGTGGACTGCATCTGCGCAGGCTGTGGCTGACGTCTTTATTCTGCAGGATCTTTCTTTCGACTGGGGGTCGAGCCATTGATATTCGGGGGAGCACTTTAAAATCTCCCATTGATTTTACCCTGTACCACACGACTGCGAGGCGCATGTTTCGTCCGTATCTCCAACAAATTTTGGCTGTATCTTATATGTACGTCAATGAATACGAACCAATGCGCATGTATATGACCTGCTACCTACATCGGCCGGATGGGCTGATTCCCCTGCTGAAAAATTTCATGAATATTTGTAGGATAGTCTTGTGATATTACACGATATTTTTCATCCGATACAAGCTGATCGATGATGACAATTAGAGGTGGTTCAATAATCACTCATGACCATTATCCGGTCCTGCATGCGAGAACATAACTCACTGCGTTCCGTGGCCGGATCCACCGAGTTGGTGGACCTGGGCGAGTGGACCTGTGCCGACCCGGCTCGGCAGAGTCCGTGGAGCCGGGAAGCTGCCGGGTCGGCACAGGTCGGCACAGGGTTGAAACAGTTTGTGAACTCGGTGAACCCGGCCATGAAACGCAGTGACTCGGAGCCGCAGATCCGACGAACACGCCAAAATCAAAGAAACTGGCAGCACAGTGATGCCTTCGGGGGGAATCGAACCTTACCTCCCTCCGTACTGGGTAATAGAGTCATTGGGACAGGGCGACGGCCATAATCTACGAAGGCTGCATTGTTTTCTTGATGAAACAAATATACTTGCCTCGAGTATATAAATCGAGGTGTGCCCGACAGAGACTGATTAAATCGGGAGGACGGTACAAACGGCAGAGGCGCAGAATACGAGCTTTCGCGGTCGACCTGTTACTATCAGGTTCGAAGAGCATTAGTTTAGAATAGGCATCGCCGTCGTATCAAACGAGTGAAATGAGAAGAAAAAGGAAGGAATCACGCGGCAGCGCAAAAAGATGGTTAAAAAGTATGAAGTACGCGGTGCGCGAAGGGCACATGCGAACAATGAGGCACCGCAGCCCACTCAACATCAGGAATCACCGCGCGTACGTGAAAAAAAGAAATTCAAGTCGATACAGCGGTGAGCAGGGCAGCAAAGCTGATCCCCCATCGGCCACCAGTTTTTCAGGCGCGTGGTGTGGTTCAATAAATAAAGGCGCGACTGCGCATGGTGCAGTACAAAAGGCGCCACCAGTGCCCCGAGGCCAAGCTGCAGCTCGCACAAAGCCCAACAGTACCTCCAATGCATGCCGGGGGGAGCGCGTCGCGTCGCCACGGCAGGCACAGAAAAGCCGCGCCGCAGCTCGCACAGAGAAGCCGCGCCACAGCAATTACGGCGCGGAAGGTGTGCGCACCACCTGCACGCCTCACAGCACAGGCAGGCGTGGAGACAAGAAAAATAGAGGGGTGGGATAATATAGTATTAGGAAAATGAACAAGGAGGAACTTGAAAGTGAGAGATCCAAAAACCAAAATGGAGGAAGCAGTGCGCACAAAAATAAGTGTATATTATCAGCCTGTGAGCAAGTGCGAGCCAGGTATGAGACCCCGCAGTGGATCCCCTCCCTGCCCCCATAAATGAAAATGAAAAAAGGCGAGATCGCACCAAGCCGGACCATCACAGTAACATACGCGGAGCTGGCAACGCCGGCCACCAGCGATGGATGCCGGTGAACTTCACCGGGTCTTGTTGGACCCAGACTTCCAAAATATCGTTCTCCACTGTTCTCCAGTGGAATCCAACTGGTTAAGATATTTCACATCGTCACTATTTATATCACAATCTCCAGTGATGTCCAACAACAAACCCAATTCCGTTTTTCTCAGTAATATACGCGGAGCTGCCAACCCCGGCCATCGCCGACGGATGCCGTTGGACTCCACTGGATGTTGTTCAACTCAATCTTCCCAAATATCATCATCCACCGCACTCCGGTGGAATCCAATGGGTTCAAATACTTCACGCCCTCCCCAAATGGCACGAGATCTCCACTGATCTCCACCAAAAACCACCGGTGATCCGCATTCTGTTCTTCTCCAGCCAATTTCCAGCGGTTCATGGATTCCCCCGGTGGAATTCAGCGCAAATTGATATTCAGTGACTAATAATCTCCTCTTGATGAATATTTGGTGCTACATATTCAATGTGCATTTGTGTTTTTTATTTACAACCAGCCAATACAGTCACTCCTGAGTGAAGCCCCCACAAGTACATACATAACTAATTTTCATCCGAGCCCTGCCTGACCTGTCAAGCGGCAGGATCCCATGCTTTTAAAAAAAAAGAAATTCAACCCGAAAATTGAGCCTGGCAGGCTTCACGGCGCAGTGGTCATACTTAGAGCATTTTAATTATTGCATTGCTCCAAGCCAAGTTCCGTCAACAGCTGATGTATGAGTTCCTGCCCATTTGTATAGGCGACTATGTACACCATGTGTCCTACTTATAATCCATTATTTTATGAGGCCATTTGACGCCCCACTTTCTAACTTCAATCTTGTCCGTGTCATTGAACATCTGGCAACCGGCCGTATAAATTTCGATTTAAACGCGGACTCTTGCAGTTGATTTATATATATATAATTTTTTCCCAGTGAGCGGAGCAGCTCTCTGAGGCTCTACGTCATCTTGATCGACGCCGAAGAGTCCACATACCAATTTGAAAGGAAACGCATTGATTCATCCAATGTCAAGAATAATGTAAGTTTTGTGAAAAATTAAAATCAAAAACAGAGCATGAGTAGCACCGCCACCCGGGCCCACATCACAACGTGTTTGGGGTGGTTTTGGCGACATCACGGTCACGGTCGCCTTCTTTTCTTTCTTCCTCAATCTCCAGCGTTCTCGGTGGTTATTCTATTGTTCTAATCGGTTACTCCTGCGTTTGCGGCAGCGGTCTCTCGTCTTATGGATACTCGATGTGTGGCTGGATACTTGAGAACTTGATTCGCCGCATTGGATGGGGTTTGGATGAAGGGGAGGGATTGTGGCCGACGGGGGGGGGAATTTTGACGGTCCGCCTCCGTTATCTTTATGACAATGGGCTGCTGAAGTCACACACATACGTAGGTCTAGTCAAACGGCTTGCGTTCTAATCCATACGCGCGTATTTGGCCCTTGCCTCCAGCAACCAGACGATGGCTCTCACTATGAGCAGCGCCGTGCATCTGACGAACTGCGATTCCGCGTGCTCGTCAGGTACGCGTCTTCAGATTGTCGTGCAATCGTGCCTCGCGCCGCGGCGCATCCACTATCCGCAGGAGCACCCATCGCTGCGGGCTCGTTCGCTATTGCCAAGTGAAACTAACCCGATGCGACGCGACGCGACCCCAGATCCCGAACGAAGACGAACGAACAGCCTGCGCGCTTCCCGTGGGACGACCTCGAGCCCTGCATGGACGACGAGTACACCAAGCAGGTCTGCGCGCTCATGGGCTGGGACCCCGCGTCCCGCACCCCCTGCCCGACACGCACGCGAGCAGCCCAGTCACTGCTTCCTCACTTCCCCAGCCCCGCGGCGCGTCATGTGGGTATTGTCCCCTCTCTCCTTCACCTCATTACTGACCCTCCCCCTTCTTAGGCATCTACTTCCTCTGCCCTACCGCTCCGCCTTCGACATCACGTACTGCAGCAGTCGCTCATAAAGCGCGCGCAGACGACGCTGCGGCAGGTCGGTACCGCGTGTGAATATCGCCTCCGCTCTACTCTCTCCCACCGCCGTCCATGCCACTCGCCACACCACCCACTCGTCCTTCCTTACCACCCACGTCGCTCACCCCCATCCGTCCCGCACGTCTTCCCGCCCTTCTCGCCGTCCTCGCACTTCTCCCTCACTCGTCCTTCACTCGTCCTTCCCCTTCCCTCCTCCCCCCGATGTGCATATATACTTTTGTAGCGCGAATGTGAGCAGCGCGGGGCAGCAGGAGCGGCGCGGGGAGAGCAATGTCGTCACCAGGCGGCGCAGGGAGCGCACGGTCATCGCGCAACGGCTCGGAGAGCGCAAGTTCATCGCGCAACGGCTCGAAGAGCGTAGGGTCATCTTGCGGCGGCTCGGGGAGTGCACGTCGTCGCGACGCGCCCGGAGGTCGCCTCGGCGCGCCGCATGCGAAAAGCGACGGACACCCTCGCGAGCCCCGCGTGCAGATTCGGCGTGAGTCGTGTGCTCCTTTTGCTTTCTATCAGCTTCTTAATGCGCACCCCCAATGCAAGCGAGAGAGACACCACCTGCCCTCCTCGCCCTCGTCGACCTTGGTGTGCGCCCCCAGCACGCCTTCCACCGCGCCTTCTAGATCTGCAGCCCCGACCGGCATCACGGACGTGCGGTAGGCGCTCAACATCCGCTTCACTGAGCGCAGGGTTATCGCGCATATCGGTGCGGACAAGTGGGGCGTCGCAAGCGCGGGCATGCTCGTCAAGGACGTCATCGTCTCCGCGCAGGCCAGTCCGAGCTTGAGCAGCGTGGGGAGAGCGGGGTCATAGCCCCTTAAGTCATCGTCGCGCGCGCGGCGGTCGCGAGCGCCACGACGATGCGGATTCGGCAGGGAGTCGTGTGCTCTCTTACTCTTGTACGTCGTGTGTTCCCCGCTGCTCTTACTTTTTCTTAGCTTACTGATGTGCGTCTGCAGTGCAAAGCAGCAACAGCAAGGCCATCTTCGTGCCGTCCGACATCTTCCGGCTCGTCCGACCACGACGGCACCGCGATTGTCCAGAGCGAGAGGGTTTATGGCACCGTCGACCACGCGGGGGCTTTGGAAAGCATGGAGAATATCTAATGCCCGTGGATAATATCTGGTGAATCGCGTAGCGAAGTTTGGATAGCGTCCTTCACCACGGCGAATGTCGGACGATACTAGTATCCCCTATGCCACCACCTACCACCATCTCCTACGCCGCGCACGCATGCTTGCACGACTATTACTTACTTCTCACTCCGCCGCACTGCGATTGCACGTAGTCTTCATAATTATAATTCGTTTTTTTTTTTTGACACACCTCCCAGTGTCTCCCCTCCCAGTATCATCCCTACCACCCTGCATCCTCCGGAATACATAAATACATACCTCCTGCATACACCTGTAGAACTACGAGATTCAGTTCGGGACCGCAGAGCTAGCACGTTGCCGGGCGCGTAATGGGAGGGTATGATGGAATACCACAACTATTATCCATGCGCAGTCAGTCCGACGCCCCCGAACAAAAATCAGGAACGTTTTTGAACGATAGACTGCCTTCTGGAATTTGTACCCGGCGCGATGTGCCCATCTATCTGCCTAGGTGAGCGGCAATTTAAACTCCGCTTGAAACTTGTTTACCCCAACTTTGCGCTACACTTCATCGCCATATACTAATAGCGGCGCCTAGGTTAGGACTACGAAAATAGCTCGCGCGGCCTTATCTCGCAAGTCCAAGTCCTCCGGAACGCTTGTTGCGGTGTTCAAAGATGAATATAATTTCGATCTGTATCATCTTCATCCAAAGATGGGGAAGAGATCTCTCACAGCTCCGCCCCCCCATGTCAAGATGACTTGATAGAGCGTTGGGACTTGCTATAGGGACTCTGAGAGTCAAGCGCGGTTCCATCGCGGTTCCATCTTCCCTTTCATCTCACTTGTGCACCCTGCGTCACCCGCCTTGATATGACCGTGAGAATACATGTGAGTGTGAAGTCGAACCATTATATTTAAGCAGAGTTCACAACTGGTCCCATCACATTGAACACGCCCGCAATGCAGCCTTCCACAAAGTTCAAGAACCTCATTGAATATACCAGTCTTGCAGCCACCACTGCACAAGAAATTGCACAAACTGCCGGTGTTCCTTTCCTGGGATCCACTGCGGTGTTGACTCTGTCAATTGTGAAATGTGTTCAGGTAAGTCCCTACAACATATCCGAAGTGGCCGAAAAACAACTTTGAACAGATAGTTCATTTGAACAAGGCTAAATGTTTCGAAATGGTTGCACAAATACATGCACCATTTTGAAACTATATTCCGTATCCGAAACAAAACTGAAAGCACCAGGATGCTTTCAGATGGCTATGACCAAAGATCCAGTCTAGACATATCAATTATGTTGTCATTCACAAGTTCCCGCATGACACCAGGAGCTCAAGACCTGCTCAGCATTCTGGCAATGCTTCCAGATGGGCTCACAGATGCTGATTTTCTGCAAGCCGAACTCCCTATCACAGACATCCTTGCAAGCAAAACCACTCTGCTTAGGACAGCCCTCGCATTTGTGGACAAAGAAAAATGAATCCAAGTCCTTGCTCCTATCCGAGAGCACATTCTCCATGCCCACCCTCTAACAGATGCAATGAAGTTAAAGCTTAGGAAACACTTTCACAAGCTTCCCGATCTGTGGAAATGCCACCGGGATCTTAATGCAGCAAAAATAGTGTCACAACTTTGGAGGAATATAGGCAATATAACCAGTGTTCTTCAGGATTCTCTTGCCACAGAGTGTTTGGATGTGATTGAGAACTATCAAAGCATTCTCAATCTAAACGACTTCTATGGGCGGACACAGAACACATATTCACCACTGCTGCTGAAAATATCCGAACAACATTCCTTCTCGAAAGACAGCCCAATGTTCGGGGACTACCTGATTCAAATTTTTGAAACTGCTCACTATGTGCCCCTTGGTGACGCTGAAGCAAAAATCACACTTGGGAATCAATATTTCGAGTTCATGGATCCATTGAAACAAGGTAAGACATACTCTGTGTCCTTGTGTTACTTTAACCTCATTTTTCACTAGCTGAATGGTCCCTTGCCCTCGGAGTATATTGGAGTGAGGCTTAATCCGACTTGTTTGGTGTTCTTTTACAATATCACAAAGCCCTTTCTTTGGCGGATAGTACTGGATGCCCCAAGTAGCATGCCATGAGAGCACAAGAATATGCTGAGGCCCTTGGCGGCATCTATCCACAAGCCCATGCCCTTTGTATCGAAGCTAGATGTCAGATCCTATTTGCAAACTTTTCGAATGCTCAAATGCTCCTCAAGGAGGCCACACAGCTCCTGATTTCTTGTGGGCTTGAAGGATGTACACTGGATTTACATCTCCAAAATTTAGGCTGCTGAGGTACATCCTCTGAGAACAGCATATCTGGAGTCACGTCAAATTCAGAGCACCAGTGCTGCCAGTGGGAAATCGACAGCATATGCTTCAATTCTAGTAAACTTGAATATTGCTCTTGTTGATATCACTTGTGGAATTGAGTCTGCGCTCATTAGGAAGAATCTGGATCAATGGCAGCTACACTGCGGGTCGCTATATGGGCTTCGAAAAACCCACCCACAATTTGTAACAGATTACCGATTGGCAGAACTTTGTGTCAGAGATGGTGAACTCAGCACAGCAAATGTGATATTCACAAGATGTTTAGCTTATCCCAAACGGTGGCAACAGAAATGGCAACTGCTTGCCTTAATAAACTTGCAGATCTTTCAACAGGAATGAACAATACCCAAACCACCATGGGTTGAGCAGGGATATTCCTGGTACTAGCATTGAGGTCCAAGGACAAGCTGGTCACTATGAAGGCATTCCACTGTCTTGGCCCGATTTCTGCTGTGCAAGGATATATTACTATCAACACAGCACTCAGCTTGTTCAATGTGGCTTTGGATGGATTCACATTCATGGATGTCCATCAGTGGAGGGCTGATTGCATGGTTCGAATTGCTGATATCTGGAAACGTCGTGGAGAGGTCTTGAGAGCAGTTAGGTTATGGAAGGCAGCAAGGCCTTTTTTTGAAAGGTCCTCGCAGGCTAGGGCTGTGACTCGGATTGATGAAAAACTGGTCACGGTTGAGACTTCAATTTTGGAGCACTATGAGAGACAGCTTCTACAACTTGCAGAGCTGAATGTTTCCACTGCGATGAATCTTGAAAGGAGCCAAGAACCACCATCTGAAGAAGAGGATAACGAACTTGTGGATAGGGAACAGAAGAGTCTCAAATTGCAGTCTGATTTTTGAGTGTTTCTGCCTCAAATCTCATCTGTTGTTATCCTCTTCCGAACTCACATATCTTTTGCTGTAATACTTCAATACACTACTTCTGGCCGCACACCAGTGCCGTTCAACCGGCAATTGTGCGTTTCACCCATATGTTGAGCTGTTCAACCGGCAGTTGTAAATATCATACATTTTTTCCCCCACATTATACTTGCTCCCGTCACACTGTTTGGGCGCTCGCTAAGTATTCATGTACCCATTCATGGCCTCAGACTGATCTGAATATGTCATTGCTTGGAAACCTATTGGCCAGAGGAAACAACAGGAAGGAAAGTCACACTGAAGTCAACATGACCACAATATGATTCAACGAGGCTGCCCACAAGCGCATACAATACGAGAACAACGAGGTAAATGGTAAGCTAGAAGCCTAGAACCGATCATGGAAGCTATATCGGTCCGCCAAACTAGGTCCAGGTTTACACCCTCCTGGCCTCTAAAACATTGTCTGAGTCCAAGATAAGTAGAGCTACCAAGAAGCCCAAAACAAAGTGAGAAATCAGCGGACACAACAGAGTAGTCTCGATCCAGCCTCTCATGACATCCCAATTTGGGAACCCTGTCCTGAGAGTCTGGGCCTATCTCAAGACTTTAGCCATACCACTGCGCTATCAAACTTGATGGACATCAGAAATTGCGTGGCCAGCACCGGCGGAAGCGAAGGGATTGTGCGCATGCTGGAGAGACCGAGAAATAGAAGAAATCTTCAGGTGATGGCGTTTTTTAATGGCACATCAATGGCAAAAGATCGCGCACAAGGAAGAAGTGTATATCATATTCGCAAAAAGCCTATGAGCGAGTGCGAGCCATGGAAGAATGAATATTCTGATGGCATCATCATACCCAACCCGACATTCGGCGCGTGTGCATAATAAGAGCCAGGCGTATATACTATTGACTGGACTTCACTTCCAGTGTGTGCACTGTTGAATTTTCAATGTGCCATTGCAGCATGTGATTACAAGGCTATTCCAAGTCCTGCACTCGAGACTTGAATTTGAACACAATTATGCTGCAAAGACTCGGAATTAACTCTCAGGGTTTTATCTCTCCGAGTCACTCTGATGTTGCCAAATTTCAACAGTACAGTCAAAGGATTTTTGGCACACTGCGAATATTTTTCATACAGATGGCTTCAGCATGTTCAATAAGCTGGGCACCATGTGGATTCATATGGATTCCCAGCTGACGGAAGGCTGGATTCAGGATGCAGAGGCAACATGCCGCCACTTTGGCAGTGTACATCTTTGCCGCGAGCTTGACACAAGATATCCCTACACAAAAACTCTCGGGTTTGACTTACGCCCTTGAGTCAATTCGTCAAGCTGTTTAAATTCAATTTCAAGAGAGCTTTTGACTGGTCTCGTGTGACTTTCAACCGGCCTGTATCATGCCTCCTCAAAATAACCACATTATGGAAGAGATCATCTGTATCCATAGGGAGACTGCTCTAACCCAAGTTAGTATTCAGCTTTGGCTATCTCTCAGTTACCCGGTACAATCCAGGACGAAAAAAATCTGCCGGTTTTGCCTTCCATGCCTCGGCGAATCCCTATTGGACCGTTCATGGTATCTGGATTATTGAAGAAACCGTAAAGAAGTTTTCTGGAGCCCACAATCTTCACTGAGCGGACATTACGCTGTTCCCGCTCCTATGTTCCAGAGACAATGTCCAGTGCAATTTTAATGTGTTTCCGGTATTCAGTGCAATACCCCTTCTCTTCTTTTATTATACTGCGTGCAGACTTGGCTATCGGACCGGCAAAATCGCCTCTATCCTAAGCTCGGGATGTCTGTTTCGTGTCGCACAGGTGGGCATTTCATGGAATTTCAAACAGCATTTTAATTGGGATTGAACGTCAAACTATTAGAGCCGCAGCGAAGGCGCATCTTGGGTTTCATGAGCCGTTTATGTCAACTTCAGCGGGTGTTAGGAAAGGTTCTATGGTACTTAGTTTCTCACGGAACGGATGCTGATTCGTAACCATAACAACCACCACCTCCCATTTCGATGGAGGACCACGACACTCCGAGACCTACGCTCAATGAAGACGTCATTCTCCTCATCACCGAGAGCATCGAATGCGCAGACGTCCTGAACCTCAGTCTAACTGTGAATATAATCCATTCAATTGACCAGTTACGCTGTAGCTGAACTCCCTATTTTCTTTAGTCAGTGGAGATGCGCAATCTCCTCCTAAGAAGACTGTACCGCTCTCTTCACCTTGGATCCGGCGCAGCCTGCTCGTCCGCTCTTCCGATGCTCGCTCGGCGCCCGGACATCTGCGCAATAATACGCGAATTGGTAGTTTATCCAAGTGGCACCTGGCTTGTAAACGACAGGACAATAGATGAGGCTTCTATAGCAGATAACATCCAGATGATAGCCCCCAATCTCCGGCTTCATTCTTTCGAATGGCGCGGCGTGCATATGGCCAAAGACGACATGTGGATGGCCCTGAAGGAATCGTGCGTAATTTTAAGCCTGTCTTTACGCAACAAGTCCAGATTTTTCAATTTTAAAGATGTCCTGAGCTCAAATGTATTCGATGCATCATCGGGTCTCCCCTGAATCCGGGTAGTCCAGTACGCAACTCTTAACCTCGCCACGTACCTAGCCCAGATGTTTCCAGCTCCTACAATTCGACAATCTCACCGCTTTTTCGCTCACGGTCGAAGCAGGTGAATACGAAATTGTCATCACATTTTTTTTCTCTTCACCCAGTTTTCCGCAGAACCCAACTTGCCACAGCAAGATTCGAAAGTTTCTGCGCTGCTTTTGGAAATGCTTCTCAGTCACTGCCCTCAGCTGGAGATCCTCGAGCTGAGGCTCACAGGCGCTGGGCTGATTCCCCTTCACGACTTGAGCCGCGGGCGCTGGCGATATTTACGGTCGCTCTCTCTAGGATCTATTAGCAGGGCAGAGCTCGACGCCCATGTTACTTCCCTTCGGACCTTCCTATTGGCTCACCCAAAGCTGCAGCACATCGGTATTGTTCAGCATGAGGCCACCTCTCACGCCGTTCCTCCTCTCACACTGTTCTCTCCTGCGGCCCTACCTATTCTCACGTCGTTCTTCGGCTCTGTTTTGTACCTACCTCACCTGCCGCAACTGAGCAGCCTGAACACCCTTGATCTCACCAATTGTCTGATATCCAAGGAGAACATTGCCCATGCCATTTCATCCTTACCGCAGTGTATTGCGCTGAAGTGGCTCAAGGTAGACTTCGAGTATTCACCCAATTCGGGGATCTCGCGATCAGAACTGCGTCAGTTTCTGAAAATGTGTCCTGCCCTGACAGCTCTGCATCTTAACCTCGGGTTCTCAGTCGTGCGTCGTTTCCTCTGCTTCCTCATTGTAGTGCTCAGACCCAATCTCCGTATTTCTCCCTCAGAGAACCACCGTCAATGCGCTGCGAGTTCTGCCGCATTTGCATACATTTAGTCTGACAGGGGTGTACACATTCAATGCCAGCACACGACGTACTGCGCGTCTGTTATTCGGGCAGGTTCCGACCCTCAGATTCATCCGTCTACAGTGGACATACCGAACATGGGAGCGTGGCAGGCGCCGCATCAAGGAGGATGCGACCTACAAACTCATGGCGGGACTCGTGGAGGTACGCGAGCGCGGGCTGCAGTTGGTCGGGGGTGCATTCTCGACCCGGCAGCTGTACAAGATCGGGAACTTTGCTTCCAGGTTACGGGAAGATGTTGATAGTGGGAGCAGCGATGAGGAAGAACCCGGCGCAGTCGTCTCAGACCCTAACGACTTGGCTTTTCTGTGTATTCAATACAGGAGGTTCTAGGATGCAAATTTTACTTCAAACTTCAGCGTAACAACATATGAGGGTCCAAATGCACTTCCATTCCTCCGACACTCATATAGCTATTTTTGACATTTCCGACACTTATATTACTCAAATGATGCTTTTCCAACATTTATACATGGCTGAAAACAATGAATGTATGTGTCGGAAAAAGCGAGGTTTTCCGACAGATACTTACGACATCTTGCAGTTTTCCGACACATTTGTATAGATGGTTCAACTTCCGACACATATACTTCAGCCCCCCTCCGCAGAGCAGACCAGAACGCGTGCGCGCGGAGCTTCCTTTGCGCGCCATGTCTTCGTCGTCCCGTTTATCAACCGTGTATCGTTATTGCCAGCGGGGACTTCGCCGATACGATCTGTACTATGCATCACTTGCAGAAAAATAAAACAGTTAGCATGCGGTGCGCCGCGGCTGCGACACGCCCACTCTTCCGGAAGCTCTCCTTCTGCACACCAAAGCACGCAGTACTGCTAGTGTCGCACCATCGGCCGGACTCCATAGGCGTTGTACGCGGTCGAGGAGTCCAGGACCCATGGAACCAGATCGTCTCCCCTCCCTGCTTTGCGTCGCCTTCTCCACCGCCTTCTGAGCCACGTTCCGGCTCCTTTCCTTTCGCATCCGCCCAAGCTATTAGCCCGATCATGGGAGTAGAACGCAGCGATCGTACCCCGTCTGAGGCGCCGTATGCATCCGTATGTATCTGCAGAAGAAAGGATCTTGGTGAAGCGCAGGATGGTGCTCGCCGTATCCCGAACGATTATGAAGGTGCTCAGTGAGGTCCAAGCGGAGAGCGATCATCAGGAAAACAAGAAATGGCTGGATAGTGCTCTATAGTGCTCCATAGGCTTCCATAGCGTTTTGTGGCTGTGATGAACCTATGGGCTGCTATGGAAATGCTATGCAGCCCTGTATAGTGCTGCATACTGCTGCATACACGTCCTAGGTACATCTCGGCTATGGGTTTCCTGATGATTTTCAGACTGTTCGGCCGCAACAAACAACGGCCGGCTGTGGCTGTGTTTGCTTTTAGTATCCTGACGTATTATGTAATTGGAACTTCTTTGCCGCTCGTAGAATCTATCCGCTACGTTCTTAATTCCGGTACGCGGATTGATAAATATCTCCAGTCTAGGCAAATAATATCACTGTTGGACGAGTCACAGTGGAAACGTGCCACGACGTTCACAAGGGCTTAATTCCATCAATATTATGCTCAGTTTTAGGCTCTACCGCCCCCCAAAAAAATGCAGGAAACCCCACGATGCCTGGGAGGGAATCCTCACCTTTCTTCTGCTGCATTCATTATATATGTATCTTTTCAATTTGTGCAGGGCAATCACCACGGTCGCTGTGGCTTCGACTCCAGGCTGATGATACCCTACTTCAAGTAAAATTCTTGCCTTATTCATCTCTATCAATAAGTTATCGACTGCAGGCTCGATCCTTCGCGGTGGTCGGCTAGCTTCACCATACCGGAAGCGCCCCGAAGATCCGACCAGCGATGCCTCTTCGTCTCCCCGTCCAGTCGTTGACTATTCCTTGAGGAGAATATTATATCTGGCCCTCCGAGGTTCTCTTCTCCGGTGAACGGAGAAGTATTTTCAGTGCTCCGCCCCATTCCAACGCGCACGAGTATGAGCGTCGGCACTATATTCTGAGGTTCTCATCAGATATCGAGCATGAAGATGGAGTGGAAACTGACAACGCCTAACTGAACCAGGCCCCACGACACGCCGACGAAGATCGTTCCCTGCACATGTTGAATTCTGTGCACTCTATTATGTCCGTACAGACTCACGAATGCAGATCCGGTGTTGAGCGTGGCAGAGATGACGTAGATTACAGCACAGACACAGTACAGCAGACCGGACTCCATTCTATGTGGGTTTTTCAGAACACGTCAGGTTGCTGAAGGAATTCTCGCACATGATGGCAACGGCAGTATCGTACTGTTTCCGAAATCTCTGTCCGGTAACAATATGGCCTTCACGCCGTATGTGCCATATTCTCCCAGCTAGATGGCTTTCTCAGTCCACGAAGCATCCTCCAAGCCTGAAAATATCCACTCACCTGTAAGACACATCAACAGGACATTTGTTGCAGCACCCATGCCGAATGGCACTCTCGGGTCAATGGATGAACCCAATTTTATTACCCTATAGTAACCTAGCCCACTGATACACCCGACGGCTGATGCAAATATGCATGAGTTCGAATATAAGAAGTGCTGAGAACAACAAATAAAGACTACTCACCGACGGTGGCAAGGATCAAGATGGCAGGTAGAACCACGATTTTCCTACGGGATCCCCAGATAACGTAACAACGGTACAACTTCCATAAATTTCAGTTGAGAGCGAGATCGGAACGGGCCAAGAGCCTACGAAGAGCAAGTCCGTCACCAAGCTAGCTATTCTGTCAGAAGGGTGTATCGGGAAATGAACATTCAACATGTACTGACTTGTTAATTGCGAGGACAACATCTTGAGTGAGTGCCAGGACATGGTAAACATTTATCAAATGTGCAGAGGTCGTGGTTGAGCCCTGCACAAGGAGATATATCATCCGCATGGCGACACTGGCCGACATAATGGCAATCAGGGCCCCGCTTGTTCCAAGGAGGAACATGATCCATGCGGCCACAACGAGGACTCGACATGCAGTTGGACTGTGTCGACGGAGAGTGTAGATGGAGTATATAAATAGGACCACGTAGAATGCTGCGCGCGAACTTCGCATCATGGCGGGAGGACGATGAGCTCCTTTTCTCACCGTATAGAAACATCACTGTCTGGCAACTATTTGAATGCCCGAAGTTTGATTTCACGCCGTACACTCACTATAGTAACGGAGAGAGTGAAGGACAAGGTGTGCCAGCGGTCCTCGAATACAGCAGAATCGACAACATAATTCATGGCGTGGTGGGGTCAGAAGGGCAAGGTCATTGACGTTCTTGGAAGCACTTAAGGCAGCGCCGGGGGCACTGCCTTGCGTCATATAAAAGCCGACGTGGTAGGATCGGTTGAACCAAATAATCTGGGTATGTGTATTAGGCGCCGCCAGCGGCTGATGTATTAGGATCTAAGGTTGGAAAGCCTATGAGGCGCGAGACTAC
Source organism: Mycena rebaudengoi (assembly GCA_029282285.1). Taxonomy (NCBI): domain Eukaryota; kingdom Fungi; phylum Basidiomycota; class Agaricomycetes; order Agaricales; family Mycenaceae; genus Mycena; species Mycena rebaudengoi. The sequence continues at coordinate 62,822 of JARJCX010000391.1, read as the reverse complement.
CTTCAGTTGCAGTCGCGCTACTAGCCACCCACAAGATACCACAAACTCCTAGCATTTTTCTGGACTCGTGAGTGAGAGAGAAGGCCCCAGGTACCAGTTATCGAGGGCGGTGAAAGTGTTCATCTTCCCAGGCGTTTTAAACTCCGCTCATCTGCCGGCATCGCAACATTGGATGCGTTCGTTCCTGTGGCGTACCAAGAAAATGAGGATGATGGCGGTCCGCAGCGCCCACCAGTTGCGCGGTGCGGGTATGAGGCGCGGAGCCGCATTTAAGAAGGAAGATCCGGGGAAGATGCGACGCGCTTAATTTAGAACTTGGTCTTAGTATCTCGGCGTGGCCGCCGTGGCGTATCCAGGGCGTATCGCTTCCGTCAATCCGGATGCAGTCGGACCGACTGCTGAAAACCAGATCAAGTGCTTACGCAGTTAGTCTGTGGTCATCATCGGAGCACAGGCTCTCAGATATACGTCTCCGGTCCTTTTTCTGTCTACACGGGGTCTACGGGATATAACCTATTAGCTGGGGCCGCATACGCTGTCCCCGCCTACGCAATCGCAGTCATCGTCTGCCATTGTCTGCGCTGCCAGCGCACACCCACTGCGGCGCGCTGCATCGCGTGCCGTCTCGTCCCCCTACTCTGCAGCCACGTCGTACCCTCTCCTCTTCGCCCGTTTCTTTCCTTATCCCCTGTCTGCGTTTCTCGTTTCCCGCAGGACAATCTGTACCCCTCTCCTCGCGTGTCCATAACCCTCGACGCCCCTGCCTACCTCACCGACCCAGAGCTTTACGCACCTCGTGGGTGTGTTTGTGGGGAAACAGTGGGAATGGCGAGCAGGAGGTACTCCCTGGAGCAAGACTGTGGAAAGGCTGACGACGCAGCTGCAGGCGACGCGCAGCGCTAGCCCGTGCTTCGGCGTCTTCGCAGAAGGTCGTCGTCGGCTGCGAGTGGTACGACGGCAGCGCAGTGCATAGTGTGTGGCTTTCTTTCCAACCTCCCTTTAGAATTAGCTTGCTTTCCACCTTTCTTTTCGTGCGCCATTTATCTTCTGGGTTCCCCTGCGCGCGTTTCCCTCTCTTCGCTCTCGCCTTGCTATTACCGTTTCATATCTTCCTTCTACGTGACGTACATATGAGCAGGTGTATCGCCGTGTATCGTCATCTGTGCTACCCCCTGCGCGTTTCCTACTTTATTTATTTCTTATTTTCTTTCTTTTCATGCCCGGATTACCCGGGCTTGGTGTTCAGTCTTCCTTGTTCCATGCGCTTTTATTGCGGTGATTTTTTCCAACGTGAGCGGGTTTCCTTTCGTTGTCCCTCCTCTTTCTTTCGGGGACGGATTTTACTTCTTTCTTACCCCTCGTTTTGATATGAGGCACCTGTTCTGCACTGCATGTTTTTTTCCCCCTCATGTCACTCAATTCTTCCTATTTTGGCGGCGCGAATTCGCCTTTTCTCTTTCTCTCTTGCACAGCTCCGGTTCCGGCTTTGCCTTTGCCCCGTAATACTACCCCACTCTGCCGAGCGCAAGACCCTTAGCCCTGACTTGGCTCCTCAGTAATTATTTTCACCGTCCGCCTTTCCTACTGGGCTTTTCCTTCACTTAACATCTCCCATCTCCAGGTCCGCGAAGTGTGCTGGCGTTCTGCCTCCAATATGGAGTTGCTCGCTGACTCCGCAGCAACTGGCCCTCTAGCGCGCAAACTCGGCGGAATTACTTACAATCTCACATTCTCAATGGCCTCACATCCAGCCCGTGCGGTGTATAAATAACGGGAATAGTGCGATTGAGACATTTCAAAGGTGCGAATATTTTGTTCCGTTCAAGTGACCATTTTATTTATCCTACCAACCAACAGATAGGAGATATTCACGGCTGATCCACAGTCTTCCCATGCAATGTGAAATCCTAGTAACCTGATCTGTTATTCCTTAATATGTTATTCGTTGCTATTTATATCGGTGACTATATCTCTCCTGAGCTCCTGACGCGGGTTCTGTCTTTCTTCCTTTTCCCGTGGCAGGCAGCGCCTCAGCCATGGTGACCGACGCTCGGTTCGTCTCCCAAGCGGCAGCCATTTCGCTATGTTTCGTCGCAATTCTATACGGTGAGCTGCACCACCCTAATGTCGAGGGCCATTGTAACTAAGATGATCCTCCCTGCAGGCGTCCACCTCATTGTTTTTCCGGCCGCCGTATATGCTCTTTTGTGAGCGATGTTCTGTCTATGGCCCTCCATCGCTAATCGGCTTTCCAGTCGCAAACACCTCACAAGAGGCATCGTAGGGATGCTTGCCGCTGTCATCTTTATGTTCGTGATGTCGACAATTTTAATGGCCACTCTGTTCTCGGCAACTATCCTTGACGGAACCCTCCTCGGTATCTATTTCAACAGAGGCGTTCGAGCACGGATACTTATGTGGCCTCGGAACATGAATGTGCGATTTCTGAATTCTGTCTTCCAGGCAGCGCCGTATAATCATTTTCTGCAGTTGATCTGTGCCGACGCAATCGTTGTGTGGAGAATGATAGTGCTGTATCCGAACAGAATTGTCCGCGCTGGAATTATATTCCTCCTCTTCTCATTTAGCGGTGGGCTGTGAACAAGCTTTGCACCGTCCTGTGCTGACCGATCCTCCTCAGCGCTGGCTCTGTTTAACAGTATTGGAGAGCCAGCAGATGGTCCCTTTGAGCGCGCGCTCATTTTATCAACGGTGGCCACATTCCTGAGCCTCGGGACAAATTTCATTGCCACTGCTGCGATATCGTGGAAAGCTTGGTGCGTGCCCATTGATTCCCATCCTCGACAGCTCTAACAACACCGCAGGAGGTATCAGCAAAGGAACCCGCAGCTCTGGAAGGGGCTTCAATCCTCCACCGCCGTCAACGATGCCTTCATGCTCCTCATTGAGACGGGCATGCTGTACTTGTCCTGGCAAATCATCGTGGGCACCATAAGCTATCTCTCGAGCAGCTGCGACGGAAGAACCTATTCCTGCATCTCGGTACAGTTTGCGTCCAACACATTCGCCGAGTCGACGACAATTGTGGCGGTGAGCGTATTATGTCTGTGCGTATTAATGCGTCGAATTCATTTCCGGCGCTCAGGCTCTCTATCCGACCTCGACATTAGTGATCGTTGCGTTGAAGAAGTCGATAGCCGACAAATGCGGTCCACTTCCCACCGCTTACGCCGGCTCTTCCTTCCTTGTATCGTCGCCGACTGCGTCGGTGAGGTCGAACGGCCGTACCGCTAGCAAAGTTGAGCGGCCGATATCAATAATTCAAAAAATGGATCAGTATGGGCCAGATATCGCCGCGCAGGACGACACTCCACTAGACACTCGCAGAATCGGGTACTTCTGAAGGGCCTCAACCGCAGTAATGTATTTGCCTTCCCTTCTCCTCGCTGTTTGCATGGCTTCCGGGTTGATTATGTTGTACTTTTGGTTGTATAATCTAACTGAACGCAATCGTCTTGACACCGATATTGTATGTATCTTGTTGCAGAAATAGAGCCGAAAAAATTATGCTTCCTGATTGTGCTTACGGTACAAACATACTCCATCCGTAACAGTTCGTGATTTTCAGTCTAGCTTGCATGAGCATTGCGAGTCTCAATTTACGTCGTCAACTAGGACCTATCCTCGAGGAGTTAGTCTCACGTAGCCAGACTCCACAAGTTCAAAGATAGTCGATGAACACGGCGACCCCCATGAATAATGGTCCACGTAAGCTTAGGGCCAACTTCTTAGGCCTCCGAGTCTTTAACCTGAGTGAAAAGAAAATCCACGCTTTCGGAGGTACTCGAACCGTTCATCGTACCTTACAGCTTCTGCGGACGACTGCCATGGTGCACAAAGACGCGGGGCCTCCCGATGCCTTCGCAGGAATTTGAGTACAGTGCCGATTAAACTCCGCTCTAGACTCCGACATCAGCTTACCAAAGGATCAATCATTTTTTTCTTCTTGTGACGTCATCCATTTAACGAGCTTCTGGAGTTGTGAAGCGATCCTCAAAGTACCGACTCCAGCTAATCGCGCGAAATAGATCGTCCACGGTACCACTGAAAGTCCAACAATCTGATCCATCGCCAGCAAGTATGAATTTCGCTCAGTACAGCCTGCAGTGTTTCCAAGTTTATCTAATCATCCTCGTTCGACAGTTCAAGTCCCGCCCGTAGATAGGACCGTGGATCTGTACTTTGAGAACTGGATTTACCATCGCAACCCTCGTGCGTCACTCGTGTTACTTTCTCTTCCCCATCTCATCGGAGCGAACCAGACGGCATGGACCCCAATCTCACCAGACTCTTCTCCAGCAACCAGCCCCCCACATGTTTTGAAAGGCTTGAGATTGAATCTCGGGTCCGCAGCAACGACGTGGACCTTGCGGAACTAGACGAGCAAAATCTGAAAGTTCGTCTCGTTCTTCGCGAATTGGAGTCGCGAAGAAGCGCACATCCACTCTCCGCACAGCAATGCAAGCGGTGCTCTCCCCCCTTCGCCGCTTTCCTGCGGAAATCCTGGCCGAAATATTCCTATTATGCAGGAACAACAGTCTCGCATCGGGGACACATTCAACTCTCGACTGCAGGCAGGCTCCTCTAGTTCTCGGCCAGGTTTGTTCCCACTGGCGCGGGGTGTCGCACTATATACTTCGCACCTTTGGGACCAGATTCACATCAATGCCACTTCTCCCGCGACGCGTGACGCTTCGCGTCGCCTTGAGGCGTTCGTACGGAATCGTCGTCTCGACTTGCTTATCGATACCCGCAGCTGCTTCGCGACTTCCGGCCGCACCCGGCCATTGGATCTCGTACTACCCTTGCGTTACAAACTACACGCATTCATTTGAAACTGAACTGGAATGAGTGCCAGAGTTCCGATCTTCCCGCCAACAATACATTTCCTGTCCTTACATCGCTTTTCATCGACATTCACAATTCATATCGGCTAGAAGAGCCCGAGCTAATCCGCCTCGTCGACTCCTTCGGTACTTTACCAACTCTCCAGAACCTCACCTTGTATGCGTCGAACACATGGGGCGACTCGTTGGTGCCGATGGTCCCCTGGGCCCAATTAACCTCCCTAGATCTCCGCGTCGAAATGACGGTTGTGGCCGCTCAGCAGATTATATTACAAGCACAACGCTTACAGACACTTGTCATCATGTGTGTCGCGTCCTCCGCCGACGTCCCTAAGCTACTCCCTATCCGCATTCTTCCCGAACTGCGCTCCATCAAGTTCTCAGCGCGCTTCAAGCTCTCGACGCCCGATGATGCAACAACTGCCGCATTTTTTCAGCCATTTTCATTCCCAAGCTTGAAATCATTCCATCTTGATGCGTACGACGAGTGGCAGGTTCTCTTCGATATTCACGCCCAATCTGGCTTCCGGCTGGAGGAGCTGGAACTTGCACGCAAATCGAAACTGATGATGCCATCTCCTTTCTTCGACTCCAGCCGACTCTCATTCATCTGTCCCTCAACTTTTGCATGTGTCTCGACAACAATTTGTGCACCTCGTTTACATACAACCCCCTTGTCGCAAACCCACCCATTTCGCTTCCACTGCTCCAGACATTGAAACTAGAGAGGAACACCGATTTTTTGGATGGGGATGTCCTCGTCGGTATGGTGGAGTCCCCGTCTGATCCTGCCGAGAGCCGCCCTGCCGGCCTCCCCTTCCCCAGACTCACTCGCATAGACCTGTGGCTCAACGGCCCACAATTTGACAGCGACGTCGAATCGTGCTTGGCAACTCTGTCCGCCACCGGTTTCCTTCAGGACTTCTGTGTACAAGATGATCCTTCTGATGTCTCAGACTGGTGTGTTTCACTTAGAGAACTTCAGATCCACACTAATATTCTTCTTGATGGTAGAGCTCCACTTCGTGCACCCCTTTTCTAACCACTCACATATTTCCTCTTCGTTGCCTACGTTTACATATTTACCACAAATGCTCTTGTGGATTCATTTCAGAGTCGTTCTTCATTTGCTTCGACATCCATACCGCCGACAAGTCCCCCCGATTGTTCCCGGACCACTAAATTACTGGTCTGCACTTTGGCGGGATGTCAAAGATATTGCTCTCCCCTGTCCATTTGGAGGTTCACCCGCTTGCCTCTCAGCGCCTCACTCGTTGGGACGCGGATATCTGCGTCTCATGAAGATTTGCGGTGGCGCCCGCTCCGTGCCAGGCTGGGGGGCGTGTCCGCTCTACCCAAGGCGTGAGGCACTCATGATGTGCGTTCTCCATACGCTCACGACGTGTGCTACGTCTTCCGCGATGCGCTTATTATCCTCCCCATTCTCCCCACTATTCCTTCGCTTCGTCCCCTCCCTATATTTTCCTCATCTGCGCCATACCATTTGATTTATTTGACCTGAAGTCTTTTCGTGTGTATCGTGTCACGCTGCCTCTTCTTTTTGTGGCTGTTGCCACACTGTCTCGTTCCCAAACACCCTTCGCCCTTAGCACCTTTTAATTATAGTCTTATTATTTCCCCGTCGCGCGCTTTCCTTCCTTTTCCTTTCCTTCTTTTCCGGACTCGTTTCTTCGTCCTCTTTTTTTATTCTGCCTCTTTCTTTTGATACGCTGCCAATACTACTTGACAGCAATTTCATACCGTTCCTCCATCAGATGTCTCGAAAATTGGCAGTTGAGATCTGCCATTATCGTGGATTTTTTCGGGGGATCTCGGACTGTCTTATTTTTAGGGGAGGGCGCCCTTCGCACCGCAGATTCAAATGGTGTATTGGATGCACCGAGTCTGCCCTGCAGCCTTCACCGGGTCTACCCTGCTGCATCGCTGTCTATGAAACCTGTGGGGATCACTGAGAGGGGTATCATTTGTTTTATGACGTTGCGAGGGCGGCGTGAAGGAAATAGGATTCTTTTTTTGAGTGCCGGTTGCGAGCTCTGTGTGGTACATCCGGAAGCAGAATCTTTACGGCTCTATTTTCACAACAAGATACATACAATATCGGTGCAAAGACGTTTGCATTCAGTTAGATCATACAACTAGAAGTACAACATGATGGTCCCGGAAACTATTCAAACAGTGATGGAAGAGGAAAGCAAATATATAACTACAGTGGAGGCACTTCAGAAGTATCCGATTCGGTGAGTGTTGCCTGAAATATCGTCCTGCGAAACGGTCTGCCGCTCGTGCTGATCCGTTTTTTGAATTATTAATATCGGTCGTTCCACTTTGTCGTTAGTGCTGCCGTTCGACCTCACCGTCGCAGTCGGCGATGAGAGAAGGTATGAGGAGCTAGCGTAAGTGGTGGGAAGTGGACCGCATTTGTCGGCTATCGACTTCTTCAGCGCAACGATCACTAATGTCGAGGTCGGATAGAGAGCCTGAACGCAGGGAATAAATTCGATGCAATAATACACAGACATGATGCGCTCACGGCCACAATTGTCGTCGACTCGGCGAATGTGTTGGACGCAAACTGTATTGAGATGCAGGAATGGGTTTTTCCATCGCAACTGCTCAAATAGCTTATGGTGCCCACGATGATTTGCCATGACAAGTACAGCATGCCCGTCTCAATGAGGAGCATGAAGGCATCGTTGACGGCGGTGGAGGATTGAAGCCCCTTCCAGAGCTGCGGGTTCTTTTGCTGATACCTCCTGCGGTGTTGTGAGAGCTGTGGAGAATGGGAATCACTGAGCGCGCACCAAGCTTTCCATGATATCGCAGCAGTGGCAACGAAATTTGTCCCGAGGCTCAGGAATGTGGCCACCGTTGATAAAATGAGCGCTCTCTCAAATGGGCCATCTGCTGGCTCTCCAATACTGTTAAACAGAGCCAGCGCTGAGGAATATTGGTCAGCACAGGACGGTGCATAGCTTGTTCATAGCCCACCGCTAAATGAGAAGAGGAGGAACAGAATTCCAGTGCGGACAATTCTGCTCGGATACAGCACTATCATTCTCCACACAACGATTGCGTCGGCACAGATCAACTGCAGAAAATGATTACTACGGCGCTGCCTAGAAGACAGATTTCAGAAATCGCACATTCATGTTCCGAGGCCACATAAGTATCCGTGCTCGAACGCCTCTGTTGAAATAGATACCAACGAGGGTACCGTCAAGGATAGTCGCCGAGAACAGAATGGTCATTAAAATTGTCGACATTATGAACATGAACATGACAGCCGCAAGCATCCCTAGGAGGCCTCTTGTGAGACGTTTGCGACTGGAAAGATGATTTTAACGATGGAGGGCCATAGGCAAAATATAGCTCACTAAAGAGCATATACGGCGGCAGGAAAAATAATGAGGTGGACGCCTGCAGGGAGGATCATCTTAGTTACAATGGCCATCGTCATTGGGTAGTGGAGCCTGCCGTATAGAATAGCGACGAAGCATAGCGAAATGGCTGCCGCTTGGGAGACAAAAGGCGCGTCGGTCACCATGGCTGAGGCGCTGCCTGCCACGGGAGAAAGACGAACGAAAAGAGGGAAGAAGAACAGAATCACGAACGATATGCCCTCCTCATAAGCAGGCCTATATTAAGTGCGGGATCTTCAGATGACCAGGATCATACACTGCATGGGAAGGCCGTGGATCGGTGGCGAACTTCATCCATCTGTTGGTCGGCAAGATAGATGAAATGGATAAGCTTTTAGTCGAAAACACTTCTCACCTGTGTTGTCCTCGACAGACAGAACCAAGATTGGGTCTGATGATTCGCGCCTGCTGCGGCGATAGCTTTGGATAAGGCAGTGGGAACATTCTAACCGCCCCAATCGCACTATTCCCGTTATTTGTGCACCACAGGCGGGCCGCAGTGTGCGGCTATTGGGATTGACGGAAGTAACTCCGCCGAGCTGGCGCGCGCTACAAGACCAGTTGCTCCGGAGTGGGCGAGCAACTCCATATTGGAGGCAGAACACCAACGTTTTATGGACCTTGAGAGCTAGTAATCAGAGAGGCCTGCCAGACATAAACGAGGAGTTCCCAGTCTGTCATAGGATTTTGACATCGAGTCCAGATTCCTATATTCCATCCGACCTTACGCCGCTCTCCATAAGTGGTGAGAGAAGAGAGAGAAGCTGTGTCGGGCCGACACAGCTTCTCTCCTTTCACTGTCGGCGCGGTGATCGCCGAAATTCCGCTGATCCCAATAACCTGGTTCGAAACCGAGACTTATGTATCTGTCCTGCCCTTCTTCATTACGCTCTGAAGCGCCGAATACATCTCCACAGCCCGGCTCCGCAGTATCAGCATACAACGGGTGCATAATTAATTCACCCCACTGCCGCAGCGACAGGTCGGAGAACTAAACGTGATATCCGCACCCGTTGGCTCGCACAGACCGTCAACTTTTCAAGGGAGAGAACACACCTAAATTCTTCTCGAATCTTTCTTCTAATTGATGGAGAGATCGTAGATTAACGCCTTGAGACTCGCACCTTCCTGCAACTCAGTCCTGCCCATGGCGCGATGGTTCAACAGGATCTAATCGCCCCAGATAAATACTCTCGGTCAAGTCCCTCTAGAACTAAAAGTCATCTGGACCTAAATCCTTGCCAATGAGATTGTCATCACGGAAATCTTTTCATCAGGATCGCTGTCGACCTCATGATTCAACATGATGAGCTTACGACAGATCCCACCTCAACCTGAATATCCCGCCAGTCTAGTAATATACCAGGTACATATTGATATTCTCAGTTATTCACGAGCTCGACCCGCTGCTGCTTCCAAACCACTCTCCTTGCACGAGTAAAAATCAGTAAATTTCAGGGGCAACGGGCGCTTTCCTGGCACACGGGAACCTCGTGGTCTTTCTATAAATAGCACGTATATGTACTCGACGTGCATGAGAATTGCAAGAATATCTCAGTTTTCTGCATACCTACTTACCTACCTACCGGTGCAGAGAATCAGCGCCCTGCACAAGTACGTTGCGCAGTCCACTCCTTCCTCTAAAGCCTTATTCTTCAAAAATAAAAACACCACAAAGGCTCCTATGCGAGTTGGACGCCTTCGAGGGAAGAGTGACAGCATCATTTCCTGCGGACTATAAATCCCATAAGAGCTGGACACTGAGAGGAGCGAACACGGCCGCGGGGTTGACGCGCCATTTTCGTACCTCAGACCACGCGTGGCACTGGCCTCCATGCAGCAGCCATAGCTCATGGGTAAACGTTAATTTCCTTTGATAAAGAGTACAAGTTCACAAAAATATTCACAACAGATGGTATCCACAAATTGTGAGGCAAATGGCGAGGGACGCGGAATATGTTTTCATTTTTTCAGATCGTCCACCGACCGCGGGAGGTCCTCCGGACCATGATACAAATCTTCTAAAGCGAAGGACCCTTTGAACGCCGTCCCGGACCTACGATGGATGTCATGAGTCGTGCGCGATTCAGCATCAAATGAGGAAACAGTCCGCACTGTCTGAACAGCGCTCCTTCGGGGGCAGAACTATCCACCGTGAACACAAGATCGTTGGGGTATTCTGGTGTCGATAAAATGTCACCGTCAGCGCAGGCCGAATTGGGGTTTTCAAAAAATAGAGTGGACGAACCCCCGATACCGGCGACGTAGGATGCGAACCGGACCTGCGCAAACGATCAGTCGGCCCTCAGGGCCAGGAAGAATCAGCAATAGGTTGGAGTATATCAACCTGTGATCCATCAGGAATTCCTTCCTCAGCGAGGTTGAATTCTTCGTTTGTGGCTATCGCCTTCCACCGGCCGAGATCCTTGCGATGGGCGCTGCCGTCGTTCGGATCGGTCCAGCGGGCGATAAGATACGACAGGACGGCTGCGTTCTGCAGGTATTTGAGACGGGAGATGGCACCCGCCTGTGATTCCTGTCAGAGGTAGCTTTAATCCGGATTTACTTGGTGATGCTGACAGACTGCGAGTTGTCCTGGGCGATAAAGGGGCCTGGGTGAATGACCTCTGAGGATTAATGATTATTCAATCGACTTCCGCGACTCACGGTATAAACATATGTATTGAAACCAACCCTTGAACGCTGTCCCGCTCCTAAAAAGAGATGTGAGTTGCAATTCAGGCGGGATATGATTGAGACAATGGGATTACTGTCTAAAAGTGACGCCTTGAGAGCAGGAACTGTCGATTGTGAACCACCGGTCGTTCTCATATTCTGGCCAAATTATAATTAGAGTGAACTGCATTGTAGTGGGAAAAGGTACGTACCACCAATGCCCACGACATAGGAAGAAAACTGTACCTAGAGAAACGATCTGAGCAAGCAATTATGAGTAAATTCGAAAAAGTATTTACGGATGCGCCGTCAGGGATTTTTTCGTCCACCAGGTTAAATTCTTGTTGCGTGCCGACCGCTTTGTACGGACCGAGCCCTTTCCATTTGGTGCTGCCGTCATTGGGATCGACCCAACGAACGACAGGATACGCCAACACAGCCATATCTTGAACATATTTGACGCGAACGATCGAGGTGTGTTGCCAGTCACTTCGCTGCGCCGCAACGGAATTGGCACCGCTGACCGGGAGTGAGTCGAGCCTGGCAATAAAATCAGGATATACAAGGAAGGTATGCCGCTGTTCGACAGCGGCGTCGCACCTGGCAAGCACTGCGTTGTGATTCTCGACTAATTGGCTTTGTAGCCGGGTGAACTCCTGCTGCATAGACGTAGTTTGTTGTTTGATCTGCTCAGTGATGTCCTAATCACGCATTGGTCAGTAATTCGCACTCCATCCTCGCAGTGACCCACCGAGAAATGGGTCGGAACCGAGGCTCGTCCGCCTGCACCTGGGACGGTCCGGGAGTTTTCCTGCGGCTCTTGAGGGATCCGAGTCATGTGGGGGCCGAGATGAAGGTGATATGGCGTTGCAGAGACTACCTCGGTCGGGGCGAGTGGATTATGGATCTCGAAGACGAAGGTGGGGACAAGGTGGGAGTAAGCGCCTACGATTGACGCGGGCCGGGAGCTGCGGCCGATCTGGGGCCGTCCATGCCTAGAGCACAGCCGGCGCTGTGCAGTCTGCCGTAGCCTGGCTCATCCTGTGAGTTACCTGTGAGCCATTTTGATTTTATTGGCTCGAACCAGCGTCAAGGTACGGTTCTCAGGATTCGAGCCGAGGCGGGAGCAAACAAGAGGCGCATTGTTTGGTGCGCCCACGCGAAAATAACAGCATAAAATAACGCTCCTTGATCTCTCTCTCCTCATCGCTCCTCGCTCAGGGCGTTCAGTACTGTATGCGGCGAGAACTCCTGTACGCGACGTGTCTGTGCTGTCCGCCCCCTCGCGTGCTGCCTGCGTCATTTGCCTCTTCTTCCCAATCCGCCCCCTCGTCCTCTTACAGTATCGCCCCCCTCCCGCGCACTTCTACCCGACGCACACGCCCATCTTGCTGCGCCGAAGCGCCTTGTACATATAGGGCCCCAAACCCATACGCGCCCCCTCCCCCGCCGGGAATGTAGTGCAGCACCGGTGCTTGAGCGAGTTTGAGGCGGCGTGTTTTCACTGTCAAAATTTTCTTTTCTTAACTTATCTTTTTCTCCTTTTTTTCTTGTACCGAATGTCATCGGCGAGCTTTGTGTTCCTTCTTTCTTTACTTTTCTTGCATTGTCATCTTTTCCTGCGCCCGTTTTGTTTCTTGTTCTATTCTTGTCCTTATTGTCTAGTCATTGTCTGCACTGCACGCACCCCTGGTAGTTCCGACGCCTCCACCCATGCACCCGACGGCAGTGCATCGCCTGCCGTTCCATCCTTTGGCTCTTCTTACTCTTGCCCTCGTCCTCGTCTTCCGCATACCCGCACCCTCTTCTACCTCCTGTCACCCTAGCCCACACGTCGCACGCGCACGCCGTCCTCCCCTTTCTCCGCCGCGGCATATCTCGCTGATCCACGCACACGCATCTCGGCGTGCGGACACATACGTGCACTTATCCGCCACGCATCTGGGAGCTCCGCGCCCCGCCGCTGAGCCCGTATGCGCAATTAACCAAGAACGCTACGCACATCTCTCGGCTCATGCACCTCGGGACACTATCTCCTGGTTTGTCTTTCCTTCCTCGCCCTCGTGTTTCGCGCCTTCCTCTTTTCTTTCTTTCTTTACTTCTTTCTTTTCCTCCGCGCTTTGTTCTTTCTTGCTATTGTCACATTCTTCGAGTGCGCAATTGCGCCTTTATATCTCCGGATCCTACGAGCCTGCGTCACCGTCTCCCACTCATTTTATCCCGGTCTTCGTCGATAATTGTGCACTCAGACCATTTCGCGCCTTTTATTCGCACGCGTGCTTTCTCTCTTCATCTGGAGCACTGCACTCTTTGCAATTGATTCTGGAAGTGGACGCTGCCTGGTGCTTCATCCCCGCCACGCCTACTCGAGCATTATCTTTCGCTCTCCGCCTTTCATTCTTTTCAGTAAGATATGCCCCTCATCCTTCACCTGCTGAACCACACAATATGAGTGGCTTGTATCCAACTCCGCAACAATACAATCCAGCCTTCGTAGGCCATGGAGGTCGCCTTGCTCACATGATCCAAAACGGCGCGTCTGCAGGGAGGCGGGGGTTCGATTCCCCTCGAAGGCGTGTCAGATGCAGTTACACACCTCTTTTTTTTTTTGCGGAGCTCTGTGTGGCATACCCACATCGTTGTGGTTTATGCTCCGGCGCCAAGGTGGAGCCGGAGTGAATAATATTGACCTCGATTGTTTTAAGGGCTTATTTCGCCCATTAAAAAACAAGAATCACCGAGGTGCAACACAAAACCATATCTGTATAAATACATGCGTAAGAGATGCTAATGAAGTCCTCGTGGTCCGTTGCGGCTGTCCTCACACTGTAGTGGAAGGCTTGCAATGCGATAGGAGGGAAACGGGGCTTCGATCCCCCCCGAAGGCATGAACTTTCTTCAAGTATTTTTCCCCGCCGCTGAAGTAAGATAGGATAAAGACGAGCTTACAGGAAAACAATGGAGCCTTCGCGGACCGTGGTGATCGTCCTCACTCCGTGTCAACCAGTATTTACACTCGATTTTTCTTTTTTTGGAGTTGGGAATGGGGAAAAAAAAACACGCGTGAGCATACGCCCGAGAAGGGAATCGAACTCCTACCTTCCGGTTGCCTACTCACTTGTGAGGGAAGTCATACAGTTTGACTGCCACGGTCACCACGGCATAATTATATTCCATTCACCTGTTTTCAACCCCATATCAGGGAGCCTTGATTCTCCTTTGCTCCTCCATTTAGCATCTCCCCCACGCTTCACGGTCTAAAATAAGAAGAGACAAGGGCCGTTGCAGGCCTTCCGATGGAATCAAACCCCCCGCTGTCCCTACTCACCTCCTTGACGAAGCATCAGAAAAACCGACATGGCCACAAAGGCGTATTCTTTTCATATAAACCAAGATTAATCATAATCCATTTTTCCGGCTCCATGGTGAAGCAGACAGCCCGGGACGTTAAATTTTGTTGCCACCGATGAGCTTGCGAACTGGCTGAAAGGTTTGCAATCAGCGGGCAACCGCAAACGTAGCTTTTTTTTACAAAATTGGGGTCGGTAAATTGGGCGCTGCCTCCCACAAAAGCTCAAGCGCTCAAGGAGCATAATCCCTCCGACATGTCAACACTTTGAAATACCCATTTTCAGACAAGATATCAACTTCAGTACACTGAATCCGATGGACCTAATTCAACGTAGGGACGATGCTCTGCCTTTACGTGCTGACACACGAGAGGGAGCTGGTCAGGTCGTTGAAGCCGATGTCAACGAAGTTGGCAACGTTGCCCGCGATGGTGACACTCCTTCCACCGCATCCAGAGTTCCTATATTCCGCATATGAGAAAACAGCGTATTCAAGGAATCGAGACACTTACTCGAACAAGGTGCAGCGAACCCCAGCTACGGCCTGGGCACTGCTGATGACGTCGTTGAATCCGGCTGGCACGCTGATGCATCCCGTCGGAACACTTCCAAAATTGAGGCTAGAGCAGCCCGAGAAGTTGATGGCCGTGCAGACATTGAGGAGGACGACTTGGGCCGAGTCAGGGGCCTAGGGGAAGATTCAGACGAAGGCCGTGCGAGAGGAACTGAAAAACCTACTATGCCACCGATTTTTCCAGCAGTCGCTACGCCGGCGATCTGTAGAACGGTCAGCTCGCTGTCGGATTTGGTTGAAGCGTTACCTACATCGGCGGGGGCAGCCATGGCCGACTTGAAGGAAGCGGCGGCGACGAGAGCCATGAAGCTGATCTTGGAAAAACTGAACATGTTTTGCAGCAAGGAGTAGGAACTTATTGGTGTATAA
Organism: Mycena rebaudengoi; assembly: GCA_029282285.1. NCBI lineage: Eukaryota > Fungi > Basidiomycota > Agaricomycetes > Agaricales > Mycenaceae > Mycena > Mycena rebaudengoi. The sequence continues at coordinate 47,545 of JARJCX010000391.1, read as the reverse complement.
GTGACTGAGTGTAGAAGAATGCCTCGACCTGTCTTTATAGCAGTTGCGGTGTCCAAATATCCATCCGGGTTTAATCAGGCTTAATCGCACGATTTCGAATATGCAGCCCTGTGCCGCTCCCACACTTGGTGCGCCGCGTTCCATTCTAGTACACGGTGTGATTTTACGTCTTGCCTCGCGCCAGTCTGAACCCTACCCGTTGTAACTTGTCTGATGGACAGTGCCTCAATGATGGCAAGCATAAGCGCGCGCTAAAAGCCATCCTCGACTATAGGTTGAACCGGTATTGCAAAAGAGACTTCAGTTTTACTCCGTTTCCGTTTATATTTTGTTTATGCGTTATCTTGAGGAGTAAACATGTACCTGTGCTCAACATGAATCGTAGAACCAATAGGCCATATTCGGCCGAAGGAATGATGCGACGGACCGTTGACCGTGCCGACGCTAGAGCATGTTCAAAGCAAAGTCACTGTCAACCACTCTGCGATTGGACGTGGCGGAACGTGTAGGCTATAGCAGATGGATTCAGAGCGATGACTCAATCATACGCGCGACGGAAATGAAGAGCAAAGTTCAACGGTATCTGACATAAGTATTGATACAATGATAGCGACGCTTGTGTCAGGCGATGTGCTATGTTATTTTACGCCCAGCCGAGCAATCCGATGTCCGACGAGTCTAGACGAGTTATGGTCGGCAATGCCTACTCTCCGATTCTAGGCGCTGAAGTGAACCCTAGATTGTTGAACCCGGGACCTATCCGGGACCCAGGATTGTTACCATTGCCGTCACACGGGGTTAAAATTTATATTGCTTCATAGAAGTTGCTCCCGCTTCTGTGATCTCAGTCTTTGACATGGTCATATTACCGTCACACACTAAGCATTCACTCCAGATAATGGCGGGCTGCCGGTTGCAAATGGGGATAATCGAGAAGCTACGGTTCATACAAAGGACGATAAATAAGAATCTTATTATAAGATGCAGCACTGTCGAGTCTCAAATAAGCATCTCGGCTAGCCCGCTGGAGGGCAAATGAGAAAGAGAACGCCTCAGAGCAGCGTCGGAACTAGTAACTCGAATCAGACTGCTGTGTTCAATGAATTCCAATCAAAGCCGTTAATAATGCAAGTGGCCGAACAGTTGGCGGGAAGGATTTTTCTGACATATTGCACCAGTACCTTCCACGTCGTACAATTCGGACTGATGGCCTCAGGCTCCGAGTCTCTCCAAAAGAAATGCATTTATAGTGTCTTGAGCAAGGTCTGGTCAATCTGCGAAGGACATCTTTACATGTCTTCCAGCGTCAAGTCCGCGCTTATCCCTGCCAAGAAACGACAAGGACAATAATATCATACTTTCCGTGGGTAATTATGGGATTCCAAGTGGGCTTGAGAACCTGATACGGAGGCTCATGAGACGGGCCTCAGACAACGTGTAGAGAAATACACAGCATATTCCCGCAAGAATTCGGACAGTCGCGATGTATGGGCGCGGAATGCGGTGCTGGCAAGAATGAGGATCGTCAAGATCATGGGATGGCAGATTTATACGATTCCAAGTGTGGCTTGAGAACCTGATGCGGAAGGTTTATGAAACATCGCCGTACATCCCGAAAAAGTTCCCGCTCATACAAGGTTTAGAGAAGTAGAGAGAATATTCCAGCTTTGTCTGCAACAGCCGAAGAAGAGGTCACGTTGCAACAGCGAGGAAGCGTCGTCGGCTACTGCCGTGACATTGAGAGGTGAAGGGACCGTACATACACGTAATATAATCTCGAATGAATTATGTGGGATTGCAGAGCGTCGGCGATCGAGTCAGTCTCAAAACTAGCGGGGGAAAGAACTCGGGGAGCATGCATCGGTATACCGCCATCAATGGACGCCGCCTCCGCACACTTAAAAATGCGCCGAAATTGTATCAAGATGGGCAAGTTGAAGCAGAAGCCGATCTCCTCTCGGTCTTCTGGAAGACCGCCGGTGCGTATGCTCATGAGGCTGGCGTCAACAGCACTGCCAAATTTCTGCCCAGGAATAGTCCACAAAGTTCGGGAATTAGCAAATGTCACCGGCGGCTGACATCGGCAATCTTTCGGTGTTTGAATCTAGGGGCTAAGTGACATTGAGTGTCCTCTGCCCGCAGTCCGTTAGGAAAAACATAGGAGGGGACCGTAAGTACAGTATTGTTGTGCAGTGTCAATGTTACTGCCCTAGGTGCTAATGGTGCCATCTAGCGCGAGGCGTGGAGCAAGAGCCTCAGCGGATGCCTCCCTCAACGCATCGCAGGAACGACAGACAATCCATCAAGTGAAGCAGATTCCCGTAAGTATATTCCAATCAGAACTTGAGTTATCCCAGAAAATCCGAGTCGAAGTCAAGAGAGAGAGGTGTTAGGCACCGGGCTCTCGTCGCACCGCCACTCCTCTTGTCTCGAAGGTCCACCAAGCCGCCTCAAATCGTGCTACCTGCGGGGCTGGCGTCGAGTCCAATCCGGACGCGCGAACGCCAACGTGCAGCTGCGATGCCGAAATATATTAATCACACCGTCCTGCAAAACTCGTATCAATAATATGGGCGATATGTCCAATAATTATGTGCATTTTGCAGGGTTTTGGCTGACAGCTTAGCGTGATTTACAGGGTTTTGGATGACAACTTATTTGACTTATTTACACCTGACTAGATTCCTGCTCACAACCTCTCCAACGTGCTTATATCTCACTAAATGCATGGCATCAATCGGAGACGTGATCCCATCAGCGTCGGCTCGCGACAAACCATATCAATTTAACCTTCCAATTCTCAGAGGTTCTCTTTTTCGTTGTGGTGTACAAAACAAAATATCCAGGGACCCCATAATCGAATAAAAAGGCGTATTATACCTTCTCAAGCCCTCATTGCCAAACAAGGGCTCAAGCTCCCCATTTTTCCGAATATGGACGTCGGCAGAATACGGCATCACTGTTCTTATTAACATTGTTCAAGGTCCGCAACTTTCTTTCACGGCACAGTTCAACTGAGATGTGAACATCAACAAAGGGTTGCATGCAGTAGATAATTGAAGTTGTGATCCTTAATTTCTAAGAAGTAATCCAAAAGCAAAGTTGTGGGAATCTTGCTGAGATGTAGTTCAAAACCCTGTAAATAGCTGAGTTGTGTGCTAAGTAATTTATGGACAGTATATGTGCCATACAATAACTTCACAATTCTCCCACTTTCACACCCCCAAACAGCCCTCATCTCGTTATTTAATTCGTCCCTCAGCTGCACTTCGCTTCACTCAACATCCAGCCCCTTGCAACTAATCCAAATCGTGCCCGCAAAAACGACACTGCTCGCTTTTCTTTGTAAAAAAAAAAGCAAACTTCTCCTGCCGCCGAATCGTTCCTGAAAACCACACGCGAAGCGCACCGGTTAAGTCTGTTTTCCCTGACGTCGAATCAATTCTTTTTTTCTTGACGCCGACCCAAATCTGTTTCTTTATACCGAACCAGATCTTACTGGTACTAGACCCTTCATATGGGCCAGTGAGGTCTGCCTTCTTATTTTTTAATCCCCCCTATGTTATCACTTCCGTCAGATCTTCTCCTTCCACGTTTCTTTTCTCACTTCCGACCCGATTTATTCCTCACTTCCAAACCGATTTATTTCAGAGATGTCCAGGTTATTCTGCGCGCGTTCAAGGCCTTCCTTCACTCCACCACAATCACATTCGATCGCCTCAAAGCTCCATGAAGCACAAGCCGCTGGAGCCGTTTAGTTTCTGTCTGTGTTGCGTCAATCGCAGGCTTGTCTCTCTCGGGTCCCCACCTCTCGTCACCTCCTTACTTTCGGGGTATCCTGCGTTGATCTATCCCCACGTCGCATCTGCTGAAGTGGTTCTTAGGTCCCGTTCCGAAGCGTTTTTACTACAGATTCAGACATGTTGCTGGGATGTTCCTGCTGTTTTCTACTGTACCCTACTCCCTACTACGAATTTTTTTTTTCGGCACCAGAGAGGATCCGCGGTACGAGCTCACCTAAAATGAAGGAGTAAACGTTGAATGTTGAACGCCTGTCCTCCCGGGGCTATGAATGGGGAGAGTCCCGGGGAGCGGGCTTCCTTGATTTGCTGCGTGCTTGCGTCCTCCTGAGTTCATCTGAAAATAATTTAACCATAGTACACATCCGATCCAGAATCTCCCTCGACCTACGGCATGAGGGTTCGACTCCCCCGTGTCCGCATAGATGCATCGATATGTTCTGGGCCGTACAGTTACAAGTTGGAAATTCACTCATAGAGCCTTCTGTGAATGAGATCCAACATACGAACTGATCCTGAACTCGCCGGCAGAATAAATCAGCTCTTCGCAATCAACATCCCCCCAGAGGGAATCAAACCCACGGAAGAGCTCGCTCTCAGATTGATTTCGCTTGCAAGCAATATCTACTCACCAGGCCTCTGTGTGCCTCCTTAAAGAAACGCATATATACGAAGCTCACAAACTTTCCAATAAGCCCTCGTAGACTATTTTGGCCGCCAATTTCGAGAAACTGTCTTGCCTCCAGAAGCCGTTTCGCTCGAACCCCAAAAAGGTTCTCACCTGCGGACATGCCCTCGGAAGGAATCGAAACCACATCTTCTAGCAACAGTTCACTTCTCAACTCCTCAATTGAACCAGACGACCACGTTAAAAGAGGGGTTCCCCCCGTTTTTGTCCATTTCTTCGGACCATTCCGGATTTCACGCTTCACCGATGTGCCTGATATTTTTTAACGTCTGCTCTTTTCAGTTCCCTACTTGAGAACCCATGGAAAGTTGATGCTTGGGGAAAATAGGAACAACAAAACCCCAGTTACTCTGCCAAAAAAAAACTGAACAAACTTTTTTCCTTCCCATATCATTCGATCAGTGATTGCGGAGGGTTGCGAGAAACGTCAAAATAATGGAGATTCTCTCTGTAGTTCGACCATTTAAACATTTATGGGACAGTGGGCTGCACTAACCACTGTGTGAAACTCGCCGGGCAACCGCAAGCGTGGCTTTATTTTAAATTTGGCGTCCATATAATCCCTCTGATATGTCAACATTTGAAACACCCATTTTCAAACAAGATATCAACTTTAGTACACTGAATCCGATGGACCTAATTCAACGTAGAGAAGATGCTCTGCCTTTATGTGCTGACACACGAGAGGGAGCTGGTCAGGTCGTTGAAGCCGATGTCAACGAAGTTGGCAACGTTGCCCGCGATGGTGACACTCCTTCCACCACATCCCGAGTTCCTATATCCCGCATATGAGAAAACAGCGTATTCAAGGGGTCGAGACACTCACTCGAACAAGGTACAACGAACACCGGCTACAGCCTGGGCACTGCTGATGACGTCGTTGAATCCGGCTGGCACGCTGATGCATCCCGTCGGAACGCTTCCAAAGTTGAGGCTAGAGCAGCCCGAGAAGTTGATGGCCGTGCAGACATTGAGGAGGACGACTTGGGCCGAGTCAGGGGACTAGCGCAAGATTCAGACAAAGGCCGTGCGAGAGGAACTGAAAAACCCACTATGCCACCAATTTGGCCGACAGTCGCTACGCCGGCGATCTGTAGAACGGTCAGCTCGCTGTGGGGTTGGGTTGAGGCGTTACCTACATCGGCGGGGGCAGCCATGGCCGACTTGAAGGAAGCGGCGGCGACGAGAGCCATGAAGCTGATCTTGGAAAAACTGAACATGTTTTGCAGCAAGGAGTAGGAACTTATTGGTGTATAAGTGACTGAGTGTAGGAGAATGCCTCGACCTGTCTTTATAGCAGTTGCGGTGTCCAAATATCCATCCGGGTTTAATCAGGTTTAATCGCACGATTTCGAATATGCGGCCCCATGTCGCTCCCACGCTCGTGCGCCGGGTTCCATTCTAGTGATTTTACGTCCTGCTTCGCGCCAGTCTGGACCCTATCCTTGTAACTCTTGTCTGATGGACTGCGCCTCGATGACGGCAAGCACAAGCGCGCGCTAAAAGCCACCCTCGACTATAGCTTGATGAGACCGCCATTTAAAACGGTGCCTCGGTTTTACTCCGTTTCTCTTTATATTCACTGCGTTCAAACTCCAGGTAGCCGAAGCGATTTCGAGACACCGAGAGGCTTGGTAAGGCGCAAAAAATCGCTGTTTAGCGCCGGCGAGGCCGGCTAGTTGCCAATCTAGGCCACCTCGTCGGGCCTCGCGGCGTCTCGAAAAATAGCTCGGCTAGGCGCGGCTAGCTGAGCTCTGAACGCAGTGATTTTTTATACATTATGCTGAGAAGAAAAAGATGTACCTCGGCTCATCACAACCGTGAAACCAAGAAGTTATATTCGGCGGAAGGGATTATGCGACGGGCCGCTGACCGTGACGTGGCGGAACGTGTAGGCCAGAACGAATGGATTCAGAGTGATGACTCAGTCATACGTTCGACCGCAATAAGTATTGATGCAATGATAGCGACGCTTGCGTCAGACGATGTGCTATGTTATTTTACGTCCAGCCGAGTAATCCGATGTCCGACGAGTCGAGACGATTGCTAGCTATGGTCGGCGATGCCTGCTCTCCGATTCTAAGCGCTGAAATGAACCCTAGATTGTTGAAACCGGACCCAAGATTGTAACCATTGCCGTCACACACTTATGTCGGGATTAAAATTTGTATTGCTTCTCCACCTTCTGTGATCTCAGACTTTGATATGGACATATCATAGTCTCACACCAAGCATTCACTCCAGATAATCGCGTGCGGTCAGTTGCAAGTGAGCGTAATCGAGAGGCTACCGCCCATACGCAGGACTACAATAAGCTTCATGTTATAAGATGTTGCACTGTCGAGTGCTGTATGGTCTCAAATAGTATCTCGGGCCTCGGCTAGCCCGCCGAAGGGGAAAGGAGAAAGCGCGTCAGAGCAGGTGGGCCGTGGTCAGCGATACTTCGACATTCTCTCGGAACCAGTATGTAACTCAAATCAGACTGCTGTGTTCAATGAATTACAATCAAAGCCGTTAATAATGAAAGTGGCCGAACAATTGACGGGAAGAGTACTGTCCCCGTCGCACAATTCTGGGATGCTGATAGCCTCAGGCTCCGAGTCTTATTCATCCTATGGCGCTATGCTCGCGTCTCTATAACAGACATAAGTACATTTATATTCTCCTGAGCAGCCTGAGGGTTTAGTCAAAGATGCGAAGATCTCCTTACGTCATTGTATGTCTTCCAGCATCGAAACCAGCGTCAAGTTCGCACTTGTCCCTGCCAAGAAACGACTGTCGAAACAAGGATAATAATAGAGTCATACGGGATTCTAAATGGGCTTGAGAACCTGATGGAAGGCTCATGAAACCTCGCCGTACATCCCGATGAAATCCCGGACCGGGGTTTGGAGAAGTAGAGAACATATTCCTGCAAGAATTTCCGACAGTTGCAGTTATGGACGCGGAATGCAGGCGAAGGAGTGTTACCATGACATTCCGGGCAACACTCACTGCATTCCAAAGCCCCCTAGACTCAGTGAGCCTAACTTTGTCTAGGGTCAGTCTAGGTGTGTTTGGTCCCTAGGCAGACCCTGTGTAGGGTCCTAGACGGATATTTTGCCTAGGAGTCTCCAACTCTGTGTAGCCTCTGTGTAGTTGTGTTTGGGTGTCTCTGTCTAGCCAAGTGTAAGTCAGTCTAGGTTAGTTTGGGTGAGTGTAGGTGCCTAGTCAGAGCAAAACAGACATATTTTTATGCCTTTCGCTCCAAAATCCTTATAGGGGGTTCCGTTGATCATCAGCGCATCAACGTTGATCTTGCCGTCGGCGCATCGCACGTGAGACGACAAAGATGCCACAACAATGCCAGCCACAACATTCGCTTGCGGCTTGTCGCTCGGAGTTCATTTAGGTCCTCCTTTGGGCTCAAGCACGTGGTTCCTCCTTCGTTCCTCCTCTTCCACCTGCCCAGTACATGTACCGGGTGTTTCCACAACTAGTCCATGACTCATGATGCAAGTGTCTGCTAGGCGGCAAGGGAGTTGCTAATGTTATATAGCCAATTAGAACTTGTCTGTATTGAATTTGAACAGGTGTGGAAACATCGGTGTAACTCCATTTAAGTCGGACGGAAGTCGGATGGACGATACCATTAATCATTCATTTTAAATTTGTGATTAGATCTTGCTTCCAGATTCGAGTTTATGTGCTACTTCCGATGACTCAAAATACTTCTATACATTGTGGGAGGATGTTTAGCAACTTATTTTGATGCAACAAGTAGATGGTGAGTCTGTCTAGGTACTATACTGACCTAGACTGACCCGAACTGAGTTCGGCAGACCGAGTCTGACCTAGACAGAGCTACAAAGAGCCTAAACAGACCTACACAGACTCTGTCTAGTTACCTAGGCACAGATCTGTGTGTAGGTATGTCTAGAACACCTAGACTCAGCTGAGTCTAGGGGGCCTTGGAATGCAGTGACTGCCAACTTCGTTGACATTGGCTTCAGTGACCTGGGCAGCTCCCTCGTGGGCAAAGGCTTGAAGGTATCGTCGTTTCATGTCCTCGAATACGTCGAATTTTGGTCGATCGAATTCGGTGTATGTACTTGAGTCCGAATCTATATCTTGTTGATAATATGGTGTTTATGCGAACACTTCGAAGCGAAATCCGTAGCTTGATCCGTTTAGGGAGGCAGTGCTACGTTACTGACGGTAATTTTGAAACCAAGACACGTGCATTTGACGTAGCCGGTTCATATTTTATCGACCCCCACCATACTGAATTCAGAGCTTTCTGTCTGCATGAGTCCTGGTGGGTGAGTGCTCGCCAGCCGACCGAGTCGTATCCACACAGCTTTGTCTGCAGCAGAGAAGGCCACGATGCAACATTGAGGACGGGACATCGGCTACCGCTGTGACGTTGAATTTGAGAGGTGAAGGGACCGTGAGGAGCCGTAAGGGAATTCCCGAATGGGTTATGTGGGACTGCAGAATGTTGGCAATGGATTCAGTCTCAAACTAGCGGGGAAAAGAACTTGAGGCGCAACAACCTTACAAATACGCCGAAATTGTATCAAGATAGGCAAGCGGAAGCCTAAGGCTCCTCTCCTCTCGGACTGCCGGTACGCATGCTCATGAGGCTAGCTTCAGCAGCACTGCCAAATTTCTGCACAGGAACAGTCAGCGTCGCTTTGGTAAGTGAAGCCACAGGATACGCGGCATCTTGGGTGTCAATATCCAGTCGCCATCACTAGGGACGGTCAGAGTAGGGGTTTCAGAAGGGTTTCACGAAAGTGCTTCAGAAGGGTTTCTTGACGAATTTTTTCTGAAGTGTTTCCCAAATCATTTCTGAAGCGCCTCCAGAGGCGCTTCGACGTTTCAGATGCGCTTCAGATTTATGTGCTTCTCCCATGCTTCAGAAATAAATTATTCGTTGAGAAACCCTTTGTTGAAACCCTTCTGAAACCCCTACTCTGACCGTCCCTATTACAACAAGTGCATCAGACCCGTCGGTTCCCATGAATAGTGTACTTATTGCCTGTACGCTGGGGTGTCGACAGCTGCAAGTGAACAGGAGCACCGGCATCATCTTCTTCCAATGCAAGGCGCTTGAGTTCATCCTGGAGGTCTGTTCGACGACACATGCACGATTGCTGCACAATACATGTTTATCATACTCGAAGGCGACATACTCACGAAACCATCGTACTTGTTTCCGCTTTGGCTTGTGACAGTGCGTCCTTCTTCGCTGTCTCCGCTGTATTCGATTATCTGCGAACTATATTTTGAGCCTTACATCGCGCATGGATTACGGACTCTTGCTTATCCCTACATGGTCTACAGCTCTCAGATTTTTCTCGGAGTAGCCCAGCCTCTCCAGAATACGTTTTGAATTCGGAGGTACAATAATAGACGCTCCGATCTCTTCATTCAAAGCAGAGACTTCAAATACCTGGATGATGTATGAGCCTCCCATCTAACCGCCGAGAAAGAAAAGGGAGATCCATACGTTCACGATGTGCCCTGCCCCTCGCAATGAAACTGCAGTCGCAAGACCCGCCAGTTCGGCGCCGACAATAGCCACATTCAGGGGACGGGCTTCAGGGACGGGAGAGAGCATTGTGGTGTTGAATAACCAGTATTTATTTGTTCGTCAATCCGGTCAATTCAACACAGTCATCTCTTTCCGTTTATCCAGTCATTTCTTCCTGTTCATCCACAGCTTCTTCAGAGTGTACACCACCGTTTACGTTCTGTATGGGACCCAGATGGGATCAACCGAGGTCTGATGCACCTGCTTCCCGCATGAGATTTACGAAAACGGGCGGAAGTGGGACCAACGTTGGAGATCCAATATCACTTTAGGTGAAAAAGGCGGCACAGCCTGGGGTTCGATCCCAAGACCTTAGGAGCCAAAATAATAAGAGAAGGCGCAGCAATGCAGGATAGCAACTGGGCTAAACTGAATGTAAAAAGCACTATTCCATAGAGACTTTATAGCATAAGGAGGGTAAGCCGGCATAAATCTCAGTGGGTAGGAGCATAAGTAGAGCATCTAATATAGATATAATATGTAAAAGAGAGTCTGAGACCAGGGGAAACCAATAAATTTGACTCCCAGCCATCCAAAGCTGAGGTGAACTGATGTGGTTAATGCGTGAGAATCAAAGTACTGGAATTCTCTAAGTCCAATACCAAGTTCAATACCCAGGTAGACGCAATGTTGTATCCAACATTGGTCCCAGGTTGGAGATTTTTTGTCACTCCCACGCCAATCCCGACCGACTCTGGCCCCGATCCGTTACAGTTCCCACAACGGACCAGGCTCACCAAATCGACATAGATTCTGTATTGGTCCCAAGTTTTTTGATGCTACATAGATCCCACCAGAGGGTGTTTTGTTGTTGGTTGCGGACCTTCTTCGCAAGTTGAACACACCGATTTGTGGTTGTTGCATGCATCTGCAAAGGGAAAGACATACAACAGCATTCTTGTGAACCGGTGGATGCCAGGGATATTACCTGGGAGGAGAGAACTCCTGCCATACATTCGCACTTTGTGCTTGTGGTCGGGTCCCACGAGGTTCCAACCGGATGTCCTGCCAGAGATGTGGCCAGCTAGTTCACAGATTGCCAGCGTCTTGTATGATTGACCCCCTGGAATGGTATTGTTCTCAGTTGGCATCTTGTAGATATCTGTAAGGATAACCACCCATACAGTACTACATGCTTGTCTTCCATAAACTCGTTGTTCAGCCTGTGGACCATGCGAGGATAATACGTTGGAGAGTATTAGTTGCGTCGAATCGAGGAACAGATCAACATCAGACTTTTGACAAAAAAAATTGTGACAACTTGTGGGAGCTTGTTTGGGCTTGCACAAGCCGAACAAGCTCAGACAAGCTCACAAATCACAAGTAAAAAAGCTTGCCTCGATTTCTGACAAGCTCAAATTTTTCCTTTTTTTTTTTTTTTGAGGGTGTCCCCTGGTCTTTTCAAAACAATTGGGGTATTTTCTTTTTCCAAGTTCTGACTTGTGAGCTTGTGAGCTTGTCGAACAAGCTCTAAAAAGCTCAAACAAGACAGAATTTTGTCAGAAACCTGATGAAGGAACTCTACAAAAATTTTCCAGGTGAAATCGCTTTGCGGCGGTACGCCCAATTACCAAGACGCACCTAAAAGAACTGGTCTACACATTACTGCCTACTAGCCACAAAAGAAATGAGGATGAATATATTCGTGAAGGGAAGAGGCTGCCCTCATCCGTCGTTTCGATTTCCTTAAACCCGGACCACTTTGCGTATGTATTATTGTTGTATTATGTTATAGTAGGTGCGTGTATGGGGGTAATATAATTAGTTATCCGCGCATCGACGGTTTTGTTTTGTTTTGACATTTCATTTTTTTCCTGCACCAACTCCGAGTCTTTCGTCTGTTCTCTCATTTTTCCCGCTGCCCGATTCCGCCTTTCTTTTTGATCCTAGTTCCCGCCCAATTCGGGCGTTTTTCTTTTCCACCGGCGGCCTGCTGGATTCTGATTCACAGCCGTTGCGCCGCGGTGTGGATTCCGCCGCTGGGGGGGCGTGCAGTTTCGGGTGTGGGAGCGAAGATACATCCTCACCTCATGTCTGTAAAAAATCGACATCTAATCAATGCTGAGGTTTATGAGCGTCTTGTGATGATCTACCCCCTGGAATGATGTTGTGTTCGGTTGGCTTCCTGTAGTTTCTTGGACAGATAACCACCTTACAATACTACTTGTTAGTCTTCCATAAAGTGGTTGTTCATATATTGGACCATGCAAATATAATATATCCCCCCTGAAGAACTACATAACTTCGAATTCGCATGCTTCCCCTGGTAGCTTCACCTAAGTTGTATGCAGTATAAATAGACGTCTTTTCGAGCCCGATTTTTTTAGGTTGTGCGAACGGGGAGCATTTGGTACCAAATATCGATTTGAGAACAAAAATAGTTTACAAGAACTATAAGAGTCGTTCAGTCTTCAGTACAGAATTTCACGATCAAGGGCATCTGGTCGCCTTTTTCTCGCTCAGAGAGCACGAAAGAGCGTTGAAGAATTCCTGTGCTCCCGATTTCGTTTGCCGGAATCGCGAGTTCGAATTGGAAGGCCCGAATGAGGTGAATAGAAGAGCCTTTAGCCTTCCATCAGTGGTTCGTGAGCAGTTACAACAGACGTGAATGAAAGCTTACTCTGAAATCGAAAAGCGGAATCCGATGCAACCGTGAGGCCCAGCAAAGAAAGTGAAGATATTGGACCCGACACTGGGAATTCCTTTGACGGCTTCAGGACGGTTATCCCATCTTTCAGGTCTGTAATTCCTTGGTCGGAAATCCGGATGCGACACAAGTAATGAGACAACGCACTTGAACTCCGCAGCATCTTCCCCCCAGAGGCCCTTGTCTGTGTTTACACCCAAGAGCGGGAGATATATATCTTGTCCCTTTCTGATTCTGGGTAGTATGTCGAGATTTAATTTACCACGAGGATAGAAATACGGAAGACGCACGGAATACTTTCATGGATAACACCGTTCAGATCTGTGTATGGTATGCTAAGCGGAAGGACGTCGTCCACCAGCGCCTGGCGTCGTACAGATACAAGCGGTGTGTGCACGCGTAAGGCCTCCCGGACGACGTTCTCGAGGTAGGGCAACGCATTGAGCTCTTCCATCGTCGGGTTGTCAGTCGATACAGTCATGAGCTCCTCCCGAAGCTTGTTTTGCGAGGATTGGTTCTGGGAGAGGGCGTAAAGTGCCCACGTCATAGAGGTACTGGCTCGATATAAGCAGCCAAAATGGGTCTTTGGCATAGAACATACCTCGTAGTTTCATGCCCAGCGACGAAAAATGCCGGGATCTCTAAACGTCGTTGAATATTTTCGGAATGGAATTTGAACAGTGACTTACGAGCAATAACATCCTCATCGCTGAGTCGGGACTTGCCCGGGACATCTTCTGCCATGTTGGCTTTAAGGAGAAGAGAAAACAGATCTCGACCGGAGGAATCTTTGTCGCTCCCCGCTGCCATGACAGCGGCCTTGCCATCAAGTAATAATGCATAGCCAATTTTGGACATCGTCGCCCTTGCCTTTTTGAGGGCCTTCTGACCGGGCAAAGGCTTGAGAAAATGATATAAGCGGACGGTTTGGATATGAGGTGGCTGGTTTACCAAATATCCGAGAAACGGGAACATAGCCTGGGCGACCCGGAATGCGTTCTCGACCATGGCATTTGGGGAATGAAAAAGGTCAGTGAACGCCTGGTCCAATTCACTCGGTTTCCCCTGCGGCTCCAGCGCATTGAACTCATAGTTGAATCCTGCGCAATACATTATAATGGGTAACAGGAGGCTGAATTTTAGCAATGCACCAGCCTCTCCAATCATATCCAAGGTCACTCTGCGTACCCACGTAGTAATGTCGATGCGCGCGGAGTCCTTTCGATCCCCTGTGGCCGCCGATTTGATTTCGCGGCTCCACACGTCGCGAAGCTATTTGGTGGACTATCAGGATTAGGGGGAAATAGAACTGCGTATAGTACCTGGATGGATCGCTCCACAAATATCTCTGTAAGTCTGCGTATTTGTGCAGTCCCGAAAGCGGGGTTCTGGGACAAACCGGGTTTCAGTTCGAACATGCTTCATCCTCTTGCTGCAAAATTACCAGAAGTCTCCTCTATAAGACTGAGATGAGTGCGTATATGTTCGACATGAGTTGGATACCTGCCTGCTGCTTATGGGCATCCCCCTCGACGGCAAGAACTCCTACCAGCAACGTTGCTAATCCTGTGGAAGAGAAGGGAAGAGATCTCACCATTACCAAGAACACTTTTGAAGATCCGAAGAGCGAGGGGTCCCTTTCCATACAAGTTGGTGTTCGTGGCGATGTGATTAAGTGCTTTGGTGTCGGACGTGTACAGTTCGCGTCTCTGTGAAATTCTGATCAGCCCACATCTCGCCGACATCGAAAGGGCCGACGTACATTGAGCAAACCCCTGTACTGGAAGTGTGGGCCAAACTCCTCTCTCCATTTGGTGGTCACCGGGGCCTCATCCTACAAAACACATCAGCTCGTGAATCCCGTAAGCAATATCTGGGGTGATTACAGCCATGTCGAAAAAGTTTCCAGCGAACCAGCTGTGGTTCTTGGGTCCGGGTAAGTGACGAATCGGGGAGGTCAACTCGTCATAAGCCATTCGGCCGAGGAGGAACAAGACGTAGAGGAGCAAGGTTGCAAAAAGAGGGACAAGGAGTGCCAACGAGTCCATGACGGCTCCCTCGCTAAGGCTCTACGTGTTGGCACGCACTCGTTAAATCAAGGAATGCCTCGGGATCGTTTGGATGAAGGGTAGGTAGGTACTTAAGTAGGTATTAAAGGAGAGACAAGCAAAGTCCCCCTCGCAGCGAGCGCCTGCGAGCGCTCTCGGCTCACGCCTTTGCGCGCGCCGACAGATAAGCAGAAATGACTGACGCCCAGATCCGCACAGTGTGACGTACGTCGTCGCTTAATGTTGTCGCAGATGCTAGGCAACAGAAATTAAGCAGCAAACCAACGACAATAGGGGGCGAATCTGGACTCAAAACCCAGTGCGACCTTGAGAGGGGGTAGGAAATCGATGCAGAGTAACCCGATACATTTGAAAATTGACGAGTAAACTGTACATAGTTCTAGGTTCGGATCAAGCCGCCGACCATTGTTTGTTGATGCGGGTCAGGTTTTTGGTCAAACAATGGAAGGGGCTTGTGCCAAGATCAAGAAATTGGGCAGGACCTTCGTCGCGTTATGGAGTCATGCAATTCGCGTCAATCGCTAGCCACCGGAGACAAAAACCTTCATCTTCATAAAACTTAGATATTGGCCAGTTTATATTGAGAAAATATGCTCTTTAGAAATAGAAAAGTGCCGCACAACGGCGGACTTTGTGAATTTGTGCATCACGATGTTCACCTCGTCTACAGTCCGAAAATAATAAAATGAGGCAGCGGATATTATTCAATTGTCTTTACATCTTATTTGCATCTTTTAAACCAATATTTTTCGCCCGGTAGACACTGCACGACGCGACTTTGTGTGGGGAGCCCGAAGCTCTGATGGCATCAAGGGGCTGTCACCGGCGTTCTCGGCCAAATCCACTCCTCCCTTAGCCTCGTGGGAAGGTGGCGGTGCAAGACCCTAAGGGATTTGATTGTTTTTTAAAACCTCGTTGCTATATTCTAGCGCTCAACAGGAGAAAAATCAGGGCTCATTGTTCAGCATATCTTCTTGCATTCACCCACTGCCAAATAATTTTTCTTGGTGCCAAAATCGTGTCGCTGCAAAATCCCGTCGGGTCCTGCACTGCCACCTTCCCACGAGGCTAAGGGAGGAGTGGATTTGGCCGAGAACGCCGGTGACAGCCCCTTGGATGGCATTGCCCGATTGGGAATGATGCGCAAAGGCGCGTTTTTTTATCTAAATTCCCCTCATATGCTGGCCCCGTGGCCGCAACCACCACGGAGTCAATTACCCATCTGCTTTCAAGGCTTCCGGCGCTCCGAGATGCCGCTTCACGAAAAATCACTTGTCACACATTGTGACACTCATTCCCGGGAACTTGGTAATTGTTTCTAATATGTTGGAAGCACTGGAGAGACAGACTG
The DNA here is from genome assembly GCA_029282285.1 of Mycena rebaudengoi. NCBI lineage: Eukaryota > Fungi > Basidiomycota > Agaricomycetes > Agaricales > Mycenaceae > Mycena > Mycena rebaudengoi. The sequence goes on along the minus strand of JARJCX010000391.1, from coordinate 31,412 downwards.
AAGCTGTGGGATTAAATGATTTAAGCATGAGAGTTGATAAAGGCCATAAAAACCGGGACCTGAAGCCAGATAGTATCCAAATTGCGGTGATCTCCAGAAAAATGTGTGCTCAATCATTTACAGCGTTGGATCAGTGGGACACGGTATAAAATTCTAGACTTCGAGGCATATAATTCTAGGCATACAATAAACACTTTTCCCTCTTAAAGTTGTTGGAGGTGGCACGAATGATTGTGCAAAATCGACTCAAAGATCCTCACTGTTTGTCTTAGCTTGTCCCAAGCCTCTCTCCAAGAAAGACCGGCTGACCGGTCCGGAGAGAGGGTTGATCCGAACCTAACATAGTTCGCCCTCGAGAGGGTCTGGCCGGGAATAATAGTCCTCCATGGTCAATACCTCGATGTTGTTCAGCCGATCCAGGATCGGTATCACATGCGGATCGTAGACCTCGTGTGTCGGGTCGCTGAAATCTACCCAGAGCTCGCGGAATAGGGACGCGACGTGCGGCAAGAAAGTGAGCAGATCATGAGCTCTGTACACGTCTCCCAGGGATAGACAGTGGAAAAGATGGCGGCGGGTGGGTGCGACGAAAGCTGGAGCTGCCAATGAGCAGGCAATGAGCGCGTCTTTGTCCTTCTCAAGGGCGTCAATGATCGCGTCGATGATCTCTTGAGGATATTGATGGAGCATAGAGTTCATATGAGTGGAGTGTCGATGAACCACGATTCTACGGTTCAAGGGGGAGATGCAAGTGGCGGTACTTGATTAAGAGGCACTGTGGGCGTTGGTGGGCGCGATATCAATCAGGGCATGCAGTGGGCGAGCTCTCAGATTTAGACCATCACATCGCGTAGTGCGCCCATGGTGGGATTTCTTTCCATAGACGAAGAAAGTCAGATAAATCATAAGAGAATTTCTCTGTCTGGAGTAACAACCACGAGAGGCGTCCCGCAGAAAAGATGGCTGCAGGAAGCGCAGCACTGCTCCGAAGTTGTGGATTCCGTAGTCTCTCGTAGACAGACGCTTTAACAAATGAAGCTCGTACTGTATTATTTCATTCAATTTGAACGTCACGTGTCACGCACCCCTTGTTCGTGTTCGAATATTGGTTCAGTGTCACGCGTCACGCGCTCAGTGTTCGAATTGGTCCCAGGGTTCGCCAAAATAGCTCAAAAAATGTGTCTGAACACCCCAAAAGGGTACAATTCAATTCCGAAGCTACGGCACCTGAAAAACCAGTAAAAATTAAGAGTAATTTCCCTCCCAATTGTCTTCATTGTCGCTGTGCTGCCAAAATCCCTGATATCGAGTCGTTGGCTTTCTGCGCCGTTTCCTGGCATTTTCCTGGGGCTCAAGCACGTTTTCCTCGCCCACCATCTCGGCTGGATCGCTGAGCCTGTGGAGTCCCTCGGCAATTTGGTTTTCGGATGCCAAGGGCTCCCACGCAATTCGCGTTGTCGGTGGTCACCTGCTTGACTGCGCGGGAAGATATATCACAGTCGTCGATATCCTCTTCGCCTGCTGAGCCAGCCAACTGAGGATTCTTCAAATAGTGGCGGGCTTATTTGCTCCATATGCAAAATTCTGAGAACGGCTCGCCAAGGAATCGGCATTTTGCCCTTGTTCGAACTTTTCGCGCCTGTCACGCTAAAATTCGCCCGTGTTCGAATGTTCGAATTGGATTTTTGTGTCACGCATCACACCCCCGTTCGAATTGAATGAAATAATACAGTACCTCGCTTGTTAAATGGATTCCGATTCCCCAGTTGAAAGTTCCGCTGCATTCAGAATCCGGAACAGTGATTTCTAGGATACTTGCGGGCTGGATGTCCTCTTCATAATTTATTGTAGACAGGATTCACCAGTGGTGAGTTATCCGAAGGCTAGGGCGATTAGCCTGGGCGAAGTCGTGGTCGTGATGACGAAGTTGCGTCACGCGTGACAAAACTAACAGGCGAGGCCGAGGCGATACCATTTCGCGGACTACACAAAATAATACATGTACATACACCTAGCCCTTCCACTAAATTTAAACTGTACACCCAAAAATGGATTCGTCTTCTTGTTTAGTTACTGCGCGCGGGCACCTTGCGCCGCCTTCATCGCCACCTGCTGCTGCAGCTCTTCATCCAATATCCCCACCACGATATATCACCGCCTCCCCCACCGCAAGCTTGTCCTCTAGCCCCCACCGCTCCCCGCCCCCTCCACCGCGTCCCCAGCTCCAGCTGCTCCTCCTTGTCCTCTAGCGCGTGCGCGCTCGTCGCAGGCGACGCGACCGAGTCCTCCCCATTGCGCGACGTCGCATCATCGTCCTCCCCGCGGTCCGCGTGCATCCACAGGAACAGGTCGTCCTCGTACGCAACGCCGACCGGGACGACAAAGTCCTCGTCCTCCGCATCAAACGCGCGCGGCACCGACGCCTCCGCGCACGCCGTGGTGCGGATGGGTCTGGAGCTGGGGTAGGGCGAGGGCGAGCCGTCGGTTGCGCGCGGGGACGAGGTGTAGCCACCCGCCGCCGCCGAGTAGCTGATCTCCACCTCCAAGCGCACCTCGATCTCCGCCCCGCCGATGCCGAGCTTGTGCCGTCGAATGAGCGCAAAATGAGTGCGTGGCGAGCGTGTGGGACGCGAACTGATGAGAGAGAGAGAGATCGTGCGTGGCACGCGCGAGAGCGTCGAGAGCTCAACCTGCGCAAGCCAGCTGCGAAGAGAAAACATCAGTCGCGAAGCACCCAATGAGAACGCATACATACTCCTGCTTTCCCCACCGGCGCCCAACACCGCCCGCCGAATCTCCGCTCACCCCCGCCGCCGTTTTAGACTCCACGTCGCCACCACCGCCTCCCGCTCCATCCCCCGCCCGCGCCGCCCATCAGGCAACGACACGCTGATCGGCAGCGCCGCCGCATGCACCGCGGGGTCCAGCGTGAGCGTCACCCGCCTCCGCGACAGCACCGGACCCAACACCAGCACGTCCTGCATGCCCATGGGCGCGGCAGCCGGGGGGGGGGAAGGAGGCTTACGACTACTATGAGGCGGTCCGTCGCCTCGAATCGGCGAGGCGTGCCATTTTCGTGAGCTTGGTGTGTTTGCGCGTTACGCCTCGCCTGCGCAGAGGGGCTGCCATACCGCCGCGGCAGGTCGCAGATGTACAGTGCGGCGTGGCTGCAGAGAAGAACGAGGTCAGAGCGGAGTCGAAACGGGGGGAAACCGGAAGGGTAAGAGGGAAAGAGAAGAGAAGAACGGGATCTGCAGTCGGGACACCGCGAATAGCATACAGTCGCGGACGAGCCCAGCAGCAGACCCGCGCCATGACGACGCGCACGACGGACACGCAGCGCAAACGCGCTCCGCGGACAATGTGGGGGAGAAAAGCCCGTACACGATCTCCGCAAAAAAGTCCACGCATCGCCAGACGCGGAGACGAGCAGATACGCCATAGATGTGGCGAGTCGACAGTAGAAGAAAGATAGGACACTTACGACGACGATGAGGCGGGATACGGGTGAGGAGTTCGTCGATGTGGTGCACGCTGTCGAAGAAACTCGCGGGACTCCAGTTGAGAGCTCGGCGCACGGCCTGCGCAGCAGATTACTCGACAGAGTAAGGATTTGACCACATATGAGACCGTAGTGGTCAAGCGCAGATACCGGGCCAGGAGACCCAGAAGCGAGTTGGAATATAGTCATCAATGGGCCAGTGCGAATATACACTTCCATTGCAGCTCTGGCGGCGGGACGAGTTTCATTTTCATGAGGTGGTGAATGGAAAGAGTGTCGGCACAGCACGGCCCGACTTGGCCCGCATCAACAAACAATACAACAGCCAAACAACGCTCTTCTTCCAACACCACGTCTCAATACCGCGAGTCGCCTTCCTTCGCTCTCATTGCATACTACCTTATTTCTCCATATGTGATCGCCCTGGACTTTATATTACCCAGACCTCAACTTGCCGTGTCAGTGTGCCGAGTTTCTTCTCAGTTTGGGTCCTGATTCCTGAAGTGTTTTGAGGCGCGCGGTGCAGAAACTGCTGTTGAAAACTCGCTCACATTGGTCCCTCACTCGAACCACGTATCCGCCTCTCCCATCCAATCGAATTGCAATATTCACGGCACAACCTCGCCTCTTTTAATCGCCGCACGCTTGGAATCAGCCTGGAAAAAAGAAATATTATTATCTGCGAACCTACCGCCGGGGCATAGCATACGCTCCATGAGATTGCACGGCTCCCTGGGTCCTCTATAATAATTATGCGGACCGTCGTCATTCTTCGCATTTCTGCAATGGTGGCTGGACTTCACCATGTGTCGAAGAAACAAATATTCCTACGCTGCGTGTCTAGCTACAGACAACCCAGAACTCGTCGGTACGGGCAAGCTCACGAGAATAGCAATATGCCACTGTAGACCATGCCGGTCATCCCACGCAAATGGGCAACTTGTTCCGTCGTTCAATGGGAGGCTGGGCGTTCGATTCCCCCCGGTGGCATGTCGGAGATGCAAACCATTTTTGTACGCTTCGTCCGTGAGTCAGGGAGAACTGGCCCCGGGGAGTTCCCGATAATATTAATATCCAGAAGACAGCCACGCGCGCGCGAGACAAAACCGTGCAAACGGCAACCGATCCGTATATGACATGTCAATCCTGATCATAAAGTCGCAAAAGGAAAAAAGAAAAATTTAATCGCTTCCGGAGGGGATCGAACAAGTTGGTGGCGCTCTCTTGAGCAAACTCTGCTCTCCTGAGGCTTTTCGTGTTCTCGACTTTTGCTGCTTGCTCCCATCTAAGCCTCTACATGCCGGCCTGTGCATATGAATGCAGCAAGCTATTCTCCACGACCTGGGTCCCATCCTGCCAATGATACACACCCCCCGACAGATATACGCAGATTGCAGTCTTTTTGCCTCAAGCTAGCCATCTACCTGCAGCATATTTCCGTAATGTTGGCAATCTTGTGCCGGTACCACTCAAACTAGAGCCTTCCCAGCACCACATCCCGCTTTTCAGTCAGGGTTTGGAGTCTTCCCAATTTGGTTGGTCAATACCATCGATAGCCCGCATTTGCTTCAAGCCTCTTTATTCACTCCCGCCCAGCTGACATCCCAATGCAAGTCTTGCGTTCTGCATTGGTTTTTTTCTCACTTTCCTGAAGAGTTCTTCACGGGGCCTATTACAGGACCAGTGCGGAGTGGTCCGCGCTTGCCCCCACTTCTCTTGTCAGCTTGGATAAGCGGGAGCCGCCAATTCATGCTGACTGTCGTTGATCGATGCTCGACAGGGCTCTCCAGGAATTGCTCAGGATGCTCCATCGTCGACGGCAGAGGAGAAAACGGCCGGATGCTATCGATGCGCGGAAACATACCTCCCGTAAATTCCATTTGCCTAAAAGTCCCCCACAAACTGCGCCCTCAGTCTCTTTGAATCTAAAGGTCCCAGGAAAATACCGACGTCTACAATTCAACCACGGCTATTAGGTACTTTCTCCTCCGTTCTTCTCTCCATGTGTTCATTTATGCATTCAGGACGCGCAGCGTTCTCTTTAAAGCGATGCTACGTTGGGTATTCACTAGTATTGGGGTTCCAATCACTGTACTGTTTTTTTTTTTTCAATCAATTCGAACGGGGGGTGACACGTGACACAAAAATCCAGTTCGAACATTCGAATATGGGCTAATTATTTTAGCGTGACAGGTGCGAAAAGTTCGAACAAGGGCGAAACACCGATTCCTTAGCGAGCCGTTCTTGGAATTGTGTATATGGAGCAAATGAGCCCGTCACAGGAATCAAATCAATACATAATGTCTGAAAGCCGTTCTCAGAATTTTGCATATGGAGAAAATGAACCCGTCGCTGCATCAATGCATAATGTCAATCGATAATCTTTCTCTCTGCCACGGTCTCTCCGCTGCCTGACCTTTCGGGCTCAATGGAAATTCCTCTCAACATAAAGGCACAAATTCTATCACCTCAAAATCTCTCTGTATGGGACTTTGTGTCAATTGATTGACCTTCTGCGTGTTGCCCTGCCCATGGTGCAGAAGAAAGATTCAAGTCCTGCCGATTCGTGAAGGCGTTGTCGGGGCGGTGGATCCAGAACATATTCGTTCTCTGTATACACCTGCGGACAATTTATTGGAATCCCTACACAGGCATGCATCAAGTTCTCATACGGACATAGAGATAACGAAGACGAATGGAAGGAAAATTATTCTTAGTTTTTTTCTTAAATCGCTATTTTTCGGGAGCCGTAGCTTCGGCATCTAATTGTACTGTTCAGACGTTTTCTGAGCCATTTTTGCGAACCGTGGGACCAATTCGAACACTGGGTGCGTGATGCATGACGTTCGAATTGATTGAAAAAGACAGTATTTCAAGATCGAGGGCGGAGGGGTTCGCACCTGCCCTTCTTGGGAACAGCTTCTTGAAGTAAGCGTGAGTTCCTAGTTCAATTTATAATTTAGACTGAACTTCTTCCTACGCGACATTTTTTTGAGAAACCCCAGAAGAAGCTTCACTATTGAAATACAATGTATATGCGCGGAAACAAAGTAAGATATTCTACGATAACTCTCCTCAACAATCAATATCGAGCACCTTCACGGGCCAGATAATCATCCTGTGTCCTCACTCCCGGCCTCACCCGCCACAACAGCATCCTCTCCCTCGCTCCGAATGCCTCGGAACCCGGAACGCGTTGAAATTGGATATTTCGGACGTCCTCCGGGATAGCCTCAATGCGGTTATTCACATACGCGTACCCACGATGCTGCGCAAGTTCTTCATAGACACGTTGCTGATAAGGAGAGCCGATATGCCAGCCGCCATTTTCCGGGTCGGTTAGCATGTAGCGCACGTCCAACACTTCGTCTACATTGCTGACCCACTTAGCTGTGGGTGTTCCGGGGGGGATGACCGAGGACAGGCCGAAGTCGACGATAACGGGCTGGGGGTTCTCCGGCCAATTCCGCAGGACGACATTCGCGAGGCGAATGTCATTGTGCCGACAGTAAGAGTTGCGAATCAAAGCCACAGAGTCTATGAGGAGCTGGGAAATAAGCTCCCTGACGTCCTTGGTGTTATTGACTCCGACTTCCAACTCCCCCATGTGCGGACCGGCAATGTACTCGAGGGCAAGCCCGGGGACGAAGTCCACAACGGGATGGATGAAGGCGGTGGATGGAGATATGGGCACACAGACGGTGCCATGGAGAGTGGGTATACAGCTTCCTTGGAGGGCCTGCAGATGGCAGTACACCAGGGCTTCCACCAAATACGAGGCTTGCTTGACCGTCCAAATGTACAACTCAAGTTCCCAGTCGTCCCACTCTGGAAGCGGACCTTCGGGATCCTCTTCCAGCCGCAAATACTTTCTGTGGTAGTACATCTGTGGAATCGGACGAGAACGATCTGTTCCGACCATTTGCTGCATTCCTTGGCGGAGTGGAAACTCGATTTCAGGTCTCCAGAGTAGCTGTGGCTGGACAGGATCCCGGTAACCGAAACGACGATCACTGAGCTTGAGAATGAACTGTTTTGGGAGGGATTTCAGATGCGCCGGACAGTCGAGGGCTTCGGCCAAAAGCACCACCGCCGAGGTGAAGGGAGTGAAAGCTCGGAGGATCCTGATTGTCAGAGGGGTAAAGCTGTCATGCCAATTGGTTGACAGCTCGCTTTGAATTTCGGCCTGTTGCACCGAAAATGCGCTCTTGGTTTGAGCAAGACAGATCTCTGGCCTGAAGAAAATGTCTAGGGTGCTGCCCACCTGGTACGGGTCACTGATAGAGCTGATCACCGGATTAGCAATCTGATACCCCATCCAGCGAGAGGCTGGTTCTTGGAAAAATGCGTTAGTCTGAGTGTGCGAGTCGTCAGATGAACGGCGCGACGATGGAGGTTGCGGAAGAGCATGACTGTGACGTGTCACGGGAATGTTGTAACGTGTGGACCCACAAGTCGTGGGTCCGCACGTTACAACATCAACGCTGTTATTTCCTCAGCATTTTAAACATGTCTATTGTTCTGATTTTGTTGAGTTGTGGCCCTAACAGTGTTCATTCTCTCAATTACAGACACAGCCTTTGTTGTATTTCTATTGTGTTCGTCGCAACGTCTAGCAAACTGGTACCGAATCTAAAAAAGCTAGAGTTTGCTCATTTAATTCGCCTGTAAAAGTGCCCCAATTCCTGGGGATAAATATCAGTACTACAAACTACATCCGGGTGATTTGTAGAACTAGAAAAAACATGTTTGTACAAGAGTGAATCCTGAGGCCAAGAAAAAATAAGAGATAAATGTTTAGCAGGAACCTGAAAGAATGTAAGCCCTCATCATGAAGTGCGGAGGAACTAGGATCACCAATGGAACAAATAAAGAAACCCACTCTAGATTCCTAGGTGGATAAACGGTACCCATCGTTCATGTGGCACTCCGGCATCCCGCATCTTTCGAATGGCAAGCTGCAGTGCTTTTGCAGCTTCAGATGCTTGAGGCCGTTTCCCGCTGCCCAATAAATGGCTGTAGACAGTTTCCGCAACAACTGGCCCATCTTCATCCATCATAGACCACAGAGTGGCAATGGCTCCTTGAAATCCTGCAGCAAGGAAACCACCACCCAAGTGGAAGGACTCATTCACCAGTGCAGCATCTCCTTTAGCTGTCTGGCATGCAGCAAGGAATACAAATTCGGCATTGGGAAGGGACATCTGGAGAATGGTCTCAAGCTCCAAAGTTCCACCATAGAGCTGGAGGCAGCTTTTTGGAGGCTCTATGATATTCTGCTCTCCATGACAAGCCAGATGGATCCAAGCACAATTGTTCAGTGTCTGCTTGACTGAATCTACTGTGGTGCTTTCCCCAATGAGACTCTGAACTTGGTATCGGTTCCCAGCAATGGAGGTAATCTTAGTGATTTCTTCTTCAACTCCAGGGAGTTCTTGATCTCTGCGAGGACCAGTGTGTGTCACCCCAACCAAGCCAATGCAGGGTAGATCAGTTGAAAGTGCCTTAGAGTTTGCTTCCAGGAGGGCTCCCAGTGTGGGTGTATATGATTGTATGAATTGATCGGCAGAGTCCGCAGCATGGAAAGGCAAGCCAGTGAAATCTCCTGTAGGACACCACCACAATCTGCCAGAGGTGATACCATTCTGCAACCAAAGTGAATACTGAAATTGAAAAGATAAGGAGAACTTACCACATTCAAGGCAACATATATTGGTTGCACAATACAGTTCCAGACCCAGCTCAGAAAGCCATCCAGGCCCACTTCTATCCCTTCTTGGTATCCATAGAGACGGGCCGGTGGTAATTCCCTTGATCTCACATTACGTCCCTTGATCAGATCTCTGAGGAGACTTTTTTGTGCCTTTAAAAGGGCGACAGACACCGATGGCAGTGGAAGATGAAGTGGATCCGAGGCCGGGTTAAGGAGAATAATTGAGTCACAATGATTATGATGGGAATTAAGAATAACAATAGGCCCATGCTGAGATACTTGGCACAGATCTCTGTATGGTTTGGGACGAAGAAAGTTCTCGAGGCCTGGACGATTTCGAATCTCATTAATCAATGTGTTTCTCTCTGCAGCCACCCTCTGAGGATGCTCAGCATTTCCACTATAGAGGTCCACAGACAGAAGTTTCAACTTGTCTGCGTCCTTTTTCGGCAGAAAATCAAGGTTGGTTTTCAACTGCAGCAGCTGTTGAAATGTGGTTCCCAGCCCTTGTTCAAGGAGCCCTATTGCAAGTGGGAGATTTAAACAGTCAATGCAGGCACTGATGGCCTCAGAGGTTGCCTGAGAAACATCGATTCTCATGTTTACATCTTGCCGGACAGATACAGAACTGCCAATCCAGAGGATCTCAGGTAATAGATGGAAGGCAGCAGAGTAGGCCTTTGGGATATCAGATGGTCTGTGTAATTTTGCCAAGGAAGCCCAAGCAAAGGCTGAGTGCCATGATGCTACAAGATCTGAGGTGTTGCTTTGAAAGGAGTTGCTGTAATTGAATAGGACAGCATCGAGGTCCTTCACATCACCTGATTTTTGACATCGGAGCATGAATGAGACTGCAAGACTCTGGAGACGTCTAGCCAGCTCTGGATGCCCCTCAGGTGTCTGCTCCACAGCAGCCTGAGCATTCTGCAGTGCAGCTTCAAGGTCCTTCACATCACCTGATCTTTGATATCGGTCCCTGAACACCACTGCCAGTTCCTGAAGACAACCAGCCAGGTCTGGATGCCCCTGAGGGATCTGCTCCACAGCAGCCTGATTATTCTGCAGTGCAGCTTCGAGGTCCTTCACATCACCTGATCTTTGATATTGATGTGTGAATGATACTGCCAGATTCCGGAGACGCCCAGCCAGGTCTGGATGCCCCTTGGGTGTCTGCTCCACAGCAGCTTGCGTGTGCTGCAGTGCTGTTGCGAGATCCTTCACATCACCTAATCTTCGATATCGGTCACTGAACAATGTTGCCAGATTCTGGAGACGTCCAGCCAGGTCTGGATGCCCCTGGGGTGTCTTCTCCACAGCTGCTTGATCATTTTGCAATGCAGCCTCGAGGTCCTTCACATCACCTAATCTTCGATATCGATTGCTGAATGAAATTGCCAGATTCTGGAGACGTCCAGCCAGGTCTTGATGCCCCTGGGGGGTCTGCTCCACAGCTGCCTGATTATGCTGCAGTGTAGCCTCCAGGTCCTTCACATCACCTGATCTTTGATATTGGTCTCTGAAAGATGCTGCTAGACCCTGGAGACATTGAGCCAGGTGTGGATGCCCCTCGGGTGTCTTCTCCACAGCTGCTTGACCATTCTGCAGTGCAGCCTTGAGGTCCTTCACATCACCCAATCTTCGATATCGGTGTCTGAAAGATGTTGCCAGATTCTCGAGACGTCCAGCCAGGTCTGGATGCCCCTGGGGGGTCTTCTCCACAGCAGCCTGATTGTGCTGCAGTGCAGCGTCAAGGTCCTTCACATCACCCGATCTTCGATATTGGTGTCTGAAAGATGCTGCTAGATTCTCGAGACGTCCAGCCAGGTGTGGATGCCCCTGGGGTGTCTTCTCCACAGCTGCTTGGTTATTCTGCAGTGCAGCCTCGAGGTCCTTCACATCACCTGATCTTTGATATTGGGCTGTGAAAGATGAAGCCAGATTCTGGAGACGTCCAGCCAGGTCTGGATGCCCCTGTGGTGTCTTCTCCACAGCTGCTTGATCATTTTGCAGTGCAGCCTCCAGGTCCTTCACATCACCTGATCTTCGATATCGGTCTCTGAAAGATGCTGCCAGACACTGGAGACATCCAGCCAGGGCTGGATGCCCTGGGGGCATCTTCTCCACAGCTGCTTGATTATTCTGCAGTGCGGCCTCAAGGTCCTTCACATCACCTAATCTTCGATATCGGTCTCTGAAAGATGCTGCCAGATTCACGAGACATCCAGCCAGGTCTGGATGCCCCTGGGGTGTCTTCTCCACAGCTGCTTGATGATTCTGCAGTGCAGCCTCCAGGTCCTTCACATCACCTGATCTTTGATATCGGTCAGTGAATGACACTGCTAGATTCCCATGACGTCCAGCCAGTCTTGGATGCCCCTGGGGTGTCTGCTCCACAGCTGCTTGATCATTCTGCAGTGCAGCTTCGAGGTCCTTCACATCACCTGATCTTCGATATCGGTCAGTGAACGACACTGCCAGATTCTCGAGAAGCCCAGCCAGGTCTGGATGCCCCTTGGGTGTCATTTCCACAGCAGCCTGATTGTGCTGCAGTGCAGACTCGAGGTTCTTCACATCGCCTGATCTTCGATATTGAAGGCTGAATGAGACTGCCACATTCCGGAGACGTCCAGCCAGGTCTGGATGCCCCACAGGTGTCTGCTCCACAGCAACCTGATTGTACTGCAGTGCAGCCTTGAGGTCCTTCACATCACCTGATCTTTGATATCTATTCCCGAACGATACTCCCAGACTCTGAAGACGTCCAGCCAGGTCTGGATCCCCTACAGGTGTCTGCTCCACAGCAGCTTGATTGTGCTGCAGTGCAGACTCAAGGTCCTTCACATCACCTGATCTTTGATATTGGTCTGTGAAGAATGCGGCCAGATTCTGGCTATATCTTGCCGCCTCTGGGGACCCATCAGCTTTCTCTTTAACCTGATCCTGATTTGGCTGCACTTCCTGCATTCCATCCATGACCTTTCTGTCATCCTTCAAATCATCAAGTACCTGACTGTCAATGGTGTCCCAAAACTCACTGATTTGGGTTCATGTTCACAATTATCTTTCCCACTATCTGCTGATGTCACTGATTTTGCCTCCACCACCTGCTACAATCCGACATGAGATGCCATTACACTTCCACCACTATCTCCGTGTTGCACTCACCAGCCTGTGATCTATAACTAAATTTGATTTGTTGTTGGCTGTCAACTCTGAGTCCTTCAACCACAAAGCTCAGAATGTAGCAATGGAAAACAGATATGGTCTCACTGGCATAGCTGTTGGGGTGTGAGGTGGGATCAAGGAGCAAGACACCAATTTGCCGGGTCTTATAATATGTCTCCTAGTGCTGTGCGCTGATACGCATCTCATCTATCGATCAAGAAGCGAATTTCCGGCAATATCTCTCCTTCCTTTGCAATTCTCCCTGAGTGGTAGAACCATTGTATTGAATCACCGCGGCTAGTTAACTGCAGCATTTCACAATACACAATGTCATACTGGGTCAAAGACACAAATAATCATTGCTACGTCACGTAATACAGCTTTTGTATTTGACACATGTGCTTAACGTGTTAGCTCACATACCGTTTCAGATTTCAATTGCCACTAACATGGGGATACGGGAGACACATTGCCGCTCAGAGCAATTTATATCACTGCCTAATAATAATAATAATATTGGCACCCAAAAGCCGCGCAGTTGCCGAGGCACGATATCCTAGTACAGGAGTTTACATCTCAGACGACCCAAAAGGTACATGAGATAGGATCCGTGAATGCCAACTGTCGAGTTTGTGATTGACCGTGAGGTGCGGAGCGCTGACCCAGTGGCAGGGTGAATGTAGTCAATATCGAAGCGTAGGCACGGTACACGTGGGGGAAAGTACAGCAGCGTGAGACGGTCTGAAAAGATGAAAGGGAGCCCATGCACGGATGGTGCAGAGGCGCATAAAAAGAAATGCACGTGTCCCGGCAGGAGATGGGACAAACCACAGCAACGCCGGACGGGACGAACACATGCATATGAATACTAAATACAGAGGTGTGCGAGGAGGAGATGAGTGCTTGCGCGCGAGGGCGAGACGAGACGAACGTGCATGTGAAATGCAAAGGCGCGGTAGTGGGATTTTGTTGCATAGAGGTAAAGTATAGATGAGTGCCGTAAGAATCAGACTGGAAGGAGCATCGGCACTAGAAGCAAGGTAGAAGAGTTTCAGAGCCGGAATATATGGGGGGGACATCGCGCCCGACATGCAGCCATGAGCAGCAGGGATCGCCACAGAAATGGGCGCCGCAGTGATACATCCGATGAAGACGGTAGGCATTCATCATCCGTGAGCCCACGTTGGGTGCCTGCTCAAGTCAGAGAGGACAACGCTAGAGAGGGGCGTAGACGGTAGATGTTCCAATCCTGCTCGTTTACCACCGGCGGAGATGGTAAAGAGAATCGGATAACAGAATTTATTTAACAAGCACAAGGATCATCCTGCAGAAAAGGTAGGAGCAGCACTAAAGCTAGGAATCCCCAGTTCCGCATTCAGATTCCAGAATCCAGATGGTGTCACTGCTTGATTCCATGTGTTCTCGCTTGAAAGACTGATTTCTTGAGGGCCAGACGTCCTCTTCATAATTTATTGTAGACAGGATTCACCAGTGGTGAGTTATCCGAAGGCTAGGGCGATTAGCCTGGGCGAAGTCGTGGTCGTGAAGACAGAGCTGTGTTACGCGTGACAAAACTAAAAGGCGAGACGATGATACTTCGCGGACTGCACAAAAGACTACATACACCCCGCCCTTCCACTGATTCTAAAGTGTACACTTAAAAAAAATACATTTGCCTCTTTGTTTAGGTTTCTCCGCGCAGGCACCTTGCACTGCGCCGTCTCCGCAGCCTTCATCGCGGCCTGCTGCTGCTGCAACTCCTCATCCAAAATCCCCACCACCGATATATCGTCGAACCGCTCCGCCTCCTCCACCGGAAACTTGTCTTCCACGCCCTCCACGCCCCTTCCACCGCGTCCCCCAGCTCAAGCCGCCTCCGGCGCGTGCACGCTCGTCGCAAGCAATGCGACCGAGTCCTCCCCCGTTGTGCGACATCGTCCCCGTCGTCCGTGCGTACCGGCAGGAACACGTCGTTTCGTCCGCAACGCCGGGCAGCACTCGTCCTCCCCGTCAAACGCGCGCGGCACTGACGCCTCAATGCTCCCTGCTTGCGGCGGCGAGCGCGTGGTGGGTGCCGCATCTCGCAGCGCAACCGCCCGAGCCAAGCCCCGCCGTGGTGCGGGGGGCATGGAGCTGTCGAAAGCCGAGGACGAGCGTGGGGAGCACGGGCGGCAGGAGTGCGTAGTGCGCGCTTGTGAGCGCGGAGGCGAGGGACTCGTGCGGCTGCGCCAGCGAATCGCGCGCGGGGACGAGGCGTAGCCTCGACGAAGGACTCGCGCGCGCCCCCGCCGCCGCCGGCAGAATAGCTCACCCCCACCTCTTGATCTTCGCGTCCCCGATGTCGAGCTTGTACCTCCAGTTGAGCGCGTGGTAGTCGCCCCCGAGCGTGTGGAACGCAAACTGGTGCGAAAGGTAAATCGTACGGGGCAGCACCCGCGGCGCGCACGAGAACGTCGAGAACTCCGCCTGCGCACGCCAGCTGCGGAGAGAAATATCAGCCGCGAAGCACAATGGGAACAACGCAAAGTACATACTCCTGCTTCCCACCACTCGCCTTTTCCGCCCAGCACCGCCCGCCGAATCTCCGCCCACCCCCCGCCGCCTTAGACTCCACGTCGCCACCACCGCCTCCCTCGTGCCCAGCTCCATCCCCCGCGCGCGCCGCCCCGCAGGCAACGACACGCTGATCTCATGCACCGCGGGCTCCAGCGTGAGCGTCACCCGCCTCAGCGATAGCACCAGGCCCAGCACAAGCACGTCCTGCATGCCCATGGGCGCGGCAACCGGGGAGGACGGCGCGCCTGCGTTGACAACGAGCGGGACGAACACGATCGCGAACGGCGCAGGCGGCGTGGCGTGGTGTCCTCCGCGTGCTACTGTGCCAGCCTGCGCTGTGGCCGCCGCGTCCTTGAACCCCGGTATACCTGCTCCACCACCGCCGCGCCGTCGCCGTCGTCGCCGCCCAGTCCCCCCGCATCCCCCGTCGCGCACCCAGTGGCTCCTAACGTCCGCGCGCCAGCCTGCTGGTTCGCCACAAAGACGCGCACGCTCGCCCATGCTCTACCGCTTTACATGCCGTCCCGCTTTACGACAAACACCCGCGTCCCCTCCGCCGAAAACGCCAGCCCACCGAGCGCGCGAAACGCGTGGATCGTGCGCAGAGGCACATCGTCGCGGAGCGTGCGCAGCGCCGCATCGTTGTCGTCGACCGTGCGCAGGGGCTCGTCTTCCGCAGCGTACCGCACAACGTCATCCACCACGTCCCTCAGAGCCACCATCCCCGCGCTCCCGCCGCTCCCCACCATGCTTATGCCCATCCCCATCTCCTGCCTCACGCTCACCCACCGTGCCGCGCGCGCACTGCGCGAGAAGAAGCGCCCACAGCACGTCAGTGAGCTGTCGTGTTCTGCGACGGGCGCGGAGGGCGCGGTGTGGGTGTGCGCGTGTGGAGTCGCGCGCGCGCGGACGGCGGGGCGGTCGTATGCGCGAACGGCGCGGCATACGGCGTGGCGTGAGTGTGTTAACGGCGTGACGGTAGTAGGCGGCGCGGAGGATGCATAGACCGTCGCCGCGGAGGGGTACGTCGGGGGGACGAAGGAGGAGGCAATGCGGCTGGCGTAGGCGGGGTGCGGTAGGGCCGGAGGCGAAGACGGTGTGCGGGATAGACCGGGCACACGAGGACGGGGCGAGTGGGTGCGCTGGGAGGAAGAGGGGAGGTTAGTTTAGTGGCAATCGGGGACGGAGGGGAAGGAGGCTTATGACTACGATGAGGCGGTCCGTCGCCTCGAATCGGTGAGGCGTGCCATTTTCATGAGCCTGGTGTGTGGAGGGGTCCCATACCGCCGAGACGCGGCGAGGTCGCAGATGTACAGTGCGGCGTGGCTGCAGAGAAGGACGAGGTCAGCGACGGGGGGAACCGGAAGGGAAAGAGGGAAAGAGAAAAGAAGAACGGGACCAGCAGTCGGGACACCGCGAATAGCATACAGTCGCGGACGAGCCCAGCAGCAGACCCGCGCCATGACAACGCGCACGGCGGACACGCAGCGGCGGAATGGCGGAGAGAAAGCCCGTACACATTATCCGCAAAAGTCCACACGTCCATCGCCAGACGCAGAGACGAGCAGATACACCATAGATGTGGCGAGTCGACAGTAGAAGAAGATAGGACACTTACGACGACGATGAGGCGGGATACGGGTGAGGGGTGGCACACGCTGTAGAAGAAACTTGCGGGACTCCAGTTGAGAACTCGGCGCAGATTACTCAGTAGAGTAAGGTTTCGATCCACCAGGAACACACACGAGACCGCTGTGATCAAGCGCAGATACCAAGCCAGGAGACCCACAGGCGAGTTGGAATATAGTCATCAATGGGCCAGTGCGAATATACACCTCCATTGCAGCTCTGGCGGCGGGACGAGTTTCATTTTCATGAGGTGGTGAATGGAAAGAGTGTCGGCACAGCACGGCCCGACTTGGCCCGCATCAACAAACAAAACAACAGCCAAACAATTATTTTCTTGCTCAAGTCGTCTTCCTTCGATCTCAATGCTTTTAAGTCCACTGCCTCCATGCCATCCTACTTCGCACGGCCTGGACTTTTGTATTTCCCAGACTTCAACTGCTACGTTTCTTCTCAGTCTTTGGGTCCTTCAAGCCTTGAGACTCGCGGTGCCACTGGAAACTGCTGCTGAGAACTCGCTCTTTCATTTAAACCACGGATCTAACTCTCCTATCCAATCAAACTACATATTTCACGACACAGTCTCGCGTCTTCTAATCGCCGCACGCTCGGAATCAGGCTGGAAGAACGAAATATTATTATCTGCGAACCTAACGCGCGGTGCATAGTATACGCTCCATGGGATTGTACATCGCCCTGCGTCCTGGGGTCAATTCAGGCGCTCTGGTCTGCTTCACCTCCTAATTGTCCGTGCGAACCCAGATCGAAAACCATTATGCGAGCCGTTGAACCACAAGGAAATAACAGAACGGAAGCGACAAGCAAAAAATGAAAAATGGTTTCGTGTGAGAATGGATCAAGACTTGATCGCGAGTGATTCTGCCGCGTGTTCGGGCAATTACGGGCCATGACGTGCAGATTATCGAGCCAATATTTCAGTAGATGCGACATGGGACATTAAATTCATTGGGAAGTGTGGATAGAGGCGGCTGAGGGCGGCGAACACACCGATATCTGGCAATCATTGTGAGAGGCTCTACATGTTGGATTCTATGGACGCGGCCTGCGATGAGCTTTAGACTCTTGGGCGACTTATGAGACGAGTACTTGAGAAAGAAATTGAAGGACGTATAATAAATGAATGGCAAAAAGATTCGTCAACTTCTCTCAATACTCGATCCCGAGTCGAACGGGTGGTTCCACAGGATTCACATGAGGATCCAGAAGTGGTTTGGATCCCAACAAAAGCTTTCATAAGTATGTACCTCTTTATTAAATTCGTACCACTGGCACGGCCGCTTTATTTAACCGTAACCATGGGCTGGGTCAAAGCACAACTAAACGATAACGCCCGGTATACTCCATCAGGCGAGGGGGCACCGGGATTCATTTTTTAAAATTCTTTTTGCACCTTGTCTCTATGTCACGGTGGTCTTCAGGCATGGCTTAGTCAAATCGCGGCACAAGGTTGGAGTTACAGGAGAGTCATGCAAACGTTTACAAAATCGAAGATGTGTGCGGGGATTTTTCGATGGCATTAAGAGAGCCTGTCATGTGGGGATCCGGATAAATTATTTAGAGAACCACAGAAGAATTTCAAGTAGGATCTGGTTCCGTTATTTGAGCTGAATCTCTACCTAAGGTCAGTTTGTTGGAATCCTCGCAATAAGAAGGGCGAGTGCCAATTGAACCTTGAATTTTACCGGCAACCTATTGCAGGGCCGCTGCGGGGCAAATAACTCGGATACACAAATGGAGGACTCCAAACGAAGCGCAGCTGTGCCCCACTCTACCGTTGATCTTTGAAATACTTGGGGCTTGGACTCACGCGAATAAGTAAGATACATACCGGAACGGCTGCGCTGGCATGCGGGAATTAATTTAGCTCATGGATAACAAGTTGAATCCATTGTGAGGCTATAAATTTCTATTCAATCCTCAGTTTCTCAAGTTGAACAGAGTCTAACATGACCTCGGGAAATGCTGAACATGCGTGAAAATAGCCAGCGAAGGCGGGGGGCTTGGCGGAAGGTGGCGCAAGAAATGGGACGTCAAATATAATAATTTTAAAATTTAAATCGATAAACCGGGATTCGATTCCTTGTACCTGCATGAGTACTCGAGTGGTATGTACTTCCCCGAATTTCATTTCCTTCTTGAGACCTGCAATTATTTTCGGGCTGGTTCGGATAGAGTGGGTGAGTCCGGAATGGTGCCCGGGCACGTCGCTTTCGAATATAGGAACGGTTCAATTCCGCGCACCCTAATAACCCCCTTGCGTTGCTATTGTTGACTGCCTTATTTTTCATTTGCTCACGCATATCCTGGGTCAGATACAGTCTATGAACCGGGAGTAATGTAGGAAGCACCGCTCCTCGATATATAAATGTACTCCTGCGACATAAGCAGATCAGGAGTCTTTTTATCCGCCCATACTTTAAAAGCCCAGGTGAACCATACCTCAGCTCAAGAATTCCACGTGAGAGCAATTTGGCTGCAGCGTTGAAGAGCTTTGATCCCTGTGCACAATCGTGCGCGGTGGGTCCACCGATGGAATTGAACCAGCTCTTTTTGCTATCACTGACCGGCTACTGCGTGAACAAAACGAGAGGACAAAGTTCGCACCGAAAATATCTTGAAAGTGTCTACTCTTGCAATTCAGTCACGACATCCACTGTGTTCGAATACTGTCACTGGTTGAAAAATTCAAGTCTTTCAAGTGAAAAACTTGATGTATTTTTCACACAATTTTCACTTCAAATGTATCACTGGTTGAGCAATTCAAAATTTTCATTGAGTTTTTCAATGAAAAACTTCCTTCATTTTTCACACCTTTTTCACTTGAAATGTATCTGAAAGATTTATAACTTTTTCAGAACTTTTGTGACTTTGCTGAAAAACTTTTGAATTTTTCACAAAATTACTGAAAAAGTTATAAATCTTTCAGACACATTTTCAGTGAAAAATGTGTGAAAAATAAAGGAAGTTTTTCACTGATACTTTGACTGAAAAACTTGAATTTTTCAACCAGTGTATCTGAAAAATCCATGAATTTTCTAGTATTTTGGTGAAAAAATTAAAAGTTTTTCAGTAAAGCCTCAAAAGGACTGAAAAATCTATAAAAATTTCAGAAACATTTCCAGCAAAAAATGTGTGAAAGATAAATCAAGTTTTGCACCAATATTTTGACTGAAAATTTTGAATCGTTCAACCAGTGTGTACTATTACAATCAAATCGACAGTCACCCGTCACGCAAGTACCTGTCGATGTGGAATATTGATACTCGTCACCCGGGTGTTTGTCGAATTTTTCAGGCAGTTTGTCACACCAAAAATCGATGTACCCACACAAAAAAAGCTCATTTTCTGCCAGATTTCTGTCGAATTTGTCGAAATTTTTTCGGCCATCACGCAAAATATTCGTGGCTGTCGATTTGTCGAATCGGAAATTTGAGTCACGCGTCACCCTCCCTGTCGATTTGATTGTAATACTACAGTATCCAAGAAAAAGATTATGAGCATGGGGTGCACACAACATTCTATTTATCTTGTTGACCAGTCTCCGCCCACACTCAGCCATCTTTCAACAGGTTAGTGGGAGAGCGGAATTTCTGACGTGTACCTAAGTTGCCCGATCCCTTTTTTTGGTGCTGTAGGCTTTGGCTAACCCGTTTTTGCACATCCGAAGAGACAGATGTTTAGTAGGAGAGAATTAACTGGATTCTCGGCCTCAAGATGGGCAATATAGATTTAATACCTACTAACCGGAATCCAACTCATTCAGGCCGCTCTTCTCCATTTCCCTTCCACAACACTTAATTCACCACAAGTTATAGCTTGTGGGTAACACGCAGTCCTGTTTCCCACCACCCAGGTTATCGCCCTGAGAACCAAACCATACATCTTGCCCAAACGAATATTTGAACACCCAATAATAAAACATTTTTACTACTTTAGCTCTATCACTAATTGTCTATGAATTAGCCAGTCAATTCCATCTAATTTTTAGCGGAATACATTCGGATCTCGTTCAGTTACAAGCAATTCTATGACTACCATCGAAATCTGTCCAAAACAGGAATTTTCTCGCCACGCCTTCGGTATTGCTAACGGCTGTAAGGAGGCACGGTGAATTTCCAGACGCAAATGTTGCATTTACATCTGCAATTTAAGAAATTTTCTTGTAAAGGCACCTGCCTTGCAATAAAATCCAGCTAAAACGGTGTGTATGTCAGATCTTGCAGTCAAAGTGAAACCTATATTTTTTTAGAGGTGCAAAACCGGATGCCTGCGGAGGGAATCGACCCTCACCTTCTGGCCGTACTCTGCGCCGTTATAATTTGAACCGGCCACCTCTGAGCCCTACATTTACAAGTTGGAAATTCTGAACTCACCTCATCTAAAAAAAAAAACGTGTTTTGCCCCACTTGCCTCATGCCCGTGGAGGGAATCGAACCCTCGCCTTCTGTTCTTGCAAAAGCGGCTATGAATATTTGAACCAGTTGACCACTATGGTCCACGAGGCTCATTTATTGCTTTCTGAACCTGGTCATATCAGGTCTGCGGGAGGCACCGAGTCAGTTGTAGTTCTTGCCCAGACATATATAAATATCATTTCCAAGCGCAATCAGTTGGGGGAGGCGGCTATTCCAGAATTCCGGAGATATATAAAATATGGAATGCGATGGTAATGATCGTCGAAAAAAAGAGTTCTCCCATACCGTCAGAGGCAATTGAACCCTCGCCTCCCAGCCGTATTCTGGACTCAATGGGATCAAAGTTAAACCAGGTGACCACCATGGTCCACGAGGGTAGGTAGGTCTTATTTGTACTTTTAGAAGCTTGGTTATATGTTCCAACCGAAGTCGGGAGAAAGACACCTGCGCCACTGGATTACTTCCCTACGTCACCAGTCCAGTGCCGGAGCTCAGGCCCGGTAGCCTTAACTCTGCCCACAATGATTCATCCGCTACTGACTCACTCTCCTGCTAGGATCTTCACAATACTTTGTCGAAATTCTTGGTTGTCATCGCGGTTGCTTGGGCTGCTGTCAAATTGTTGAATTCAATTCATGCCACAGTCACACCCCGTGTCGAATTGATTGAAAAAAATACAGTATGTCATGGGCCCGACAGACGGGTTGATGAGTAAAGAGTAAGGATACACTCCATTAGTGTCAAGAGCTACTGGGTAACTTTTGACATGTTGCCGACACAAAAAAATCTCATCTAACTCAAATTATTGGTTGAATGGCAGCAGAATATAGCAAGCTGGTCACGAATCTGAGGCACAATAACAGTACAGACTCAAGTTACCTGTAAAAGTGCCGAAAATCCTGAGAATAAATATCAGTATTACAAACTACATCTGAGTGAGTTGTAAAGAAAATGTGTTTGTACAAGGTTGAATCCTGAACTGAGAAACAATAACACGCAGATATTCTGCAGGAACTTAAATAAATGTGAGTCTTTTAGGATGAAGTGTGAAGGAACTAGGATCGCCACTCTAGATTCCCAGGTGGATAAATGGTACCCATCGTTCATGTGGCACTCCGGCATCCCGCATCCTTCGAACAGCAAGCTGCAGTGCTTTTGCAGCTTCAGATGCTCGAGGCCTTTGCCCACTGCCCAATAAATTGCTGTAAACCGTTTCCGCAACAGCTGGCCCATCTTCATCCATCATGGACCACATGGTGGCAATGGCTCCTTGAAATCCCGCAGCAATGAAACCACCACCCAAGTGGAAGGACTCATTGACAAGTCCAGCATCTCCTTTAGCTGTCTGACATGCAGCAAGGAATACAAATTCGGCATTTGGTAGGGACATCTGGAGAATGGTCTCGAGCTCCAAAGTTCCACCATAGAGCTGGAGGCAGCTTTTTGGAGGCTCTATGATATTCTGCTCTCCATGACAAGCTAGATGGATCCAAGCACAATTGTTCAGTGTCTGCTTGACTGAATCTACAGTGGTGCTTTCTCCAATGAGACTCTGAACTTGGTATCGATCCCCAGCGATGGAGGTAATCTTAGTGATTTCTTCCTCAACTCCAGGGAGTTCTTGGTCTCTGCGAGGACCAGTGTGTGTCACCCCAACCAAGCCAATGCAGGGTAGATTGGTTGAAAGTGTCTTGGAGTTCGCTTCAAGGAGAGCCCCCAGTGTGGGTGTATATGACTGTATGAATTGATCGGCAGAGTCCGCAGCATGGAAAGGCAAGCCGGTGAAATCTCCTGTAGGACACCACCACAATCTGCCAGAAGTGATCCCATTCTGCAAACAAAGTGAATAATGGAGTTGAAAAGATAAGCAGAACTTACTGCACTCAAGGCAACATAGATGGGCTGCACAATACAAGTCCAGATCCAGCTCAAAAAGCCATCCAGGCCCACTTCTATCCCTTCTTGGCATCCATAGAGACGGGCCTGTGGTAATTCCCTTGATCTCACATTACGCCCCTTGATGAGATCTCTGAGGAGACTTTTTTGTGCTTTTAAACGGTCAACAGACACCGATGGCAGTGCAATATGAAGTGGATCTGAGGTCGGATTTAGGAGAATAATTGAGTCACAGTGATCATGATGGGAATTGAGAATAACAATTGGCCCATGCTGAGATACATGGCACAGATCTCTGTATGGTTTGGGATGCAGAAAGTTCTTGAGGCCTGGACGATTGCGAATCTCATTAATCAAAGTATTTCGGTCTGCAGCCACCCTCTGAGGATGCTCAGCATTTCCACTATAGAGGTCTACAGACAGGAGTTTCAACTTGTCTGCATCCTCTTTGGGCAAAAAATCAAGGTTGGTTTTCAACTGCAGCAGTTGTTGGAATGTGGTTCCCAGCCCTTGTTCAAGGAGCTCTATTGCAAGTGGGAGATTTAAAGAGTCAATGCAGGCACTAATGGCCACTGAAGTTGCCTGAGAAACATTGATTCTCATGTTTCTGTCTTGACGAACTGATACAGGGCTGCCAATCCAGAGTATTTCGGGTAATAGATGGAAGGCAGCAGAGTAAGCCTTTGGGATATCAGATGGTCTATGTACCTTTGCTAAAGAAGCCCAGTCGAAAGCTGAGTTCCATGATGCTACAAGATCTGAGGTGTTACTTTGAAAGGAGTTGCTGTAACTGGATAGGGCAGCTTCAAGGTCCTTCACATGGCCTGATCTTCGATATCGGTCTCCAAACGACACCCCCAGCTGCTGAAGACGTCCAGCCAGGTCTGGGTGCCCCTGGGGTGTCTGCTCCACAGCTGCTTGAAAATCACGCAGTGCAGCTTTGAGGTCCTTCACATCACCTGATATTTGATATCGGTCTCCGAACGACACCCCCAAATGCTGAAGACGTCCAGCCAGGTTTGGATGCCCCTTGGGTGTCTGCTCCACAGCTGCCTGGAAATTATGCAGTGCAGCTTCGAGGTCCTTCATATCACCTGATCTGTGATATTGGTCTCCCAACGACACCCCCAGATACTGAAGACGTCCAGCCAGGTCTGGGTGCCCCTGGGGTGTCTGCTCCACAGCTGCTTGATAATTATGCAGTGCAGCTTCGAGGTCTTTCACATCACCTGATCTTCGATATCGGTCTCCGAATGACACCCCCAGACTCTGAAGACGTCCAGCAAGGTCTGGATGTCCCTTGGGTGTCTGCTCTACAGCTGCTTGAAAATTCTGCAGTGCAGCTTCGAGGTCCTTCACATCACCTGATCTTCGATATCGGTCTCCAAATGACATCCCCAGATGCTGAAGACGTCCAGCCAGGTCTGGATGCCCCTTGGGTGTCTGCTTGACAGCAACCTGACTGTGCTGCAGTGCAGCTTCAAGGTCCTTCACATCACCTAATCTTTGATGTCGGTCACTGAATGAGCTTGCCAGATCCTGGAAATGTCCAGCCAGGTCTGGATGCCCCTCAGGTGTCTGCTCCACAGCAGCCTGATTGTTCTGCAGTGCAGCCTCAAGGTCCTTCACTTCACCCAATATTTGATATCGGTCCCTGAACAACACTGCCAGACCCTGAAGACATCCAGCCAGGGCTGGGTGCCCCTGGGGTGTTTGCTCCACAGCTGCTTGATAATTACGCAGTGCAGCCTCAAGGTCCTTCACATCACCTGATCTTTGATATCGGTCTGCAAATGCCACTGCCAGACTCTGGAGACGTCCAGCCAGGTATGGATGCCCCTTAGGTGTCTGCTCCACAGCGACCTTATAGTTGTGCAGTGCAGCCTCTAGGTCCTTCACATCACCTGATCTCCGATATTGGTCCTTGAGTGACACTGCTAGACTCTTAAGACGTCCAGCCAGCTCTGGATGCCCCTCAGGTGTCTGCTCCACAGCAGCTTGGTTGTTCTGCAGTGCAGCCTCAAGGTCATTCACATCACCTGATCTTTGATATCTATTCCTAAATGATGCTGCCAAACTCTGGAGACGGCCAGCCAGGTCTGGATGCCCCTTGGGTGTCTGCTCCACAGCAGCTTGATTATTCTGTAGTGCAGCCTCAAGGTCCTTCACATCTCCTGATCTTTGATATTGGTCTGCAAATGCCACTGCCAGACTCTGAAGACGTCCAGCCAGGTCTGGGTGCCCTTTGGGTGTCTGCTCCACAGCAACCTGATAGTTGCTCAGTGCGGCCTCAAGATCCCTCACATCACCTGATCTTTGATACCTATTCCCAAACGACGCTGCCAGACTCTGGAGACGTCCAGCTAGGTCTGGATGCCCCTGAGGTGTCTTCTCTACAGCTGCTTGAAAATTCTGCAGTGCAGCTTCGAGGTCCTTCACATCACCTGATCTTCGATATCGGTCTCCAAATGACATCCCCAGATGCTGAAGACGTCCAGCCAGGTCTGGATGCCCCTTGGGTGTCTGCTTGACAGCAGCCTGAGTGTGCTGCAGTGCAGCCTCAAGATCCTTCACATCACCTGACCTTTGATATCTGTTCCCAAATGATGCTGCCAGACTCTGGAGACGTCCAGCCAGGTCTGGATGCCCCTGAGGTGTCTTCTCCACAGCAGCCTGATCATTCCGCAGTGCAGCCTCAAGGTCCTTCACATCTCCTGATCTTTGATATCGGTCTGCAAATGCCACTGCCAGACTCTGGAGACGTCCAGCCAGGTCTGGATGCCCTTTGGGTGTCTGCTCCACAGCCACTTGATAGTTGTGCAGTGCAGCCTCGAGATCCTTCACATCACCTGATCTTTGATATCTATTCCCAAACGATGCTGCCAGACATTGAAGACGTCCAGCCAGGTCTGGATGCCCCTTGGGTGTCTTCTCCACAGCAGCCTGATCATTCTGCAGTGCAGCCTCAAGGTCCTTCATATCACCTGATCTTTGATATCTATTCCTGAACGACACCGCGAGACTCTGGAGACGTCTAGGCAGGTCTGGATGCCCCTCAGGTGTCTTCTCCACAGCAGCCTGATCATTCTGCAGTGCAGCCTCAAGGTCCTTCACATCACCTAATCTTCGATATGTATTCCTGAATGACACTGCAAGACTTTGGAGACGTCCAGCCAGATCTGGATGCCCCTTGGGTGTCTTCTCCACAGCAGCTTGATCATTCTGCAGTGCAGCCTCAAGGTCCTTCACATCACCTGATCTTCGATATCTATTCTTGAACAACACCGCAAGACTCTGGAGACGTCTAGGCAGGTCTGGATGCCCCTCAGGTGTCATCTCCACTGCAGCCCAATTGTTCTGTAGTGCTGCCTCAAGGTCCTTAGCATCACCTGATCTTTGATATTGATGTGTGAATGACACTGCCAGGGACTCATGATGTCCAGCCAGGTCTGGATGCCCCCCAGGTGTCTGCTCCACAGTGGCTTGAGCATTCTGCATTGCAGCATTGAGGTCACCCAAGCTTTGATATTGATTCCCAAATGATGCTGTCAGACTCTGGAGATGTGCAGCCAGGCCTGAATTCCCCTTGGGTGTCTTCTCCCTGGCAACCTGATCATTCTGCAGGACAGCCTTGAGGTCCTTCACATCAACTGATCCTTGATATTGGTCCTGGTCATATCTTGACACCTTCGGGGACTCGTGAGGCATTCTTTTGCTAGCCTCCTGATCCAGATTTGGCTGGGCCATCTGCATCACTGTGTTCTTATCATTCTCATCCTTCAGACCATCAGGTACCTGCTATTAATTGTTCCCCAAACTCACTGATTTGTGCTCAAGTTCATGATTATATTTTTCACTATCCTCTGATGTCACTGGTTTTGCCTCCAGAACCTGTTATATCAAAGAGACATCAATGCATTTCCCCTCTCATTTCCTTGTTGTGCGCACCAGCTTGTGATCCACAATCAAATTTGATTTGTTCATGGCTGTCAACTCTGAGTCCTTCAACCACAAAGTTCAGAATGTAGCAACGGAAAATGAATATGGTCTCACTGGCATAGCTGTTGGGGTGTGGGGCGGGGTCAAGGAGCAAGACACCAATTTGACGGGTCTTATACGTATGTCTCCTCTTGTTGTGATACACATCTAATCCATCAATCAAGAAGCGAGCTGTTGTGATTATCCGCGACATCTATCACTTGCTTTGCAAATCTCCCCGAGTGGTAGTGCTATTGTGTTGAGTTGCAAGTACCGGCCAGGCTAGATAACCTCTGCATAATTCCAGACAATACCCAGCGACACGATATTGGGTCAAGATGCAAGTAATCATTGCCGCATCACGCAATACAGCTCTCGGTGATCGAAGCATGTTTTAGGCTCCTCACACGCTGTCTGTTTCCTAGCGCCCGGGCGATACCTAGACAAGCTCCGGGAGACAAATATTGACAATTTATAGCACTGCTTAATAATAATATTGGGGGGAAAAACCGTGCAGTTGCCAGGGCGCGAAAATCTAGTACAGGAGTTTACATCTCAGGCGACCTCAAAGGTACACGAGATAGGATCCGCGAATGCCGGCTGTCGAGTTTGTGATTGACTGTGAGGTGCGGAGCGCTGACAAGTAAATATCAAAGCGTATTGAAAGCGTAGGCACGTGGGGCGTGGAACGGGCCGAAGAAAGACTGGGCGTCGAAATGCGAAGATGAAAGGCCCAAAGGGAGTGCATGCACGGATGGTGCAGAGAGCTGCGCAGAGGCGCATAAAAAGAAATGCACGCATACCGGAAGGAGCGATGAGACGAACTGCAGAAGTGCCGAAGGGGAAGAACCCATGCATATGGCGCGAGGAGGAGATGAGTGCGCGCGCGAGGGCGAGATGAGACGAACGTACATACACCCCGGCCCTTCCACTAAATTAAACTGTACACCTATTCGTCTCTTTGTTTAGTTAGTTTCTCCGCTTCCTACTGCACACCGCGCCGTCTCCACCGCCGCCGCCATCTGCTGCTGCAGCTCCTCATCCAAAATCCCCACCACCGATGCGAGCTTGTCCTCCACGCCCCACCCCTCCCCGCTCCTCTCCACCGCATCCCCCAGCTCCAGCCGCCTCCAGCGCGTGCACGCTCGTCGCAGGCGACGCGACCGAGTCCTCGCCATTGCGCAACGTCGTCGCCGACAGCCCGTCGTCCGCGGTCCGCGTGCACCCGCAGGAACACGTCGTCTTCGTGCGCAATGCCGGGCGGCACGACGAACTCGTCAAACGCGCGCGGCACCGACGCCTCCGCGCTTCCCGCGTGCGGCGGCGAGCGGGCTGGTGCCGCATCTCGCGGTGCAGCCACCCTAGACGAGCCCCACCATGATGCGGATGGGCATGGAGCTGGGGAAGGGCGAGGGCGAGCCGCTGGGGAGCACGGGGGGTGGGAGCGCGCAGTACGCGCCTGCGAGCGCGGAGGCGAGGGCTCGTGGGGCTGCGCCGGCGAATCGCGCGCAGGGAGGAGACGGAGGTCGCCGCCGCCCCCGCCCCTGCTGGCAGAGTAGCTCACCTCCACCTCCATACGCACCGCAATCTTCGCGCCGCCGATGCGGAGTTTGTACCGCCGGATGAGCGCGTCGTAGTCCTCGCCGAGTGTGTACAACGCGAATTAGTGCGAGAGGTAGATCGTGCGTGGCGCGCACGAGAACGTCGAGAGCTCCGCCTGCGCAAGCCAGCTGCAAGGAGGATATATGTCAGCCGCGACGCATAGTGAAAACAACGCATACGTACGTACTCTGCGCTGCGGCAGGCTCATCCTCACAAGCGGGTACACCTGTTTTTACCGCCGCCCCACCGCCGCCCCGCCCCTCCGCGTCCCGCACCCGCGCCCCTCAGGTGGCACCGCCGTCCGCGCGTTCACCGCAAGGACACGCACGGCGCGCCTCCGCAGAACCGCTGTCTCGCGCGCGCGCAAGCACCTCGACGACCGCCCCATAGTACAGCTACTCCACCTGCGCACCCACACGCCCACGCCCACCCCATCCTGCCGTACAGCACACACCTGCGTCCCGTCCGCCGACAACGCGAGCGCGCCCACTGCGCGGAACGCGTGGATCATGCGCAGGGCGGATTGTGCGCGGGGTCGTCCGCGGCAGTCTCCAGATCCACTACTCGCATCCAGCTCCCCGCTCCCCGCGCCCCGGCCGCACCCCCATGTCCATCCCCACCCTCGCGCACCCCAACCCCGCCGCAGGCGCGTCGGGTATATCGGGCGGGCGGGCGGGCGTGGCGCCGCTGTCTACTGTGCGGGGTGGGAACGCGAGTAGGCAGCCGTCGCGTCGGGGTGGTGCGGCACGGAGGAGTACGCCGCGGGGACGAAGGAGGAGGCGGGCGCGGAGGCGGCTGCTCCTGGTCGTGTTGCCGGTGGTGGTGCTAGGCGGGTGCGGGATCGGCGGGCGCGCGGCGGGGACAGCGTGCAGGGCCGGGCGCACGAGGGCGAGCGTGGGGGGGTGTGGGGCAAGTGGGTGCGCTGGGGGGAGATTATGTTAGTTGGGGCGGGCGGAGGAAGAAGAGAAGGCTTACGATGAGAATGAGGCGTTCTGTCGCCTCGAATCCGCAAGGCACGCCGGTCTCGCCATGATCCTGGTGTGTCTCCCCATGCCCGCCTGCTCGGAGGGTCGTAGATATACAGCGCGCAGAGCGTGCTGTAGAGGACGAGGTCAGCGCCACGACGCGAGAGGAGGGGAAACAAGGGGGGCAGAAAAGAGGGTGTAACGGGCAAGGAAAGGACAGCGGCGACGGACGTACTGGCATCCATACACGATGCGGTTATAAGCAGGCGCGCGGCCACACCCGTGCCCAAGACGTGACATCACTCACATGCAGTATTGTCGGCGGCGACAGACGTAGCGGCATTAGACCCAGTTATAACCAGGCGCGCAGACAGAACGCGACGAATCAAGTGCGCAACGGCGCCATCGAGCTTGCATCACCAAAAGTGTCGAGAGCTTCTAAGGACCCCGTGACCTCGGCAAGGGCCGTCAAGGCTTCTTCGCGACTTTCAAGGCAGAAAAAGTGTCATTTCAGCCTGTCCACCACTTGGCCTGCGGCTTCAAGGCTTTCCGCACCATTTTAAGTGCTGCTCAAGCTGTCATTAAGCCTCGACTGGGCCACTTGTTTTCGCGGGCTTTCTGCCGCGCTCTTGCTCGTCTCTTTCACCTTCCTGGTGCTAGAAAAATCTCTCGGCGACGTCTATGAGATACTACAACTCTATCTGGGCTATTATCCTATTTATTATCTTGATGCCGGTTTGTCTGCCATGCGGCCGCACTTTTAGCGCGGGTCCCGGTATGTCCAGGCACCGCACAAAATGCCCAGCACTGCGCGCTCAGCACTCAGCGGCAGTTTCTCAAGCTCAGGCTGTGGTCGCCGCTGAAGCCCAAGAAGCTCAGCGACTAGCCTCAGAAACCCAAGACGAACCCATGACTGTAGTTATTTTTATTTTTATTCATGGTAAGCGGATTGTACTTATTTGACTCGAAAAATACAGGACATTGAACGCGCTCCGTCTCCTGTTGTCTCTCCACCCAGTCCGCTACCCCCAGGCCCTGGTGGTCGTCCCCGACGACGTATTCGCCTTCCCTCCAGGTATCGGGATGACCTACCCGCCCCGCCCGCAGCATTTGAGCCTCCCGCGGAAGTGCAACCTCCGCCCCAAGACACGCCGAGTGCTGTCGTACCACCCAAAAAATGGGTTAGGACGGAGCCCAACGAGCACGGTCTTTACAAGGTCTTTCCAAACCGCCCAACCCACGATCCTGATAGGTCCATCTCGCTGGATGACCTCTGTAACTCCTCCGACCTCCTCGTCCCCCCCAAACCACCTGCGAAAACCGATTCCTCCGTTCCCTTCTATCACCCTTTCTTGAGCGCAAGCGTTGCGCGGCTGATGGCCTGGTTTCATATGGGATCGCTCCAAAAATCTATCGCTGAACTTGATTCCCTGGTTAATGATGTCCTATTGGCGGAGGACTTTGACCTAGCGGATTTGAAAAACTTTAGCGCCGCCAAGGAGAATAAGCGTCTGGACGACAGCGTGATAGATAGCGAGAACGAAATTCCCGACGGATGGACCTCAGCGACAATCAAAATAAAGTTGCCGGCCACGAAGGTGACTGTGACGGAGGACAAAGCAGAGGAGTTCGAGGTCCCGGGACTTCTCTATCGACCGCTTCTTGAGGTCATGGTCGAGGCATTTAAAAGCCCTGCTTTCATGGAATACCACATCACGCCTTTTGAATACCGTTGGGACCCAAACCACGACGCCGATGACCCGAAGCCACCCGAGGAAGATGCCGACGAACCCCTCAACGCGAATGGCCTCCCGCCTCTTCCAGCTGGGCATCAGGTCATGAGTGGCGAGATTTATTATTCCCCAGCGATGCTCAACGCACATAACACTTTGCCGTGCGACCCCAACCGACCCAATCTCGAGACCATTATCGCAGCCTACATGCTCTGGTCGGACTCGACTCACCTCGCAAAC
>JARJCX010000390.1:0-101351 GCA_029282285.1 Mycena rebaudengoi | reverse complement strand
TTGGCTTCCCATGAGTACTCTGGGTTCGTCTAAGCTAAATATCTTCGTTCGACTCGGGGTCCTGGCATAAGCAATTCGGTCAGAGGACTTTTTGCTCCATCTCATTATTCGTTAGTATGTCAACCCACAACGACTCAATAATCTTGCACGCATATCAACAGCTTGAAAGATGGGATAAAGGCAGGAAGGCGCAGGGTGCGTGTTGGCTTCTCATGGACCGTTTCTGAAAGGATAAAGCCGAAGGTCCCCGTTCGACTCGGGGTCCTGCCATCAACATCTGAAGAGGTCTTTTTTTTCGAGGTGGTATCACCTTTGTTCCTATACGATATCCTTCTCAGTGGGCGATAGTTGAGCCGAGGGGACGTGTGCTGCTCGGCCGGCGTATTTTATTTTCCTGTCAGTCCGCTAGGACTAATACTTTGATTCAATAAATATATGAGCACATATATTAACTGCACAATCGATGGGAGAAAGGCAGAGAGGCGCAGGGTGCGCATCGGCTTCTCATAAATGAAACACCTAGTTAAAGCCGAACATCCCCTGTTCGACTCGGGGTCCTGCCATACAGTTGCAAAAAGTTTCTTTTTTTTTCGAGGACGCATCACCTATGATCCTATGTGCACAGAATTCTCCCCCCTCCAAATATTCGATCCGAGGGACGTGCGCTGCTTAGCCGGCGCATTTTAATTTCCTGTCAGCCCAGTATGACTAATACTTTGATTCGATAAATGCATGAACGCATATATTAATTGCGCAAAGGATGGGAGAAAGGCAGGGAGGCGCAGGGTGCGCGTCGGCTTCTCATACGAGAAAATTTCGACAAAATAAACCGAAGGTCCCCATTCGACTCGGGGTCCTGCCACATTTGTGCATTCGTCATCTTTTTTTTATGCACATTTATATCGTGTCTCATTATATTCTCCATCCATGAGATAAATTCCATGCTTGCCGCGGTAGATAGTCCGCGCATCGTTCCCGCACCCAATCCCAATCCCAATTAACCAATGATGCTCGATTCGCTAAATCTCGCACGTATATTAACAGCGTAAAGGATAGGAGCAAGGCAGGAAGGCGCAGGGTGCGCGTCGGCTTCTCATAAACCTCCGTGACGTCAATATATAAGCCAAAGGTCCCTCCCTGTTCGACTCGGGGTCCTGCCATTTGTTTACAGCGCTAGCAGAACTTTTTTCTTCAAATATCATCCCTTCCCCTCTCATTGCTGCCGACTGCGCAGACATTCTTGCTCAGTGAGCGATATTGATATGTTGATTCGACAAAATCTAATACGTACATCACCTGCGTAAAGGACGGGAGAAAGGCAGGAAGGTCGGCACACTTTATTCCAGTTAGTCTGACATGTTGATTCGATATCTCATCGGTATATTAACTGCGTACAGGATGGGAGAAAGGCAGGAAGGCGCAGGGTGCGCGTCGGCTTCTCATAGGAGAGTGATAACGCGATTGGATTTAAGCCGACGGCCCCCGCCGCATCATGCCTTCTCACCTCTGTTCCTATATTATATTCTCGCTCCTTGGAGAATATTCGAGCCGAGGGGATGAGGGTTGCTTCGTCGGCACAGGTTATTTTCCTGTTAGACGAATATGTTGATTCAATAAATTCATGAACACGTATATTAACTGCGCAAAGGATGGGAGAAAGGCAGGAAGGCGCAGGGTGCGCGTCGGCTTCCTATGAGCACTCTGGGTACTTCTAAGCCAAATGTCCCCGTTCGACTCGAGGTCCTGCCATGCGGTGCGCGTAGGCACATTTATTTTCCTGTCAGTCCCGGCAGACTGATATGTTGATTCTTATCAACAGCTTGAAAGATGGGATAAAGGCAGGGAGGCGCAGGGTGCGCGTCGGGTTCTAGTGCCAGTGCGCCGAAAACCTTAGCTGTAAACCGACAGTCCACGTTCGACTCGGGGTCCTGCCATAGATGTGGTACCTGTGGCAGCTATTTGTATTCGCAAGTCCCGATGGGTTGTATGTAGTACAGCAGCTATTTTATGTACACGCGAGAAGAAAAACAGCAAGTACCAGCACTAGGAGATCGGAACGTTCACCATAGGATGGGACCAAGATACAATGAGAGTGGTGAAGTACGACATGAACTGCCAAAAATTAGCAGATCGTTCCTTGAATGGCCGCGACAGACCTATTGATCAGAAAGGGCTTCGGCCTTCATTTTCTCCAGTGTGGGCCAATCCGGGAGGGAGAATAAGGCGGGCAGTTTGTCCCAAACTGCCAGTTCGGCTGCGGTATGTGCCGACCTCTGGGCGCGCTCACAATTCGAACAACAGTCGAGGCCCTCCAACAGCTCTCTGGCCAGGCCTCGAAAGGCATTTCACCCTGCTGCCGCCACCCATCTGCTTTACGACGCAGTTGCAATCCGGCGCGCCAGGCATTGGTCGCGTCTCGCACACCCCGGAATAGAGAATGGCTCCCAAAGGAAATCCACCACCTCCCCGTATGCCACGTCTAATGATCGCAAGGCACGTGCGCAGATATGTTTGTCTGTTTCCCCCAATTTGGTCATTATGTCCTCATACCGTTTAAAATTGCTGGCAGCCATGTATCTGCATAGGCCATACAGCGCGAAGGGAAGGATCCAATCGGCAGAAACCTCGCGGGCGACTTTGACCACTGCAATGGAGGTCTTTGGTAAGACGAGGCGTTTTGTGCCACGGCGCTTGCGGTAACTATCCAACGAGGTGGGGACTCCCTCAGATAGGTGAAGCAAGGCTCGCTTGAAAAGCGTATCGACCTGGTACTTGTGGCTGAGCCTGAGTACATCCAACACTACCTGAAGAGACATATTTAACGGATATGGCTGGAAAAAGCTGCGGGGGAATCAGCCCAATTTTTCAGGAAAGGCGGGGACCCGAAGACACACTTGAAATGACATAGGGACATCAAAAATGAGTCATCGCGGTCGGTGGGTCGGGCAGTCGCACAACAGGACAATCTTCGATCGTTTCACTGTCCTCCGGAGGAGGAAAGTCAAGCATAGCTTTGAATACTGGTGAATGCAATGCCAAAAAGTCGCGCGACACACGATATCCCTGATTGCCAGCGCGTAGGATCAGACCACAATCGTCAAACCAGAGACCCGAGACGCGTATGAGATCCGCCTCCGATTCCATGTAAAGTCGGTGCTGGATGCGCGAGCGACCTGAGTGTGGTGATTTGGTGACGCAAAGGTGAGGCGGCACGTGAGAGACTCGGAGCGGAACGCATCGGGCGAATCCCTGTATTGCACCCGTGTTCCTTCTTCTCTCATTTTCTTCCTTCTCGTGTAATCTTCCTTCCGTCCTTCCCTCCTTCCATAGAGAACTTCTACAAAAAGATATATATATTCGTTAAGTTCGTCCAGCGATTCAGAGCCCGCGATTCATTTCCTATTTAGTCCTGTTGCCATCACGGGGTTCCGATTGGAGTGCGGCCTTGTTACATAATCTTCGGAGTTTGAAATTTCGTCGCGTCGGTTTCGCGACGCAGACTTCATAAATGTGATTATTTTGAAGAATTGAGACTTTCAGACATATGACACATCTAGTCTCCTCAGATCTTCGATCATCCTCTTAACAAGTGCTGAAAACATGGAGCTCACGGAAACCGCCGAAAGCTGATGGCATCAGCTGATGTTTCCCGCAAGCGCGTCGCAAAACTTCAAATGTATGTAGCAAGCTCAGAAAAATATCATAGATGCGTAGAACACATTTAACGACTCGCCCGGCTCTCTGGGCGAGTTCTTAGGGTTTTAATCGTCACAAAGAGGGCACAGCGCGCGTTTGTATCGAGATTTCAAACTCCGAAGATTATGTAACAAGGCCGCACTCCGATCGGACCCCCGCGATCACTAACAGACTTCAACAAAACGAGGCATGAGTTGATACCTTGTTGAAGCGTCTGTCTAGGAGAGACTATTTCCTATTCACCATTCTGGATCAACGAGCCTGTATTTGTCATTTGATGCTCAAAATCTGCTACAGTCTTAGCCTAGATATTCTGCCCGTATGCACGTACTGCAGTGCGGACTTCCGCTCGCTATCCCCGTGCCCAGTGTTGATCCCACTGGAAGTCATACCTGATTCGATAAATTCAACAGGTACATTAACCGCTTAAATAATACGAGAAAGGCAGGGAGACCCATCCCGCGATTCAGTTCATTTTTGCAGGAAAATTAGATAGAGATATTCTGTCTCGTATATATGGACAATTGCGAGTACGGTGAGGTGCTTGTCGTTACTTCACTTTTTTTTTTTCTAATTATTAAATACGCATCTATCGTCCGGTTCTCTAATCCCTGAGTCGACTACGACGTTTATGGATGTTACGAAATACATTCCTAACGACGTCGGGCCATTTCGCGGGTGCAGGCCGAACAGAAGCCATTGATGTTGGGAGCTGTTGCGGAGTCAGCAGAGTCATTTGGCTGAATGTAAAAGAAGCATGCATACTGTATTGTTCAGGGAATAGATGACTGTGGTGCGCCTCAGCACTAGATTTTTAAAAGAATGGAGCGAACGGCCACGCACTACTGATTGCAAGTCCTGGTGCACACCGGTGGCCTGCAATTACTGGGATGGTTGAGGCTGAACTTGCATCGGCTACTGCCACATTGAACCTGGGTTATTGTACATCAGAACTGTAGAGAACGGTGGGTGGGATTCGAGGAAGTACTTCAACCGGTGGCTGGGAGTACAAGCCCCAGA
This sequence comes from Mycena rebaudengoi, assembly GCA_029282285.1. NCBI lineage: Eukaryota > Fungi > Basidiomycota > Agaricomycetes > Agaricales > Mycenaceae > Mycena > Mycena rebaudengoi. The sequence continues at coordinate 96,635 of JARJCX010000390.1, read as the reverse complement.
ATTAAAATGGATGAAATTACTCACAGTTCTCAGCGTGTCCGCATCTCAGGTACAGGTTTCGCACACTGGATTATCGCATGTCTGTGTGACCTTTCTTGGTGGCGAATAAGTATGGAGGGAGGACTCACTGGCGCCAACGGCACATAATGAATGTAGGAAGAGGTGAACGTGAAGGCGCTGTGTATGAGAGAAATGGCTGGTTGTTGAGCGAGAGCAGGCAACGCTACACTTCCTTTAAAGGCCTAGATAAATTGTGCCTCCCGCTCCCGATATCAGTGGCGATGAGAATCCCGGAAACCATCACAGTATATGCGTGCTGCCGCCTTGAGCCCATTATAATTTTACACTGACCGCAAGCTGGCGGTAAATCGGGTTACCACTCAGTGCGGTGCAAGGACAGTGAAACTTCCGCACATTAAGGTAGGTAGGTAGGTAGGTAGGTAGGTAGGTAGGTAAGTAGGGTAGGTAGTGACATACATTACCTCCGAAGAGGAAGTGCGAGTCAAAACATGGATTTATTATTTATTTATTTATTTATCACATAAATCCATTAGAGTTCGTGCGAGCCCCAGGCTCATATGGATAGTGAGCGATTGGTGCAGGAAAAGCCTAAAGGGTTGCCGCCGGCGTTATCGCCCAAATCCACCTTCGTGGGAAGATGGCGGTGCACCCAAAGGGATTTGGAGCCACCGCCACGTGACAACTGAGAATACTGTAACTATGTACGGGTTGCACCGGGACTAAAATGGACCGGAGTTCAAAATGCGTTCTTGAGCTCGGGTTTGCTCGGATTTCTTTGTTTTTCCCGAACCTATCCACATATATCGCGCAGAAAACAAATCAAGAGATTCTAAGTGCTCGAAGCAGAACCTGTCAGATTATATCACTTAAAATATCCTGTTCAGTAGTTTCCTTTCAACCCCTCGTAATTCAGGCACTTGGACCGCGTGAGTATAATATATCCCCCCCCCCCCCCCAACCCTCCTTTGGCGCCGTCAAGATGTTCGCACAATATAAATACGAGTTCTGCACGACATCAGAAACCTCAACTTTCAATCCCGGTGTAACCCATAGTAGACATCTCACAATGATGAATTATTCCGCACCTCGTTGATCGGACCCCAACGGCAGCAATAATAAACCTGGAGGATACAGGGGTCATGGATTTGCAACTACACAGGGCAGATGCGTAAGCGAATTGTACATAGCTAGCCAAGACAGACAGAATAAACGGGATTCATAATTATGTCACTCCAAAAATCGTATGGTTTTCCGTTTCTCTGCCATTTCACTCCCACGGTTCCGATGTCCATAAATAAATGCCAGCTTCAAAACAGGGTATCAACTCCTTCCTCTCATCGCATCGACGCCGAGTTAATTAGAAGGTAGTGAGGGAGCGTACCAGCCACCATCTCCGTCGTGTCACGTCGCATGGACTTCGCGCTGGTTCGCGCGCGCTTCCGCCTTGGGTTTGTGCTTCTGATTATGGTTGGGAACTTCGCGCAGATCAAGACTACTGCGGAACTCGCGCCGGGCCGGGGTCAACGCGGAAGTCTGGTGTAGGTTCGTGGCGACATCGGCCTCGTCGTCGGAGTCTTGAGTCTGCTATAGAAAATAAAGCGAACCGATGGGAGAGAAAACAACACAGAAAACGTGCCCAAAAACGAAAGGGACGGAAAGAAAGGTAATAGAGGGTGCGAAGAATGCGAAACACGCACGGTTAACTCATCATAGTGCTTCTCCATCTTGCTCTCAAGCTTGCCGTCCGAGCGCATGGCGGCCGCGAGTGCCCACGCATCCTGCACGTCGAGAAGAACGCGGGAGAAATAACTAATAAGCAAGGGGGGTTAGTGTATGTGGGTGTTCAGTTTTTCAAGTTACTGTGGGTGGAGCATGGGGTCTCGCAAGTGAATATATGCCACCTTGGATATTAGAATAAAGGCGCAAGAAGAACGTGCCAGACATAAAGATGGGTGAAGGAAGGAACTCGACAGGGATGGGGGACGGGATGTCGTGCGGTAGGGAGACAACATCATGGCCGCCACACCTAGCCCGGCAGGTAGCACAAACAGCCCTTCCCCGCACGCACGGCGGAGCAGCTGCGAAGCCATCGGGTGCGCGTAGGCCGCCGGCACAAGACGCCCCGCGCAAGCGCAAGAGGTCGTTGGACGTAGCGCCAACGACGATGGCCGCGCTTCACGCCATACCTTGCGCGCGCAGTCTCCTAGCGCACGGAGCAGCGGCGATTCCAAGCGTGTGATGACCAGAAGAATAAAAGGGAGCGAGGACGAGGGGATAAAACAGAATAAAAATGGGGCTAGCTTCGACGCAGCGCGTCAACGGCGCGCGCCATGGTACACGTAGCGTGCCGTGGCCAACAAACGCCGCGCGCCTGGTAGCCACAAACGCCGCGCGGAGCAGCCGCGAAGGCACGTTTCGCCCGGATGGCGATGTGGTGGTCGCGCACGGACGGCGACGTGGCCGCGCCCACACGAAGGAAGTAAGGAATGGGAGGGAACGCGTGGGGGCATGAAGAATAAAGAAAGCGGGGATCGGGGTCCGAAAGCAGGAGAAGAGGGGTGGGGCCGCGTGGCTGCATAGATGAAGGGCGGGTATCTGTCAGTCGGGTTACCGCCGCACGCCGTAGCTCATGCGAGCGGGAAAACGGGGCGTTGGGTAATGCACGAAACGAAAGGGAAAAGTGGATGGGCGAAACGAAGAAAAATCACACAGGGCCAGAAAATGGGTGTCAGTAGATTGGCATCAGGAAGAGGCATAGAGCGAGGTGTACAGGGGAATGACTACCGCAGCAGCGATGATGACGAGGGTGGCCAGCGCGCCGAGCCCCAGCGCGCGCTCGCGCTTCTTGCTTGTGCGGCTGCCGCCGCGCGGCTAGGCGATGCTGCCGTAGGGTTGGCGGGGACATATCCGCCGCGGGACCGCGTGAAGGGGCGCGCGGGGGGATGTTAGTCGACGTCCATCTGGCTAGCTTATGGGTTGGTGATCCCGGGAAAGAGGTGGGGTGGGCAAAAAATGAGAGGTGTGACCGATATGACGTGACTGATCGTGATGTAGATCAACGCGTTTAGGGGCTCGACGCGCATTGAGAACGCCGGGGAGGAGTGAAAGAGCCATGCGCGGGTCAAATAATGTATTTGGGCTGGGATCCAGGATGTCATGGTCCTTATGAATACAATGTGACATTGAACATTTTTTCTTCTCGTTTAACGCCATTGGCAGTGTTGGAAACCAGAGGCATGTATCGCATCGCTTAATCGCCCGGGTTTCCATGATAGGCACACGGCAGAAAACCCTGAGACACTACATTGCAAAAAAAAAAAGAAGGACACGTCAGATCAATTCAGACGCTGGGAGTCGAACCCCGAACTGCCGGCATTCGTCGATATATCACACAAGTCTGGGTGCGCATGGTTCATGATGCGGAGGTCAGGCGTTCCTGCGTGGGCAATATGTGGTTCCTCCTTGGCTACTTCATGCTCAGCCACAAGCCAAATAATTTTCTCGAGACCGCGCAGGGCTGTGGCGGCATGGTCCTTGATGTTGCTTCCCTCGCCATCAAACACCTCAACGTCCTTTTACATGCTCTTATCAGCTCCGCCGGAAATCCAAGGTGGATCGTCCAGTTGCTGTTACTTCTGCTAGACACCTGATTCCTGCGGAAATATAATTATTCGCTGAAGGAAGTTTGAAGATTCTGAATATTTGCCACAAGAAATAATCCAGCGCAACTCCGACGGGTTGATTCCCGCGCTGTGGTGTCGGATAGCGAGGCATGCTAATCAAAACAAATAGGACTGACAAGGTTTCAGGTTCGCCATCCAGTGCGTCTGTTCCGCCTGAGATACGTGTACAAATTTCGTGATCTTGGTGATGAGTCCCACCCGGCAAGAGAAATCTATCAACCAAAAAAGAAGGAGAAAAAAAGCAATTCAAATCTGCGGGAATGTGAACTTTATTTCTTGATTGTGATCGATGCCAAATGATTGTTTATGGGAACTAATTCTCTTTCCACTGTAGAACACAGTCTAAAAAGAATGGGTCACGGCTTCGCATGGGATCTCGAGTGAATTCAAGCCGTTCGACTCTGAGTCTAGAAATATACGCGTCCGAACTTCTTGATTTTCTCAAACTCTAAATCAGTTTTTCAACTTGCGTGCTTTCGGATCATCCGAATTACCCCATCCGGGCGTCGATCGATACTGGGTGATCCGAGACGCCGACATTACTTATCTATCGCAGCTGGTGGGCGCGCCACGCTGCAAATACCGACCTGCATTGCCCGACCGGCTTTGGGTACGCGATTCACTGGCGTGTCGACGAGGCGCAACTCTCCTCTGAAACTTGAAAGCCGCATGTTTGGTATCCATCAGGGGATATCGATCGTATCGCATCAATTGCGTTACGACTAGAGATAAAAATAAGGCGGAAGAGAAAGTGAATGCCCAGACGCCCATCAACGACGTCTACGATGCCTTCAGCAAACCTGAAAAACCTCATCCAATACACTACTCTTGCAGCGACCACTGCACAGAATATTGCAGACACTGCTCAGATCCCTTTCCTGACCTCTACTAGTGCGCTGACCTTATCAATCTTAAAATGCGTCGAGGTGCGCCGATTTCATTCCCTTTTCGCACAGCGGCTTACTGGCGATAGACGGTGCGATCCAACAAAGAGCAATGCGTTGAAATGGTGGAGCAAGTTCACGAAACTCTCTGCCTCGTTATCCAGCTCTACACCATGTCCGACACACGCGGTGTATTTCCGACAGCGCTGCTGTACGACCTGGGAAAATTCACCGAGTAGCGCCAACTCCTGACTTCCGACATGCTTACACTAACTCATGGTTGCATTAGTACCCTTCAAAAGGTGTTCACATATCTGAAAGCGCAGCAGAAGACGGGGATTATCAAATCATTATTCAAGCAACCCGAGAACGCTGGAGGGTTGGAAACGTGCAAAGAGGAGCTCAATCACGCATTGGAGATATTCAAAGTACGCCTCGTTGTAGTTCATAATTCATTTGCGTGGATCTTGACGTTGTCCAGGTTCGAGTAACTGGTTCCACTCTCGCTGAGATTGTCCAGATTAAGAAGGATGCAAAGCAACATCACGACGAGCTTGTTACCCTTTTAGACACTCATCCGGATCTCACCAGTTCCGACGGTTTATCTGTATGATCATGTCTTCCATTTTTTTTCTCGGCTGATTTTATTAGGTGAAAGGAAGTCTTTCTAGCTCCGGTAACAGGTGAGTTCCTCCGCTAGTCACAAGCATCCCAAACGACTTTCTTTCATAGCTCGGGCTCCTTTTCCATGCTTCCGCCATCACCCAAGATCTTCCACGGGCGTGCAACGGAACTGGAGGCAGTTGTGAATATTCTTCTTCAAGAGTCTGCTCGAATTTCTATTCTTGGTCCAGGCGGAATGGGCAAGACGAGCTTGGCAATTGCCGCCCTATATGACACTCGCATGGTGGCCAGATATGCCAGCCGCTATTTTATCTCATGCCAGTCAACTGCTACCTGCGCTGGGCTCGTATCAGCTGTTGCAGACCATCTAAGAGTTAATAAAGGACCAAATCTGTCCAAAAGAGTTGCCCTCCAATTTATGCGGGCCCCTCCGTCTCTCCTAGTCCTGGACAATCTTGAGACGACCTGGGAGGACAGCTTTTCGCGACCCGAGGTCGAAGAATTTTTGTCTCTCCTTACAGATGTACCCCATTTGGCTCTCATGGCACGTCTTATTTATTTCAGGGGATCAGAATTTCTCACGAACTGATCTTTTAGGTTACTCTTCGGGGAGCTGAGAGACCTGACAAAGTCAAATGGACTCGGCCATTCTTGGCTCCACTCAATCCCCTCTCGGACTCGGCAGCCCTGCAGACATTCTTTGATGTTGCGGATGAGTTCCATGAGGAGGACAGTGTCAAACAATTGCTTGATCTCACTGGAAATCTTCCATTGGCAATCAACCTCATAGCCAGTATAGCCGGTAGTGAAGGCTGCCAGAACACATTCTCTCGGTGGCAGTCTGAAAGCACCCAGATGCTTTCGGATGGATATGATAAAAGGACGAGCCTGGATATATCGATCATGCTGTCTTTCACAAGCTCTCGGATGACAACAGGAGCTCAAGATCTGCTCAGTGTCATCTCATTACTTCCTGATGGCCTCACGGATGCAGAGTTATCCGAAGTCGAATTGCCAATTCCCGGCATCCTAGCTTGCAAGGCAACTCTGATCAAGACATCTTTGGCTTTTGTGGACAAGGACCGTCGACTCAAGACACTAGTCCCCATTCGGGAACACACTCTCAGCATCCACCCTCCGTCGAAAACTCTCAGGCAAAAAATCCGGAAGCACTTTCACGGACTTCTTAATCTTTGGAAGGAATTCCAGAATCTCAATGCTGCAGATACAGTCACACAACTTTCACAAAATCTGGGAAATTTAAACTCTGTTCTGCAGGATGCACTTCACACAGAAGGCCCTGATGTCATTCAGACTTTCCAGAGTATCTTGATCCTGAATCATTTCCATCGCAGAACACAGAGCATTCATTCCTCTCTTCTGCTCACTCTTGCTGCCAAACTTGAACAATTCAAGGACCAACCAATTTATGGTCAATATTTGATTGAGCTCTTTGAAAGTGCAATGAACTTGCCAGTGAAAGATGTGGACATCCAACTCGATTCCGGAAACTACTATTTCCAATCCAAGGGGCTACTGGAACAAGGTGAGATGATCACTGTCATCATGTACTATGTACTTTGAACTGATTTTTTTTTGGCAGCTGGATGGCAGTTTGCTCTTGGGAACTACCATCGATTTCAGCAAATGGACTTATTGAGTGCCCTTGAGCATTTTCAAAGGGCACTTTCTCTGTCAGACAGTACTGGATATCCCAACACAGTTGGCCAAAATGCCTCCTCTTCTATAGCTCAAATCATGGTCCATGCCGGAGACACCGTGGGTGCCCTGGAGTACGCGAAAAAGGCACATGAGTATTCCCAGCATCTCGGGGATATGTATAGAGAAGCACAAGCTCTCTACCTGCAGGCCAGATGCCAGCTGATATTTGCCAACTATCGGCAGGCCCAAATTCTACTCCAAAATGGGAGGGACATCTTGAGGTCTTGCGGTCTGCAAGGAAGCATATCAGATATGCAAATCAGAAGTCATGAAGCTGAGATACATTTGTTGAAAACAGAGTATCTGGAAGCTCGGCACATCCAAATGTCCATCGCCTCCGGTCTTCAGCCAACAACATACGGAGCAATTGTGGCAACATGAACATTGCTATCATTGACATTTCCACTGGGGTAGACTCGAAACTTGTTCGAGAACTTTTGGACACTTTGCAGCCCCACATTAAGACTCTGAATGGAGTTTATCAGACATGGGCGGTGGCGACTTGTCAATCCTTGTCTGCTGACCTCTATCTTCATGATGGGTTCACCAGTACTGCAAAAGCGACATTCGCTCTTAGCATTCGGTCATTCCGCGATATATCTATGACCGAAGGGATTTTGTTTTGTCTTGAACGGTTGGCAGATCTTTCAACTGGAATGGACAATGTTCCAACCACCCTGGGATGGGCCGGAATACTTCTCGCACTGGCATCGAAGTCCAAGGAAAAGATGTATACTTTGCAGGCCATTCGCTGTCTGGGTCAAATTCTCGCAGCTCAGGGAGATGATGAAACGGCTCTGAGCCTGTTTACAGTTGCCCTTGAGGGATTCACCTACATGGGTGTTCATCGATGGAGGGCAGATTGTCTGGTGAGCCTTGCTGAAATCTCAGAAAGGGCTGCAAACATAGGGAAGGCAGTTGGGCTATTGAAGATTGCAGAGCCTTTGTTTGAACGGGCTTCCCAAGCGAAAGACGTTGCTCGAATTGAGGAGAAGATGAGGGTAGTCTCGACTTAAATTTGGCAGATCTCGGGAAGATTCTCCCCTCTAACCGTAGGCATATTGTGTGTTCTGTACCTTTTGTAATATGTCAAATTTATATCACGCCACTGTTCCTATTTCAGTCTTAGAATCAACGTATCATGGAATTCCGCAGCTTTCTCTCCCAGGTTTATGTGAACTCCGACGGGCATGTCTTCTCTATCTTCGCAAATGCTTCCCAGTGCTAATTTTGGCAGCGGGCAGAACTTGGACGAGGGAAATACTGACGCCACTTCTTTCGTTCGCGGCATCCCCCACCAGACCGATCCGCTTAATCGGGACCGGCGGCGCCCAATATCTCCCAATGCAAATATCGGAAACAGTTCGAGACGCCGGTGGACGAGCTTCTCGCCGTCCCAATAATGCGCTGACTACGAATTGGCAAGTACATCCGCACTGGGCAAATATTATACACATCGAATTTGCAGCTCTTTCAAGTTTCCAGGTAGCAATTCAGTCCACTGGATTTTTCTTTGTTGGTTCAAGTGCCGTATTCATCCGCGAGCATGAGGTACAAGTTCAGCCTGTTCACGGTGTTCCAAACACATAATAATGAATAAATAGCGGACGTCTGTCAAAGTTGATATTTCCCATTGGAACGCTTCACGTGCCAGATCACCCGAGACCGGGATTTGCGCCAACTTGTACTTGAAGCCGCCACCGAGGAGGGGCTCGTTACCATGGCTCTGAACCATGGCCTGTATCACGGAAGTGGATGAATCGAAATGGACAAGGAAGGAAGAACGTGTGGTGTACGCTAAGCGAGGTACGAGCTTCATTTGTTAAAGCGTCGGGCTAGGAAAGACTGGGTGTACGCTGATATTACCATATGCGATGCCGCCCAGAAACACCTTCATTCCCTGCTAGAATGACGAAAACTGTGACACCATATTCTTTCTCAGAAGCCTTTCAGCTCGAGCAACCCTTTGGCAGCCCAGAGCGTCAGTATGATGTACATTTAGCATCAATTCGGCGGCACGCCGTGACATTCGGTACCTGGCACCGACTCAAGACGGATTTATTCCCCTCAATCAACGCATAAAGTCCCAATTTAACCCATGCGCTGAAGTCCGGAAGGGTGCGTTGACGTGAATCAAACTGTCAAACAAGTGGTGTTCCGACCTAACGCGTGAAGATATTTCATGTAATAGAACGCATGACCAGAAGAGATAACTTCAACTCAGTATGTTACAAAAATAATACATTGTTCTTTCAGTATGGTTCAAAGAGTAATAGGAATACAATTGATGGCAATCAAGCCGCCTGGTAATTTAAGAATGAGCTATGGCCCTTGCGAGATATGAATAAAGAGATCTCACCCCACTCCTTTTCGGGAGTATCACACATAACGGTCGTTCCTCCGCTGTTTCAGATCCGCCGGTAAGTCACTCAACAAACAGTTGGATGGAAGGGTGTAGCGTACCAGTTGTTCCCGATGATGGTGATGGGAGAGCAGCTGAGACCGACATCGACATTGAGGTCGTCGATTACGAGGCCGATGAGGGCAGCAACCGCGCCGGCAGCGGTGCTGCTCGACGGTACAACAGAGTTACAGCACTGCGGGGATTCCGGAGATGTCACTGGGGGGACACCATTACGGCGGGCGGGAGTGGCGGCAGCAAGGGTCTGAGGCAGAATATTAATGTCAAGCATATTCAAGCATGAGCAATGGACGTACTACGAGCACAGAAATAAGGGTCACAGATAGCTTCAAGCGCATGCTGGTTTGCGAAGTTGTTAGAGAGCTTGAACGACGGGGGGTGTTCGAGTACGGATGTCTTTACTCCCACTTTTCACAATAGAAGATGGCTTTATACAGTACGCTTGACGATCATTCCCGCGGTTCGAGTGGGTCGAGATGGAGTAAAGTACACTGACGATGGGCAGGACGGCCAGGGGGTGTGGAGCGGGTGGAGCATTGGAAGTGATTCCGAGGGAGGATGGGCAGGTTTGTTATGGACACTTATGTAGTTCCCATGTCGGACTATGAAATGCGGCGGTTAAACGTGATGTGCCCCTCCGTATCTGGGCGGATGGTCACAGGAAAGAGGTCGAGACTATTGCTGAATCAACTTAATTGACAGTCATTCGTATGCCGGTAGCACAATGAGGCCGAGGAGATCGTGGCTTCGGGTATTAGAGCGGCGAAGTGGCTGTCATTTAATTACGGCGTACAGCGGAAGGCCGAAATCTGTCAAATGCACGCTCATGGCAGCACTCTGCAGCGGAAGAACTGCTTGTGAGCATAACGGATGAAATGAGAAGAAGAATGCTGCAGATATCAGTGTACCGCGTTTGTCACTTTTCAGCAACAGAATCTTCCCAACCGAGAAGATCTCTATTTCAGGATAATAGCTGGACCTCCTCGACGTCATAGAGAGGTCATTTGACACCTTTTGACACTCATCCCCAAAATTTATCGTTCCTCGGGGCGATGTCCAGGAGGATATCGATCGCGGTGGGGCTGCGGTCAAAGATCACTTTAAATGGAACATGTACCGCGCATGAGACACCCCAGAATGAATGAAGGCCAAACGTCATTGACAGAAAGAGCGGTGCAGATTTTCGAAAGTTCTAAGATAACTATCTCGGTCGGTCTGGGACGGAGATCCTGTCGTCGGAGAAATAGAGTAATTAAAGTCCCCGGTGGAACGAGCAAGCCATGTGCACTGACTTTAATTAAGAACACTAGATATACATAGCCCGAGCTGTTGAGATATTGCGCCTGGCCAGCGTACCGGATTGCTGAACCCGAGGATACGTTTCCCGCTAGAAGAAGCCACGACATGAGGGAGACACGGAATTAAGAAAACCGGAGAGAATCCGGTAGCTCTAAAGCAGGTGTACAGTAGCAACCGTGATGTCCAAAGGCGCCAGGAATACATTTTTCGGTGATGTTACAAAGAGAAACTTTTGACCGTCGTGGGAGACTCAAACGGCATTATGAGCCGCAGCGCAAAGACAAATAACGCAACCCCTGGACGCCTTTCTACGTTTCACTCCGCCTCAACTCGCATAGCATTTTTGGCATTCTTTCGGTGGGCTTCTAACTAGCGTATGTTATAGCACCGACCGTGACGCTTCGAGCTCGGATTTCCCGCCGTTTGCCCTCCTCCTGGTTGTGTTATTGTGCATCATTCGGTCACAAATCAATGGGCGGCGTGTTCAGCGCTTTGATGTACCAACGCATTGTCCACGCAGTCGATTGAACGACTGGGCTTCTGGCAATTTATTATCGGGAAAAGGGACGCCGGGAGATGAGACAGACTCGTGCCTCGTTTTAGGTTTGATCGACACGGCGCAGTCGGCGATCAAGCCCCTATGTCTTGTAACGGTTCTGCGCCTACTATTAGAAAAAAAGCAGACGTCATTATTACCAATAAGTAAAAGATGAGACACGTCTGAAGAAGAAAGAGGGAGAGATTGTGGTGAGGAGGAGGGCGAGGCAAGCGCTGGGTACTATTGTCAGCCGCTGATCGCCAATTGAACCTCCGATCCGTGCCGTGACCTTACCGCCGGCTCTCCCAATTCCCAAACTTTCGCCGTCCCTGTGCCACATTTCTGGCTGAATTCATTTATCTGCTTGTATTCAAGGGGGACGGGTCCGAACCAGATGGTTAATTGGTCAAAAGTCTCGGCTGAAGAACATAAGTATACAACTTGTCATTACATCAATTTGATCCAGTCATACCTTGACGGCCATGGCTGTGAGGAATGAACATCGGGCTTAAATTCTTGTGGTGAATTATGATAATAAAATCATTGTCTGTCTGCCCACTGTTTGGTGTTATTGGTGCGAAACAACAATGCGCGCCAAGGTCACGAGGCGACGTGCACTGCCCCAACTGATCGAGTCTCATTTCCAGCAGCAACTATGGGCGGGCTTCATTTTGCGCATCTGGCGGAAGACATTCTGCATTGTATCTTGTGTATCTGTGATGTTTACACGGTCTTCTCCGTGGCCCGGGTATTCTCCGCCCGTCGCCGACTTGTGGATGCTCACTGCAGTCTCGCATTCTTTAAAGGTCAGCCGAAGCTTTAAGCGGATCGCATATGCGAAGCACATATGGTTCTGCTTAATCCAGGACCTTGCTGCTCGACGGCTTATCCATATACTACATAATCACTCCGTTCAGGACTATTCCACCGCTGAGCTTATAGAGGAGGTCAAAATATTACTTAATGCTTGGGCCTAGAACATGGTCCAGTCCCCTACGCTCCGCTCCAACCATCTCACGTGAATTCAGCATTCCACTTCCTACCATGGATAGACCGCAAGGCTCCCTGGCCCCCATCTTAAGGCTGGCCCCCGTCTTAAGGCGAGCTGTGGAACATAGCTACCGCTGCGGTTATATGGTCTCTCCTCGATAACCCAAGAGAGCGCCACTACACCATCGAACTTTTGGATTACGAGACGACAGCTATCTTTCTCGATACGGATGTCTCGCCCACAGTTATGAGGCTTATCGTTATCGATCTCAAGACTAGGGACTCTACGCAGCTTCTGGAAATGGGGCTCCCGGGTGGAGCTGAATGCCCCAAAACTTTCTGGCGACTTTATCCTGTGCGAACTTAAGTGGCCTTCGGCGTATTTGATCCTCGTCAATTGACAGTAGTCGTTTTAAAGCGCGAACTTCTAGACCATGTGAGTGCTGCCCTCGATCGGTATACATAGTTTCTGGCTGAACATTTCCCTAGTCGCTTCCAATACACATTGCGGCTCGGCATATCTTCCTCCTTGTTCACAGTACATCCCAGGTGCAGCATCTGCGAATTTTCGCGATCTCTGTGCAGGAATTCGCTGGTCTCTGGCAGCACATTTCATCGATTTCTCTACAAGACGCCATTGAAGTTGGTGATGTACCTGCGACCGTCGCCGACGAACTACCCTTCAGTGATCCATTATGCCTCAAAATGGCCGTCTACAAATCCCCGCTTCACGCCGATGGGTACAAACTCACGGTTCATTACGTCGACCTCCCAGCCCTCGCCGTTACTCTCCCCGCTGGATCGGCCAAGCGATATCTGCGCCATTCCGAAGGAAAAGTGCGAACGTCTGCAGTGCGCCAAGCATTTTATACACATTTCATTTTTCGACATCACACACTGACACCATCGTCGAGTGGGAACTGACGTCCGGTGTGCAGGGCTTTCCGCTTCCGCTTTGCCACCAAATATCCTATGCTGGGTATGTCGACAACTACCGTCGTGGCGTCATCCTTCACCTCGCTAATGTGCGTTTACATGATCCACGCACGGGAGCCGAGCGCACAATCGAAGACAACGATATTCTCGTTGATAGATCAATGCTGCTCAATAGGTCTCTCTCTCCATATAGCCATGCCCTCGCGACCATCAGAGGATCCAGTTACGTTGTTTCATATTATCTGTAGCGTTCCCCGCCCGAATCCGAGTTCCCATCTACTCCCTTTGTTGTATATCTCGGTCCTTGCCCGCCACGCAACTAAGATCCACGCGCTACAGCTGCCGTCAAAATTTTTGCAGCCATAGGGGGAGCCTCCCCGGGGAGCTTGAACCGTCTCTGAGATACTGAAATATGAGTAACGTTGCCGTGATATTCGTGAAGAGGGAGTTATTGTGTTTGCATTTACAGAACGAATAATGCTCTCACTAGAGGCCGGGTCCGAATCGTCCGATCAATTCGCGATCACACAGCTAAACACAGCTTTCATCTTCATCCTGACTCCTTCATGGCCTCGCCCACCGTCCAGCCCACGGCCTCGCCCAGTAACTTTCCCTCACGCACAGATAATACAATTACGGAGATCCTTCCCAATCTCTTTCTGGGCAGGTACTCCGCCCCTCCCCTTTTTCTGCGCGCGCAGAACTAAATTGGCTGGCCGATTTCTAGCCAGCTTGGCGCTCTAAATGTTGACCTACTTCGCAGCAAGAACATCACCCATATCCTCTCCGTTATGGTGGACCCACAACCAGAGGTCGTCGAAAACGGATTTCGCAGAATGGTCATACCGGTGATAGACTGGCCAGATCAGGTGGGGCTGGATAAATGCGCGACAGAACAAATTTTGATTATCCAGAAAGGAGCTTCTTATTCATTTCAAGGCAGCGAACGCGTTTATAGATGATGCAAGGATCAGCGCTAGGGAGAGCGTTCTTGTTCACTGGTCACAATCTTTCAAAATCATTTAATATTTCACTTACTTATCGATAATAGTCACCAAGGAGTGTCAAGAAGTGCCACTATTGTCGCTGCATACTGTCTGTTCCATCCCTCGCTGCCAATTTTCAAACTCATTTTATTTTCCTCCAGTAATGGCAACTCATCCACCAGTTCATGGCGCCGCCTCGGCAATTAAATTTCTCAAGAACCTGCGACCGATTGTACAGCCCAACTCTGGTTTCCTGGATCAGCTGGAATTATATGGGCGGCGCGGATGCAACTTGGATGACACCTCGGGGAGGCTTGCGATAGAGGCGTGGCGTGCGGAACAGGAGCGAAAGTGGGAGGGGAGGGTGGATAGAATGAATCGGGAGAGGTTAGAGAGGGAAAGGTCTAACCGGTGGGGGAGCCTACGGTTATGGGCTGGGGCGGTCTTCTCGTAGACTTTCGCTTTTTCCGTTTGGTGAGTCGTGCGGCGTGCATCGGGTTGAATATGTGAGCTAACCAGCCACGAAATCAGAATGAACATGTATACAGCAAAATTTATAAACACACCAAGGGTATAGGTCCTCAGTGGGAAGGCATATTTACGTGGTCGAATTGCAGTTCAATTCCCTAGAGCGGGTCTGAAAGGCGCATGAATCCCTGAGCGCTGCCAGGCAACGCTCGCCCCTTCTATCCCATGCATGAAGCGCACAGTCCGCAGACTTGGGTAGGTGTTTAGCAGCGCAGCACGAACCTTGTTGAAGCACGAGGAGGCGTCGGCGGCCATCTCGTCGGGAGGAACCCACAAGTTGAATCGATCACGGCCCTGAATTCGGATGGTGATGTGCTCAAGGGTGCGGTGAGCCGGAACGGCGGCAAGGAGGTCGTTGATCTCAGACGAGGACATGGCGGGTTCCGAGATGGTGAGTGAGGTGAGAGTGCGGAATTTCAGGTGAATAGTGTTCAGCAAAGCAGGCGGAATACGCGTGCTGTCGAGAAGGAAGAAGAGCGATTTGAGGTTGCGCTCCAACTTGACGAGCGACTCCTGAAGCCTATGTGGTTTCGAGGGGACAGATATCTCCACGCTCTGAGACGCGCGACGGTTCAGGATCGCGGCGGCGAACTGGTGTGGGCCTCTATATGAGTTGAGCAAGGGAAGTACACCGTCAGGAAGCGACTCGAAGGGCGTATGAGGGATGGTGTCTGTGGTGGTCAACGACAGGTGTTCGAGAGCGGGGCACTTGGAAAGTGCCGATATGAACATGTCCGATCGAACACACTCGACGGGGATGTCCAAGGTACGAAGTTTGACAAAAGGCTGCTGCGACCTCGCGATCGTCAATAATACCAAAGTTGTGGTGACATTAAGCTGCTCCACATGGCTCGGCGAAAGGAATAGCAAGCACGGGCTTGCTTTATCCCGCCGTAAAGACGCATCAGGATACTTGAATGTGACGGTCTGCAGCGGCACGGAAGGTACGCCGGCGAAGTCGGAAATTTCGCCGAAGCACAATTCCAAGCTGATGGCGGTCAATTTCAAGCGCTGAAGGACCTCGAGCCGCTTGGGCGTGAGGCGAATATAGCGACATTCGAGAATGCGAAGGTTGGGAAGGAGAGGAAGGGTGGCGAAGATGGAATCGATGAGGTCATCTGACGGGAGGCCATACTCCTCCGAAGGAGGTGCGATCTTGCATTTCCGGACAGTGGGGCGGATCTGGGGGGAGAAGAGAAACTCCATGCGGTCAGCAACCACCTTGCGATATTTCGCAATCTGCGCCGGCCGTATGGTGAAAGTCGCCAGTGCCTCGGGGTGAGTCGAGATCGTAAAAAACATGAGGGGTTGGGCCAACGAGGAAAATAAACGGCAAGTAAGGGTCATTGAGGGAAGGAGATGGAGTGGTATGAAGGCGAAAATTTTGAGCCAAAGCTCGGGCGGAATACGGTCGGGCCCGATACCGGCATTCGACGCGCTGCGCGAGATACCCCTGCCAATACTGTCGAGAGTAAGGGAGCGGGCACGCCGGTAGATCCCTGCAAAAGAGACTGGGCTCTTTTGACTCTTCATTATGCCAAGGTGCGGGGAAAGGGCCCGTGATAATCCCTGTTTCGCCGAGATATAAATACCAGTCCGACCTATGCATATCAACCAAAAGAGATACTCTGTGCTTCTCGAGTACTAATTATACTTGACGTTTGCGGACCTGTGTCTCGCTGGGCTGGACAGAATTCCGATCTATCCTTCTGATTACGTCCACAGCAACGACCAGCAAGATTGAAGCTTGAGCTAGTCAGTAGAAGCTATTCCAATGATGCCACCCCAATTGAACGTGGCATTGTCACCGTATTGATTTAGATTTGATCCGCCATCTCATTGCAGTCTACCGACCGTTGACCCACGGCGGAAACCAGAATACAAAAGCGGTAGAAGAGGCAGAGGAGGCGGAGGAGGAGCCCCATTTCCCTTGGTTTTTTCCTCGGCGCTGTGGAGCCAGGATGAACATACTACACCTTCAACCTCGATATGTCATCAGTTAAATTGTCAACTTCATCCTGGCAGCAATGCGCTCACAGGTTGACGATTGTACTAATGCGGAACGACACTGAGTATACTATTAGACTAGCCCATGATGGGCCGAATTGGGTTCCATGTTTGATTGTATTTTCGCTCATCATCACTGGTAGCTCGACGTGAGTACACTCTGATGTCAGCTGTTAATCTTTGGATGGTTGCAATGGAAAATCCTTGCATCCGAAAATTTGAGATGGATGGCGAAGAGTAAGGAGCGAGTTCTGGAATAACTATCGAATCATCCAGGAGATGGCCGCCTTGAGCCCGGCACGGACCGATGGCTCCCTGTGCGAAATGAGTGTTAATCAATCGCAAGTTAAGGTTGTGTAGCCACCAACATTTCTGGACAGCATTCACTGCTCAGTATCTGTAGCGACGAACATGTGGACGTCAAGTGACTGTGCGTCAATCATCCTTGTGGATATTAGGATTCACCGTGTAGTGGTTGGCCAACATACCGTTCGAGTCCCCAAGACTCAATATACGTGGAACGGTGAAATATCGACGACACAAACACTACGTAGAGCACTATGAAATAATTAAGATTCCACTGTCGTTCAGGGCGCGGATGACGCTTCTGGCATGCAAACATCCGAGGTCAGCGGTTAGCTCGAACCACCGGCGGGCGGCAAAGAAGACAGACAATTCGGATAGAACAGAGAGCGCCGTCGCAACCGAGAGACAGCACAGACAGCAGAACTGACAGACCTTCCGTCGGTTCAGCGCGCAGAAATCTGATATCCGATAACCCGGGATGACTTTATACGATTTATTGACGATACTAGGTGGAAGAGACACATAGCGAGTGCGAGTGGACCAGATAGTGAAGTTAGTGAAGTGGAGGCCAGAAAGTGGTGACGGCGAAAGAATGTTGGACTTGTTCCGTAAGCGCCAGCGTGGTCCGAGAACTACGAAAAAATACGCCCGAATCAATCATTAGCTGAATGCGGATCCCATTCGAGTGACTTGATTCCTGGCCAGATAAAGAATATAAATGTAAGTGATGACAGCCATTTGGACTGAGGCACTGCAGCGACTGATCGCGTCCAAGGCAAAGTCTAAGGTCCGAGCCCCCAAAAAAGAATGAGGCGAAGCATCGGAGGAGCCCACGAAGATCGCCGCCCCAGTTGCCAGCATAGATACGACAAGAAATAAAGTCTGAAGAAACTTTAGAGCAAACTTAAAGTGGAGGGAAAAACCGGAAAGATAAAGATAGGTAATCAAGGGGGCCCAAAAACGCGAAAAAAAACATATGACCTACATTTTTTTTTCAGGGGGTCCCAGAGACCCCCTCGCAGAGCCATCATGTGCTATCAAATTTGCTTTAAGGACGAATAAATCCACCACAATTCATTAACAAGAACCTGAAGCTGTCTGCAAGATGAAAGTAATGTTCCAATAACTACTACTCTTTTCTAGTGCTGCATCACAACAGTTTTGTCCAAATTAGAGCCTCCTGTTATTACCTTGCTTGACAAGTTGCCTTGCTTGACATTGCCTTGCTTGACAAGGTCTCTGCCAAGTCATAATTGCACCACTTTTCGTAGCACCCGGCTTGATCCGCTCAATATGTTCCGTATCTTTCCGAAAGTGATGTCATCTGTTGGAGACTGCCGAACAAGTTCACGCAATGCTCTGTTTTCTGCCTGAACTTTCAACCACTACCCAAGATACATCCCTTTAAGCACCTTATCAGGCAGTTCAACGCACTATCAACGACATGCTTAGCGCATCAATGGTCATTTTGCAACTGAATGCACCGCAGTCCGACTCCAGCCTGTCCGGTCTGGCTAGTGGCCAGCAGGATCTGGGGTGACTGGAAGAGGGAAGTGGCAAAGGATACAAATATGCACAGACAAGGAAGAGAAAGGCATTATGTTTGGAGAGATATATGTGGATGAGAAAATGTAAACAGATATGATCCAATGTAATAGTAAATCATTAAACAAAGCATTGCAACAAAACAGCACTCTAATGCGGAGCTCTCAGCAAAGTATCAAATATGGTTTCAAGCAAGGTCCTTGCCGACGAAGTCGACGCTTCCTCGTGGTAAATTCAGCTTTAATTGTTTTACGCCTCGCCCGCCACAAATCATTATAATCTGGGTGCTGCCGAAGTGACATAATTGATGTATGTCTGATCCAATCCACGCCAAACAACCCCTATATGGGTGAATATGCTTGTAGTATCCACTGCGCCTTGTCCCAGGCCGGGTCCTGCAGGAATACACAGAACACCTATGTGTGTTGATTATCTTCACACTCGTCATACAAAAGGGTTTACGAGACTACAGAACACCTTGCTTCCCGTCTGTCACTCCGCGGGAAACGAAGCCAAGCAGGATAACACAGCAGGCAAGGGCCATGGCCGTGGCTTCATGACATTTGATCGGTGTGGGACTGACACTTGCCATGGCGTTGGCTAGCCATTGCATGGACTCTTTGTTTCGTTTGGCAGCGTGGGACTTGAAGTCAAATTCGGCGACAACCAAATTTTTCACCCGTTCCTCCACATACCATACCTTGTATTTGAATAGAACCACACAAGGATGAAGTAGACAATAAAAATGTATGCTTCTGTCTTGGTCTCAGTCTTCTCCAGCCCCCATGGTGTGGTCAACTTCAAGTTGTTCTTTGTGCGGCTTAAACCCTGGGCTAGGCAATATTTTCCCCTGTCTCAACGAAGCTGAGGTAGAAAAGACAACATAGAAGGGCCTTTCTGAAATAATGTTTTGGTGCATAAGATTTATTTTCTCAGTGCAATTAGGCCAGAGAAACCCACAGTTGCTGGGAGTGACGAGGTTGAATTTGATTGCTGACATCCAGCCGCAGACGGCATGTTGAGTTCACACGCTGACAAAGGAACAAAGAAATGGTGCAACGCCTGGGCAAGTGTCGGTCCCATGCCAATCAAATGTCATGAAGCTGCGGCCATGGCTCTTGCCCGCTGTGTAATTTTGACCACGTTCATCAAATCTTGAAGCTTGATGGTTGCTTAATGGTTGCACTTCATGGCGGTGCCCACATGTAATTTGTGCGAACGGAGGTGCACATGTCCGTATATCATTCGTAAATACCTACATTTACTGAAGTTCCTTTTGAATGGCGTCCATCAGAGAACAAAGCCGGCACCGCCGCAGCCCCACGTTGTCCGATGCGAGTGTGAGAATCTCGCGACGACCATTTGCCTCCTACGTCGATGCAGACCGAAGACGTGCTCTCGGCCTACATCGATGATCAAGGCCAAGATCCCGGGTTTCGTTTGGATGATATGCTGGGCAATATCACTGGCACTGCCGCCGAACAAATAAAAGTCAGAAACCAGGCTCTGCTCCCCCGTTTGCCCGCTGACTAGCCAAGGTGGAAGAACTGGATCCGGCTGAAATGTCGGACGCAAATGTAGAAGATGCCGATATGGAGGAAGATAAAGATACCGAGTCCACGGTGAGCAGAGGTTTCCAGCTTGAAATTAACCCATACCAAAGATTTTTTAGGACAAATCTGTCGACCCAACAAGCAAACTTCCCCAGGAAACTTTGCTCTTCATTTTTCGCCACGCACTTCCGCCGTCGTGGGTAATGGGCTATATATCATCTTTGGCGCCGTTTCCACAAAAGATCTGGTCTGCCGACAATGAGACCAAACTCTGCATCATGGGAGTTTGCAAGACCTGGCACCGCTTCGGCCTCGAGTTCCTGTACGAAAATGTGATGCTACGGAGCCTCGGTCAGCTGGCGGCCTTCGTGCACACTCTGGAAACGCGTCCGGGGCTCGCTGCGTTCGTGCGCCGTCTGGAAATTTGCTACCCTGTTGTGCGCGGATACACTGCCCTACACTCCACCGAGGCTGACAAGATCTTCGAGTTGTGTCCTCGCCTGACGCACTTTGTTTTCAACCCACCTCTCATCGCCGTGGGTCATCGTGCGCCAGCACATCCCCCAGCGTTCCCAGTTATCGCCGGGGTTAGCCTAGCGCTCACCAATCTTGACATCGGTGATAATGTAGAATACGCCATTGTCCTCCCAGCGCTGGTCCAACTTTGCCAGACCCTGCAGTCGCTTTCGCTGCCCCTCCCTGACCACTACGGCGATGCCCATCCGACCCTCACCTTCGCGCGTTTGGAAAATCTCCGCATAGCGGTCGTGCCCGGCTCCCGCGTCTCTGCAGCGTGCTGGGTGTGTCCAGGCCTGCAACAACTCGTTATCCGTCCCCACGAAACCATGCGAACAGAATTCTACCACGCTCTCGCCCGCGCGTTTCTCGCTGCATAGGCCCTCTGCACAGGAGCTGGCACGTGCCAATCCCCCTCCCGTTCCAGGACTTGCCCATCCTGTGTCCCACGCTGCGGTACCTAGGCATCAGCGAGTATGCGGTAAATGCGGAGCTGCCTCTGTGCCATTCAACGATCGCCTCACTGGACATCTTTCGGGATGGGAGCCGTCCCGGTGTGCCCCCCGACGGAGAATTCGAGCGCCTCCGGGGCCGGTTCCCGGCGCTGCGGGCGTGCCGATATGTACAAATACTCGGGTTTCCCCCGATCGCTCGCGGTGGGCCAGACGGTGTATCGAGCATTGGCCAGGACACGCCCGATGATTACGACCTCCCGCTGGGGCCTTGGCTCACGGTGGTGTGGTCTGAAGATTTTCCCGAGGACAATTGCAGCGATGACTCAGATTATGTGTCTGCCTCAGAAGAGGAATGGTACTCGGAGGACGGCTCGATGCACCCGGACCAGAACTGGGAGTATTACTCTGACGGCGAGAGAAAGCACTCTCCTGCGAGCGGAGCCACTTCTGAGGACGAGGAATTTGAGTCTGAGGTCAACAGAGATGAGGCACTAGTAATTTTTGAACATATCTTGCACGGGGCCAATCCTGACTCGGAGGAAGAAGATTTCGACAACGAGGTGGAAGGGGAGGGCTTTGACAATTCTTCAGCATACTTTGAGTGACTAAATTTTGTATAATTTACTCGAGTAACACCCTCTTATTGGAGAGACCGAGTCATATTTATATTATTTATATTATTTATGGGGCGGGCACTGAGTCTAAGTGATGTGGTTCAGGTTTCGCTGGCTGGAAGAAACAAAGGAGAACTATCCTACATGAGTAGCTTCAGGACAACAAGTCAGAAGACTATTCCCTGCTTCTAAGGACTGTTTCCGGGGATAGATGTATATTATGGATAAGACGCTGCTCCAATAGGGAGTGATCGCCAATTGATTAAACTCAGCACATCCCACGCGGAAACCTCCGAGAATGCTGGAATCACAAACTCGGATTATTTTGCGCCAAAATCCTCTCCTCCTCGCGGATTGCCAGCAATTCCGGAAGTAATGATTCCACTTCTTTCCAAAGGTTATGGCGAATGGCTTCGCTCTGCTCCGTGAGTTCATCTTCAAAGTCGCTATCGTTGTCATCTGTACTCGACCTAATCTCTTTCAGGACCGTGAAAATCCCGGAGAGGAAGCGGGCGACGGAGAGCGGTGTTGAAATTGGAGAATGCTCGACATGCAAATACACCAAGGCCGAGTGGACGACTCGGCTGGAACCAGACTCCAGGGATGGTATCGCCGTGCCATCGAGGGTCATGGAGAGCTTTGTGAGGCAGGGACACCATGAGGCAAAAGAACGGAGACACTCGAGCGTAGCACGAGGTCGCGCGGCGGGAGAATATTGGTAGAAAGAGGATATTTCCAGATGTTCGAGTCGCGGCCATGCACGTGCCAAAGTGGATACAGTGGCGTTGTCGAGGTCGATACCGACGGCGGTTACGATGAGTACCGACGTGAGGTTGGTGAAACTGAACAAGGGTCGGATTGAATGGCTATGCACAAGATGATGTGGGAAATGCGCAGGGTTCCTATCCTCGTACCCGTTGACCACGTTGATCTCCGTTAGAGATGAGTGCAAAACACTGGCGGAAACAGCATCGAAGAGGTTCTGCGTTTCTTGCCCCGTCAAAAAAGTTATGAATTCGAGGACGAGGGATTTCAGCGGCATCTCTTTGCACCACCCGAGAAATCGAGTGGTGACGCCTATCTCCGCACGGGCAAGATACAATCTCCGCAGAACGGCTAGAGCTCGGATGTCAGGGCCAGCATTAAATGCCGAAAGAGTCGGAAGTATGCCCAAACGCAAGACTGTGACGGTTGGCAACCGGCAGATATGCTGCAGTCCTGCTTCGTCTATACTATCGACGGATATAGTCTCGACACACGTCAAGCTGCGCAGGAATACGGAGACAGCTTTTATTTCGGCGACCGATACCGCACTGAGGTTGGATCGGATCGCAACGGTCTTCAATGCGGAATATCTCAGAGCTGTGGTGGTGAGGAAGGAAATTGCGGGGGTGCAGAATACGGTGAAGGATAGTTCTGTGATTCCGGGACAAAGGAAAATATGAATGTAGCGGAAGTCATTGTCGGAATGTCCCCAATGAAGCCGCTGTAGATGGGGGAAAAGCCGAGGGGGGAGACAGGCGCTGATGGCCGGCAAAACCTTAGACAAGTCGCAGTCGTAAGAGTTGGAGAAGAGATGGTGGACGCGGGGTGCGTATATGAGAACTCTGTCCCAGTCCATGACTTCAATGGGTCGAAGAAGCTTCTGCTTTTCCATGAACCACCCATAGACGATCCTGAACCGGAGGACTTACCATGTCGCATGTTACGTTCCACTCCGGGCCTGATTCATCGCAACGGTATAAATCGGAGGGCATGCAGCGGAGAAGGTTCACGAGCGCCGTGGATCTCCACAGAGCATCGAGAGCAGGGCCGTGAAAAACCCTGCATGTCCTTGCCACGACAGCTAGGTCCTTCAGGGCGGGTCGTTTCCACGATTCTCCTGCAATCGTCGAGTACGCTTCTAGGGAAATCGTCGAAGATTCCTCGAGATGAGAGCACCAGAGGCCCACAATTTCCTGGATCCGTAGGCAATGGTGCATCCTGATGACGTCGAAAAGAACTTGGCATGTCTTGATGATCCGCATCGGCATATTGCTTTGTCCGTTTCAGATTCACGGCCCCTTTCCCATCATTCTGTGTCCGCGACGCTCACAGCGGCAACACAATAACCCCTGACTTTGTTGCCTTTGGCCAAGTGGATTCCGATGGCACCACGAAATACTCGATCATCGTTGAGAGTGTACCAATGAGTAATTGTGAGCTGCCAGTATGTGTGGCGTGGCTTGGCTGCAGCCTTGAGTCGACACACTCGCAGGCAATTCGGTTAATGAGCGGCCCGAGGGTGGTCCGTTTCTTCTGCAGAGACTTTCCACAATCGTTATCTTGACGTAGATTGCGATATTCTGTCGACAATGCCGCCATAGGGCCACCAATACTGCGGCGGCTTCCGAGTCTTGTCTCTTTCCCGCCCCCGAACGGCCATGTCCTCCATATCGTCGACCTTGGACAACGAGAAGCAGGGGCACGACGCGAACGAGAAAGTGGTCACTCTCACGACACTGGAGCCGGTCCTGGAGGAGGACGAAGTTGGCTACAATCTCTACAAGGAAGCCCGGGACGAAAACATAACCTGGGATGCTAATGAAGAAGGCGTGGTCCGCCGCAAGGTCTGCCCTTTCGTCGCTCGCTGTGCTTAAATTGAGCATAATAAATTAGCTGGATCTGTACATTCTCCCTTGCTTCTGCCTCACGCAAGGTCTCGCTTACCTGGACAAAACGGCCCTCAATTATGCGAATTTGTTCGGCATGAAAGCGTACGCTGCTGAATTTCCGTGAAAGTCAAGCATTTGCATATACCACATCGCAGGGATATGCACATTACGACCGCACAATTTGTGAGATGTGCGCTTTTTCACCCTCGACCAGGTTTCTAAACGGTATTTTCCGCAGAGCTGGTTTGCGAGCATCTTTTATATCGGTAAGTTGGTATTCATTTATCTACAGCCTCGGGACAATTTGTTTCTTCGTCTAGGGTACCTCGTCTCTGCGGAGCCCATGACGTGGATGCTTCAGCGTTATCCCACCGGCCGTGTTCTGGGAGTAATTTGCTTCCTGTGGGGAATTGTCGTGATGTACGTGCCATTTCCCAGCTCTCTTGTTCTTCATTCAATGCTTTGATTGTTAGGACGACCGCCGCAAGCCGCAGCTTCACGGGCACGCTGGTCAATCGATTTATCCTTGGTGTTTTGGAGGCCTGTGTAACGTACGCTTCTCCCGACTCGAAACAAGCCGCGGATATTTACTGTGATACAGTCCAGGTTTAGGTCTCATGACGCGTAAGCACACCACATTTCCATGTTCTTTTCCATCAATGACCGAGTCCCAGCGTTCTGGTGGACACTAAACGAACAGCCGGTTAGACATCTAACTTGGGTCTGTATTTTCCATCTCTCGTTCTACTTATACCAGTTCACCCGCATTCAGTATTGCTTTAATGGCTTCGCCGGCATATTCGGAAACTTTTTATCGTATGGCCTCGGCCATGCGACACACAGTAAACTTCCGACGTGGGCACTCATCTTCCTGGTTCGTCTCTCCAACTTCACACCGTTTCTCGCTGACATTTGTACACGCCTGTAGAGCCTCGGCGCCATTACCACCGCCTGGGGCATCTTTTTGTTCCTTACTCTTCCGGACTCCCCTGCCTTCGCGCCTTTCCTCTCTCTACGTCAGAAGACAATAGCCGTCAAGCGCGTAGCCTCGAATCGGGTGCGCTTTGGGCTCTCCTACCTCTGGAATTTATTTAGCCGACTTGAACTATCATCAGATCGGAACCAAGAACAAGGTCTTCAAGTACTACCAGATGATGCAGGCCTTCGAGGACCCGAAGACCTATCTCCTCTTCGTCGCGAGCATCTCAGCCCAAATTCCGAACGGCGTCGTGTCGAACTTCTCCAGGTTCGTTGTGGCCAATGTCATCATCCCACATTGTAGCTGAGGAGCTAACAATCAACCCCTCAGCATCATTATCAGCGGCATGGGGTTCACGAAGTTCGAGACGACTCTGCTTGACATCCCGAGCAACGTCATCCAGATCGTTTCCCTCATCCTCAGCGGATATTTAGCGGGCAGGTTCAAGAATAGCCGGGCGCTGATGATGGTAGGCATGCTTCATCCATGTTATCGTTGTCGTCCCCCGCTTCATCCGTGTCGTTTAGTTTATTGGGAACGTGACATGCATTATTGCAGCAGCGGCGTTGACGTATGCCCCGCACGACCAAAAATGGGGGTACGTGCCAGTTTCCAACTTCGCTCTTATGTAGAATTCGTTCTTGTCTCTGACTTCATTAAGCCGCTTGGTGGCATTTTGGTTCACCTCATGCCAATCCGTCGGCTTTTCTCTGTCGTTGGTTATGGTCTCGGCAGTAGGTTCTACCTCTCTACTCCATCTTTCGTGTAAATTCATGAATCAGAACGTCGGTGGATTCACCAAGCGGCAAGTCACGACGGTGATCACATTTATCGTGAGTCAGCTCATCCGCTCAGTAGTCCCTTCTTGCACTAACGTTCTTTAATTTTACATAGGGATATTGCGTGAGTCTCTTTACCTGCGGGTCTCACCAAACAATCCTGATGTAATTTCTTGACAGGTCGGCGTACGTTGGGAGAATTGTCGCTCTTGCAATCCCTAATTCGTTGCACTTCACAGAACATCGCTGGCCCACACGTTCTGCTCCAATCTGAAGCAGCTATCGGCTATCCCACGGCTACTAAATCCATGATGGCTGGGTATGAATAACTTTCGCTTTTATATCTTCTGTGGGACTCCTCACATACTCATTCATTTACCCGATACCCAGATACGTCGTCAAGACCGTGTGCCACCTGGCTCTGGGTATATACATGTGGAACTCGAACCGTCTGCGCGACAGAAACGCAGTTGCCGCTGGCGAGAATATTTCCAAGGCAGAACGTGCGCGCCTTGCGGAGGAGGAGGGCATGGTATGTACTTTATTTTATGCTTTGCGACGTCTTGACAAAATAATTTCTGCAGAAAGACATTACGGAGTTCGATAACAAGTGGTTCCGATACGTTTTGTAGCGTCCGGTGACGTGTCATATGCGATCCATTTTTGTTCAACTCGCGTCATTGCTTTGGAAAATTGTGGATCCCGGGTAGTAGAGCAGGGTCTTTCGATACGTGGAGATTCGCAACACCTCGACTCAGATTTGGCACGGCACGTTCCTTCGGGGCTGTATAGGCTGCGGCACCGTGCTGTACTTGTGCTGTATGCAGCTATATGCAACGTGTAAGTGGATACCGGCTATTTCGACACGAGTGGCGTTATTCGTGTTTCGCTGCCGGGCTCGTTGAAGTAACCCTTCACGAAGTCCGCCTCGCCCGATCCCGATCATCCCGGACCGATGACAGTGATCCGCCTCGTTTTCGCCTCGTTTCATCTACAACTTTCAACCTTCGCACTCTGACGGCTGAGAAAGGCTACCTCACCATGTCGCGCTTCTTATCCCTGAAGACTTGTTTCGCAAACTGCTTCGGGAGCCCCTTTTCTCCGTCGGACCCCGGTATTTGGAGTCACAAAGCTGTGACTCGATCGGCGCTTAACAACACAGCTTGAGCGCTCAGGCTGATTCTCCGTGACTCGTGTAATGCACGATATAAAGCTGCTGTGGCGTCTCCTTTGCAGCACACATCCTCCCTTCATTTCTCGTCACCTCCCAGATCCTCTCTCGCCATGCCAGTCGCCGCCCCTCCTTTAACTAATGGCTCTACCAAACTCAACGGCGTCTCATCGACTCCTGACTCTGTGCCCACTCCATCTGGGGAGCCCGTAGTGGAGGTGGCCACCAACGGTGTCTCTGAGGAGGCCGAGGTAGAATCCACCGAAGGATCTTCAAAGGAGGAAGAGGAGCCCGAGGAGGAAGTGAAATCGACCGAGGACAAGGAGAAAGAGAAGGAGGAGCGGGAGGCCAAAGCGCGCAAGAAGGAGCTCGATGCCCTTAATGAGCAATACAAGGACATCCCACTCGGCTCGAAAGCGGAGCTCGTTCACTTGGATAAAGTTCGTGGCCACATTCATCTTCGTTCGTTCGCACTAATCGAATGGTATTTTAATCTCAGCGGTGGGATAAAAACGGCGACGAGTACTATGTCAAACAGAACAAGGTTGCCGCCCGGATCCGAGGGGGCGATTGGTGGGAGAAGCATATCCTCGCGGTGATCCGCCATTTCGAGGAGGACGAGCCGGACAAGGTGGAGAAAACATCGGTGGAGATTTACTCGGACCACTTGAGGAAGACGCTGGCGAAGATCATCGGATCGTATCCAGGAATCTCGTTCCGCACCGAGGTGAGTTAGACGCGTTACTAACGAGGATTTACGTCTCACCTTTCTTCCTTTTCATATAGCACATCAGTTTGGATCTCCCCGTCGAGTCGCTATACCACTACCTTGCGGAACTGCGTGCCGAAGCCGAAACGCTCGCAGAGGGATCTGTCGAGCTCGAGCATCTCAACATCTTAATCAAATTTATTGAGAC
Organism: Mycena rebaudengoi; assembly: GCA_029282285.1. Taxonomy (NCBI): domain Eukaryota; kingdom Fungi; phylum Basidiomycota; class Agaricomycetes; order Agaricales; family Mycenaceae; genus Mycena; species Mycena rebaudengoi. Next base: position 68,506 of record JARJCX010000390.1, on the reverse strand, counting down.
GCAGTTCGCTGATACCATCGAGGAGGTACAGAACCTCCGCCCTCAAAATCTCGTATCCTACAACACGTGAGATTTATATTTCTCATTGGTCGATGAACAGCCCTTAACGTCTTGTCCCTTATTGCAGATTATGGACACTATTCCGTCCTGGCACAATCATCCACTCTAAAATACGAGGATACGATCGCGCCTTCAAGCTCACCAACTACTGGACCGTCCGCTGCGGAAAGGATGCTGGCTTCTACGTCGTGGGCGATTTTACCAACTACGATGGAGTGAACTTTGGTACCGACGGCGAGCGGCTGAAAATCCCGCCCTTCTCCGGTAGCACGGCTATTCCGACGTTGCCCACTGCGCCACTCGATATGCGCACGCGCGCGGAGGAACTCAAGGTCGCACTAATCAAGCGGGGGAAGCGATTCGAGTCTTTGAAGGGGCAGAATCACGGGGAATACGTTGGCGTGGCCATCGAGCAGGGTGAGGAGGACAAGAAGTTCAGCGTATGCTCTATGGTTTATCTTTCACATCCTGGTCCTCACATGGTTCCTACAGATTAAAAGTCGAGTCATGGTCGACGCCATCTCGTACAACCGTATGTGTGCCGAGTACTCGTGGGAGGCGCCGGAGGACGAGGGGGAGACGGAAGCTGCGTTTTGGGCCGAAGACAGTCTTTCGGCTGAGGAATTCACCGCGTGGAAGGCCGCGCGAGCTGCGGAGAAGGCTGCGCGCGCGCTTGACGATGAGCAGCTGCTGCTTGCCACCAACGTCGTGCGCGGCTTCAGTTTCGCGGAGAAGAAGTGGTTCCTGCTCTTCCTGGACAACTTCTCCGATATCGCGTGGAATGAGGTGATTCTCCTTGTCAGACGTGCGTCTTGGCGCTAAATTGCTGTTTATGTCGCAGGCGTCGTTCGACCGACTTGTGCTTGAGGAGTCATCGAAGAACCTTGTCCGCGCCCTCGTTACCGCCCATCTGCGCGACGCCGACAGCAAATTCGACGACATCATCAAAGGCAAGGGGCGCGGCCTCATCTTTGTTCTCCATGGTCCTCCAGGTGTCGGGAAGACGCTCACTGCGGAGTGTATTGCGGAGCACTCACATCGCCCACTCTATGTGATTTCTTCGGGAGACCTTGGTGCGTTTCTTTCGTACCCTCAAACGCAGTCGAACTAAATTTTGCGATGAATAGGCACCGAGGCAGGGTATCTCGAAGACCAGCTCACGCAGATTCTGGACCTGGCGCATACATGGAACGCCATCTTGCTCATCGACGAGGCAGACGTGTTCCTCGAGAAGCGTACGCTCACCGACGTCCAGCGAAACGCACTTGTATCGGTATTCCTGCGCCTCCTGGAGTACTACGAGGGGATCCTCTTCCTCACCACCAACCGCGTCAACACTGTAAGTACTTCTCCTGCCTACGTACATCCGTTTTGACAAAGTCCACTGTACAGTTCGACCCCGCGTTCCAGTCCCGTATCCACATGGCACTGCGGTACGACAACCTCGAAATCGGCTCGCGTAAACTGCTCTGGAAGGACTTCCTCAGCAAGCTCAAGGGCGCGGTCGACGTCGATGACGCGGGATACGACGCGCTAGCGACGTACAACATGAACGGGCGGCAGATCAAGAACGCTGTCAAGACGTCGGAGAGTTTGGCGTCGTTCTCGGGGACGCCACTGTCGCTGGTGCATCTTGAGGCGGTGCTGAAGAGCCAGGGAGAGTTCGCGAATAGCTTTGCGGACGGGTTTTGAACCAGAATTTCTGACATAGATAGATACCTTACTCGCATCTTGTATTTGTATTGACAATTGCATTCTAGTCCACGAATCCTCCGCACTGTTTAAGTCATTACACCTCGAATAACCGATCCGGACATGCGGAAGTAAATTACACAGTATTTCGTGCCCAGCCCTCATCTCCTACCCAGCTGCACTGACAGCCCGTGAATCGAACGCATAGGGTAAAGAGGCTGCCGCTTGGTCTTTATGCAGCTTCCAGCATTGCCACGCGCGGAACCCTGCGGTGATTGCACCAAATATGCCGACCACAACTAGGACAATATTCCACCACCTCGTGATCCCACTAAAGCCCAATATCATGTCAGGTCATTTGCATACAGGAAGTGTGAGCGGACGTCTGAACCGGAGAACTCACTTGGGCCGGGAAAGTACCCAGATGAATACTGCGACCGCGCTGTGGAACAATCTTAGTCATATTTAAGATTGGGCAATGAAAGCCACGTACAAGAGATTCAGTGCGAGGATGAGAACTATGAAAAAATCGTAGTAAGTGGAAGATGAAAGCGTGGGCGAACGCGAATAGTCATACCCCAGCTAGAGAGAGATTTATATTTTCAGCACACAAAGACGTCGGAGACAAGGGAGTGATGCGTACAAAATAGCCATTGTGAGCGGTTTAGGCGCCATCGCAGCAAATATTCTGTCGGTAGGATTACACAAACCTGGATTTGGCTCCCAAGGTCGTGTAAAAGTGTGAAGGCGAGATTCTTTATTGCCAGCACGTACTATGTATTACACAGCCTTAACACAGCCTTGAGTTTATATCCATGAGTGCCACATTACAGCCTTTTTGATTTGATCTGAGCTATCAAAGAAGTCTTAGGTAGGTAGGTAGGTATATTCCGATGCGGTCCCATCAGGAAACAGCCGGTGTCCGTACTACATACATTGCGTTAGAATATATGCTACGGGTACCCTCAATCTTCCGCCGGTTGATCACCTGAGCTACCCTCCATTTCGGAATTCCTATTCTGAAGACAAGAAAAAACATAAACTTGAGGCTGTCAGAAGAAGCTCCGAGAGAGTCCCCAGGGTAGTTAGGCCTCGGACATCGAGCACGATAATTGGAGACAGTGTCATTATTCAGGTATGAAACTGTTGACGCCTGATTCTTGCCTGATTCACCCAAATTATTAAGCAATTCCGATCTGTTCCGATTCGGATCACGATTCGGTTAATGCGGCATCAGCGGGATCCGCCGGATCTTCATCGGGCCGGTAGAGCAGAGGGTTATGTGCTGGTTTTTTGCTGCGACAAAATCCCCGCCGTCCCCAGTCGCGCCATATGTATTAGCGCTACCGCTGAACGATCATTTCTGCACATGCACAATGGCCTATGGCAGTAAGGATGGTAGTCGCTTGCGCAGTGTCAATGTGGTCCTGGCTGCAGTGATCCACTTGTATTTTTGGCGATGGCGACACTGGTCATCCTCAGCATCCCCAGCGTCTCGAATAGCGTGCTAGCTGTCAATGCAGTCCAGCCCCGTCTATCGTAGATCGTCTTGGCGAGTACATGAGGCCGAATCCACTCATTCATCTTTGAGATGATGGTGGTTCGGAGCCAAGATGAGTGTGGAGAGAGAGTGAGTGAATGTCGAGATTCGGAACGATTAATCCGACTTTGCTTCGACCACTACCACTACCACCATGCGATTTCTGAAATGCCCTTGGGCTTCAGGAAGTGGATCCCATAGGTTCGTTCGGTGGGTGGAGGCAGCGAGGATCTGTTCCCTGATCTGTTCCGAGCTCGTGAAGATGCTATCGATATCTTTGCCAGGATGCCAACAATCCCATCCACTTTGATACTTATCCTTCGGGGCGCAATGATCCTTTGGATAGCCGTGGATCCTACGTGCCTTTGGCTGGGCAATCATGATTGTGATCATTCCGCATGCAGCTCTTGTTGGCGTCTTGGTGTGGTTCATAAGATCTCCACTGCGGCGCGGCGATTCGGGGACAAGTCGGCGGTGTCTCAATGCATAAACCAACTGAAAACTAAGACGCAATCCATCTATGACGGCAGTAACGCGGCGCGGCGCCTCATTAATCAGGGACTTTTGACGGAGAGCAGTATCTCCGTGTGGCTGGGGAGGACAATCATCAGCAGGGCACGGAACGATCGAGCGCGGCGGCGTTGTGAATTCGACCTGACTGTCTTTAACCCACCATCTCTCCGCCAACTACGACAATGCACAACCTGGATAGACCCCCGCTGAATTTCGTGCGTGCTTGGAGAAGAGTAGATTTCTGTTCAGTGGAAGCCACTTACCGTTCTTGCAGATAGTCGTGGGAGCATCCGTAGCCGGTGCGTCGTAACGAGGACGAAGTACCTGAATCCACATGACGTGGGTAATAGGCTTATCTGCAACAATCGCACTGAAGCAAAGTGGCCACAATGTTCTCGTCTTGGAGAAGGAAACACAGCTCGGGGGGCCAGAAACGGTGAGCCTCCTATTTAGTTGCTTTGGCTGACCTAATCTTTCCCTACGTTCCAGGTACCCAGTGGATGCACTCGGTACGCTGATCATCACGCATATGACATTTTCCCACCCACAGGGTTCCTCCCAACGGCTGCAAAATTCTGTGCGACTGGGGGCTAGAAGCGGAGCTTAGGGAGCATGCTGTGGTGGGAAGAGGTTTCACCGTTTACAAATGTCCGGCGCCTGTTCCTCCCACCCGCGACATATTTGCTGATCTTGTCCCAACGGGATGAAGATGCCGGATATGAAGACTCGAGCCGCGATTATATAGGTTCTTCTGTTAAAATCAAAACCCGGTCCAGCCAAACTCATTTTCGTTCTCAGGGAAAAATCTTTGGGATTCGGAGCTTTTGACCGAAGCACGAGGTGATTTCCTACAAATGGCGGTCAGTATCCCCGATATCCATGTCCTTGTCTCTTGATAATAAATTATCCTCTTTAGCACAGGGATCTTCTACGGATTCTTTTCAACGTCGTAGCGAAATCAAAAGAACGAAACGAAACCGACATTCCTGGGCCGCGAGTTACCATACTCTTCGGGGCGGAGGTCGTTGCTTTGGATTTCGATACTTGTTCCGCAACTTTACGCTCGGGGGAGGTACATACAGGAGACGTCATCGTTGGCGCCGACGGTGCATTTGGGTTGGTTCGCAAACGTTTGGTCAGCGAGCAGCATGCAACAGGGGAAGATGCTCTGATAGGACTTGCCGTCTACAGGTATGTTTCAATTGACTACTCGTGTTTCGCACTTGATATACAGTTCGCAAACAGTACGACTATCCCAAAATCAGTTGCGATGGCGGATGAAGTCACCTCCATGTTGTATAACATCCGCAGGTCCGTGTTTCCTGTATTCTCATTTTATAAGCCTTCACTATGCACGTGGTTTAGAGGACGATGGGGATGATATCGGTGGGTTCAAATCGAGGTGAGTTCGCTCCGTCTCAGAAGACCATTAACACTTTACGAAAGCACCCTCAAGCACTGCGTTCAGCCGCCTAATAGCCGCAGCTATTTGGAGCTGTTACGAGATCCGGCTACCGTCGGCTAGAAGTGGCTAGACCTGTGGCTATGTATGGCCATATGATATAGCCAGATCTCGTAACAGCTCCCACGGTCTGGGCAGCTCTTACTACGCCTATGGCTAATAGGCCTCTGAATGCAGTGAAGGTTCAATAATTTCTCTTGTGGTGAGCTCGGCAATTGATATTCATTCAACCATTAATTATGTCAATAGGGAAAACAAGAGGATGTCGTGTGCTGCGTATACACGCCAGACACGTCTGAGGATGGAGATTGGACGACCCCAGCGGAGCGTAAGATGGGCGAGATTGCCGGGCCTTCTAATCCATTGTGAGTAGTCAACATCTGCACTTCTCTTTGTCCCACGGATTTTTTCTTTTTTGCCAGATTAAAAAGAATATTTGAGCTTGCTGGGCCCTCCACGTGTGTTCAGATTAAGGATTACCGCCAGCTAGAATCGTGGGTCTCAGCGAGTGGTAAGGCGGTGGTTTTGGGTGACGCAGCTCACCCGTTTCCGGTGCGTAACCGATGTAGAGTTGGAGCGGAATTATAATATATCTGCTGGACAGCCGAGCTCTCTACACACATACTCCATCGCCATCGAAGACGGCGCCTTCATCGGCAAAATCTTTTCGCATACCCGGAATCCGGACCGTATTGCAGAGTTTCTGAATGCATTCGAAGAAAATCGGTGCGTATATCTTCCGTCACTGTACGTTTATCCAAGTCATTGACTTGCGTTCTAGAAAATCCCGGTGTTCTCAAGTACACGAGTCCGAAATGCGACACATGAAGATCATCACCCTTCCAGATGGGCCGACGCAGGAAGGACGAGACGCCTCGATGCGTGCGAACGAGGCGGCCGGCAGAAATGTGCTGGATGCCCCGGAGGCGAATATGCAGGAACTCTGGGACGATATGTGCATGGTGTAAGCTTGCAATCAATTCTTTTCTTTTTATGTTGACGATTTCCCCCTAGATTTGGGTACGACCCAGCGGACGATGCGGACAACTGGTGGATGTCTTGGGGGCGTCTGCGTGATGCTTCTGCTTTGTAGATCCCTACGCTTGCCAAATTGATATTGATACAGTGTGTGCAAATCCTTCCAGGAACCTGTCGCTCACAGAGGCACGGTGTGCGCAGGTGTGCGCGTACTGTTACAGCGCACAAAGCGACTCCCCAATGCAGTCACCAAAGTATTCGAGAAACAGACCCGTCTGACGTGTCTTGTGCCTAAACCGGAAATCTCGTCCTCATTCGGATACTTTTCGACTGACAGGCGGAGATAGTGCGACAGGAACTCTGCGATACAAAGGGATGTCCCAAAAAGGAAGTTCGTTTGTATGTCGCTCCCAGTACCTGCTCTTAAAGGCCTGCGCTCCGAATGTCTCTCTATTGTCTTCGCCCAAAGCAGACAGCTCCTCGATCGACTATTACCACCGAACTGCTATTGTCCTTCGTCATGCAGTGCAGAATCATCGTCGCCTTTGTGCTCTCTTGCAGTATGTGACCCGTTCTCGCGGATATATGGTCGCTAACTACATCCGTGCAGTCGCTCTCTCTGTATCAGCTGCTCCTACACCTGATTTAAGCAAGGGACTGCACCTCCTTGACCGCGAACCTGTACGTCATGCCCGAACTCACATCTTGTCTTGTTTCCTTCTAACTCTCGGTCCTGTAGGAAAACGCAGAAATTGCGCGCGCACCCGAGCCAGAGCCGGGCTGCAAGATGTATGTGTGCATCTAGTACGTCCTCTGCCATGCTCCCGGAGATCCAGCCAATTTACCCTCCTCCAGATTCCCACTTTAGTATTTTTATTCGACACCACTCTCGACGCACTAGAGCCCTTTGTTCGTGCCGCTACTGTATTTCTACTCTGTTTTCGTTGCTTCCGGCTTCACGTTGGAGCTTGCTTTGCTTCCTGGACAATATTTGGATAGACCTGTATTTCTACCGACCGTTCTGTATGTATACCCAGAAATACATGCAGACAAATGTTTCGACAATTTTGCTGGATAGCCATTACAGCAATTCAGGAAAATCCAGTTCCACACACTCGATGCTTCAAAAGTGGCGAAGAACAAAATAAAGAAAAAAGAGGTCGTGCCCGGAATCGCCAGAAATCCGCAGTAATAACCGCTACACTTCCACAATAAGTGAAGAACAAAATAGAGAAAAAAGAGGTCGTGCCCGGAATCGAACCGGGGTCGCCAGAAATCCGCAATAATCAGAATCTGAAGTGATAACCGCTACACTACACAACCATTTTTCTGTTAAGAAATAACCCTAGGTATGTAGGGTGTTCAATTCTGCATCGGAAGAGTGAAGAAAGTGAAGGATTTCAATCATAAATGAGCGAGAACGAGCAGATTTTGTTTTCGCGGAAGATGTCAAAGTTTGATGCGATCGTTGATGTCAGTGCTCATCCCGTGTCTGTCAAGAAACAACCCTAGGTATGTAGAGTGTTCAATTCTGCATCGGAAGAGTGAAGAAAGCAAAGGATTTCAATCATAAATGAACGAGAACGAGCAGATTTGTTTTCGTGGCAGATGTCAAACTTTGATGCGATCATTGATGTCAGTGCTCATCCCGGGTCTGTCAAGAAACAACCCCAGGTATGTAGAGTGTTCAATTCTGCATCGAAGAAAGCAAAGAATTTCAATCATAAATGAGCGAGAACGAGCAGATTTGGTTTCGCGGAAGATGTCAAACTTTGATGCGATCATTGATGGGCCAATAACTAGTCTAGACACTGGCAGGACCCCGGCATATCCCTTTGGAGGTCCGATCCCATTTGCCGGATTTCGGGCGTTTCCGTACAGCTCCTCATCCTCCCGATCCATCAGCACTTGGATCGGGTAGCATGTTTTGGGAGCAAATCCGTCCGCACAGCGGATGGGACATTTTGGCGGCGCACTTGCGTCAGCATATCAGATCGTGCCTCCGCCAGACACAATTCCGTCAGCATATGTAGTACATGTCCCGTATGTATTCAGTCCTCCTCGCCCTCTTCTACTGCCGACGCGTCTCCATCCTCTCCTTCTGCTGTATTTGCAAGCACTACATCTTTCCTGGCCTTGGTAGCATCGGGGGCTGAATTTGGGGGCTTAGAAAAACATACAGCCGGATTCCTATGCCATAAATACGGGTATTCTACTCTTTATAAGATTATCATGTCCGAAGCCTTTTAAAACTCCGCTCGGAATCTACCGGACAAGGGTTGACGAAACTTCGCTGCGCCCGCAATTTCTACTCTTTATAAGATTATCATGTCCGAAGCCTTTTAAAACTCCGCTCGGAATCTACCGGACACGGGTTGACGAAACTTCGCTGCGCCCGCAATTTAAGATACACGCTGCACTGGCGCAGCATCCACGTCAACTCCTCCCGTCTATATAAATCTTCGCGTCTGTTGCGTGTCAAAATGGATTCCCCGCCTTTCTCGTATCATGTTGTTTAAGTCTTTCTCTGGCCCATCGACCTCTTTCAATGTCCTTGATTTCTTGCTCTTATTGCGGATGGTCGTACCTCCAGCGCTAGCGTTGAACAACAACAAGACCGTCTTTTACTGTCGGATTTTTCGACTCACAAAGCCTCTCTCTTCAAAGCTTCATGATTCATCCTTGGTGCCAGGACGTGGCCAGACGTACCAGTGGCGATTCCTTTAAAAAACTGCGATGAGCCCACACCACGCCCCGCGCCCCGTAATCTCAAGTGCTCTATCTTTGGCGCTCTCCGTGGCTCAAGCACCACCCAAGTACTATTGGATTTTTAGAGAGCAAGACCTCAAGCTGTGGTCGCCTGTGCTCACCAACTATCCGCTTTCCCTCAAGCCCCTGAGGTATTTTCAAGTCGCCCGCCTCTTCAAATCCAACTCCACGGACATCCAAACTTGAGCTATCCTCAAGTCTCAAGTTCACAAGCCTTGAGTGTGCTACAAGCGACGTCGAGATGACTCGATTCAAGTGTTTGCAGTCAACTCAAAATTCAACAGACATGGTGCATTTTATTTCTCGTGTGTTCCAAACCACACGTGGGATTCTGAGGTGGATTTTCTTTTCTTTTTGATGCCGCGCGCTCATTTTGTAATGCGAAAACTATCCCACACACTTTGTGTTGGACTCTGTACCAATGCATTATGGATATGGATATCGTTTGCACATATTAGCTCGCGTTGACGGCAAGGAAAAATAGTAATCCTGGGCTGGCTCATCTTTTTTTCTTCGATTATGGGCCGCGCTAACTTCTATCAAATATGCAGACGGCATAGTCGTATCTAGCTCTCCGCTTTCCAACTACCTTCCCTTTCTGTTATATCCAATGAAAGTCATCACATTTGAACCAAAAAAGTTCTGCATCGAGTCGTATCGTGACCATGCAGCGCGGTTGTATTTTTCCGTTCACAACGTACAGTTACTTCGCTAGTGTGGTAAAATCAAATAATGCCTGGACCGGCTTCAATTTTCAAATCACTGCAGACGTTGACGCGACGCGGAAGGGTGCTGAAGGGTACATATCGTAGGTAAACAAAGCGTCGTCAGGAAAGGGGGAGCCGGGGCGCGAAGCGCCCCGGCGAGCCCTTCAAGTTTAGCACTAAGATTATGTACGGCCAGGCCGCAGTGTACGATTGCATGAATATTCACGCGTCCGTCTAGTATGACACGTGCCTGATGCAATATTCAAGTTGCATGTTGTTGTGCAATTCGAGCTTGAGGACCCTTTTCCTGGTGCACCAAGGCCTCTGGGTGAGTAGACTGGTAGTACATGTGGGTTTGACAACTAACCAGCAAGTAAAAGGAGAAAAAATCAAGGCCCGTCTCCGGACCCAGACAAGCAGGCAGCACTACCTCCATAGGACTATGGTCAGTCCAGCGTATCGTTGCGCTGCCGTCTCATCCTGGGGGTGGAGCTGGAGCACGAAATGTGCAGCAAAATACAGTGTAAGTAAAGAATTGAGCGGCGCGTAAACTCGGGCAAATTTGAAAGTGATCATCAATCGGATTCAATTGGGGCACTGTGTATATAATAGGGTTGTTCAGAGTAGCCACTTTCAAATTTATTTCGGCCTCATTTCGATTTTATTTCGTTGGCCAGTTGAGCGTTACCTGATGTGACTGATTAGGGCTAGGGTTCGCTTAGCGCTTGCGCTTCGCATCATTGTCGCGCATGCTCCCGCCCCCAGTCCCGCCGCCTCAAAGTCGGTGTCAGCATGTATTATTTCAGATTATTTATGTGGGCCTAACTACAATGAGTGCTGCACATGATGCTTGACGAAGATTGCAGGGTTCCCAGACGGCCCATACCTGAGGTATGGGAGCTCACTGTGATGGCCGATGGGCGGGAGGTGATGAGCGCGATGATGTGGACTCTGAACAACTTTCAAATTTTCATTTCCACTCTGAATTTTCATTTCAACTCTGATCATGATCCAATTTCGCTCAATTTCGGTCTTCTCCGGTCACACTTCCAGCGAACTAGAATCTGAAATGAGGTCGAAATAAATGTGAAAGTGGCTACTCTGAACAACCCTAATACGACCATTAGAAAATGAATGCCAGGAAGTTGATTATGTTCTCAAAAAATCTTTAGTGGTTGCGCGAAGAATTTGATTTGAGCCGAAGATGTACGCCAAGTGAATCGGACATCAGGTCCGACGGCCAGTTTCCGTCGTCAAAAAAGATGGGACATGTCGCACTTTTTTGCCCCGAAACGTACGCACCCGGATGGGACATTCAGCCCATTTTGGGCCCAAATCCGTACGCATAAGAATCGGACCTCAAAAGGGATATGCCGGGGTCCTGTCTAGGCAGCCCAGTAAGTAGTAACATCAGTTTTTTTTAAGGGAGGTTTTTGAGGGAAGTAGGAGGGAGAGGAGGATGAAGAAGTGTGCTCATTTTTTTTTGGAGGGCGCTGCCCAACGCATCAGTGCGGGATCAGCGGGGCGCGTGAGGAAACGGGAGTGACGACTCTCGCTTTCACCGTGGAGAGGAACGTACTCTTTTACAGGCGTTGAAGCCTTTTACAAACCTAGAGGAGTGGAAGTGAATCGGAGTAATCTTGCTCACTCGACGATTGAGAAGGATCATGATGCGATGGGGTAATATCGGAGTTGACACAATCAGACACTTCTCATTGGTGGCGTCGGAGCGGGCATTGCAGCCCGGCGTTTTCTCTCGCGTAGGTTGGAACGATCGAAATTGACATTAAAGGAAATATTCCTGCAGTGCAATAGTATTGGCGGAGCGAACTGAACTCTCTCATCGACATCCGAGGTAGTAATATATACAGTACACCCTCCGAGCAATATTTGCATCAGCGGCGTGATGCTGACGGGCTAATACTCTCCTTACGGTGAAGCAGAGAAGTACGCCCGTGGCCTGCGCGGTAAGCATTACGCAGCGCACTACTGAGGCCCACAAGTTTCTCGGCGTAAGCGAAAGCGGTTACTTGCTGAGCATATGGCTAAACTCTTCCATTTCCGTGTGTACTCGGGACACGAAAGTCGCGAATGATCGGAGTAGCATAGCCACCACCATGATCGAGCCACTGCATCCTCGGGCTCTCAGCGGCCTACATACGACCCCGTCCGTCAAATGTTCGCTTCCTCAGCCTCCTAAATCTGCATCTCCTAGAATAATTCAAGCAATTATCGAGTACCAATCTTTGCAGATCCTTGCAGATCGATATCTCTGCAACGGGCTGCCAAGCTTCTTCATCCCCACACCGTCAATTAAGACTCTCTCACGGAAACGGAGGGCAACGAGGCTAAGGAATGAGTGAGATGACGACGGTCCGCTGCTCGCTCGCTCGCTCTCGCTTAAATATTCGTTCTTTAAGAACACACTGGAACAGCGGCTTCTCTAAAAAAAATGCTCGGTCTTGCTCTCCTTGCGTCCCTCGCGACGGCGAACGCATATGTGTGGCCCTCGCCCAAGCTCGACGCCCTGGAGGCGATGCGCTGGGACCAGGACGACACAATCAACGGAGTGGCATCCTTCATGCAACCCTGCACTTTCTTCGTCAAGGGCAACGAGGACGGCACTGAAACTGGCAGAGCCAATGGCCCGGACTGGATACGGACGGTGAGTGGCAGGACCGTCATTAAGCAGCCAATTCTGATCTGCCGCCAGGCATACCATGATATGGCGACCCACAACGTCGCGGACGGGACGGGTGGCCTAGATGCCTCGATCCGCTTTGCGGAGGAGCAATCGCGCGGAGAGGTGTGTTGTGTTACACATTGTACGACAGGCGCTGCCCGCTCACTACTTTACAGAACGCTGGTACTGGTTTCCTGAACACGATAGAGGTTTTAGTCGCTTTCACCAGCCGCCATATTTCCAGTATGTACCCCGCCCCGGTGAATTCCGCAATCTGAATAATATCCCTAGTCGCCGATATGATTGCAATTGGGCTTATTACAGTCGTTGAGAACTGGTAGGTACTTCACTGCTATCTCATTTGCTATCCGCCTAACCGCGACTCGAAGCCAGGGCCCAGAGATTGCGTTCCGCGGTGGACGCATTGATGCGACTGAACCCAACAAGCCTGGTGTGCCTGAACCGCAACAGGACCTGGAATCGCACATTGCGTCCTTCGCTCGCCAAGGGTTCACAAAGACGGAAATGATCGGACTCGTCGCATGCGGGTGTGTATTCTCTGGCTCGAAGGCCTATAGCGTTTGATTATCTTCAGACACTCCTTCGGAGGCGTACAACACGCGCCGTTTCCCGATGTCGTGCCCGAGTTGAACGATCCTCAGAATACGCAATCCGTCGCTCACTTTGATACGACCTTTTCGGTATTCGATAACAACGTGTGCGTAGCATCTTGTATCTGCAGCATGCATTGACAGATGTGCAGCGTAACGGAGTACCTTGAGAGCACCACAACTAATCCGCTCATTATTGCCAAGAACGATACCTTCAATTCCGACAAGCGCATCTTCGCCAGCGATGGGAACGCTACCATGCTCTCGTACGCATTCTCTCCCCCTTCTTGGACCTGATATCTCACTCTTAACAGCTTCGGTAACTCGCCAAGCCTATTTGAGTCGACCTGCGCGACTTTGTTCGCGCGCATGCTGGATACCGTACCGAGCGGCGTGGAGCTCACAGAGGTGATAGACCCGCTCCCCGTCAAACCGGACCTCGTCGAGCTCCTCCTAGAGGGCGACAAGCTACTGTTGTCCGGCGCTGTTCGGGTATGTACCTATCACCCTTGCCGATTCTTTCATCATTTTGTAACCAGTTATTCAACGTTTCGGGAACCAACACTGCTGTCGTACGCATGCTTTGGGACGATCGCGCCGGGCCCAACCCAGACAACAGTGTGGAGCTGGTTCCCGACCGCACCACCAAATCTATGGGTGGAAGAATCATTTCCAACTGGTACGTTTTCAAGGGCTCAAGCGAGGAGCCCGGGTTCATCCCCCTCGATCCTGCGGCTGGCATCCTGAACATGCGCTTCACCGTGGACGGCAAGCTGGAAGACCAGGACGGCCTCGGGTTCGCTGTCGAAGACCGCGTAGTGTTCTCGAACTCGTCGTGCCTCACTTCGGACACGCCGCCTGTGGGGCGATTCAATATCGCGGTGCGTGTGGAAACATGAGTATTTGAGCCCCGCTGACCGTGAGCAGGTTCGCAATGGTTTTGAGCCAACGCGCTTGTTTCTCGAGCGCGAGGTCAAAGACGCCACTAATCATACTACCGTCGAGGAAACGGACATCGCGCGTCCCGCGACGCCGGTGGCTGCCGGCTCTGCGTATTCTCTGTGGAGCATCGAGGTGACCGATGACAGCAACCAGGAGGATGGCAAGATATTCACCATCGGCGCTGAAGCTGCCGGTTGCTAAATTTTCTACAATCGACACCCATAACGTGCGGCGCCTTCCTCCTTGCACAGCTTAAGGGTCAAGTTTCCGAGCTGTGTGGACCACTTGCTCATTTATTGGACTATATAAACGTATTTAGTTAACTGAAATACGTGTAAGAATCAGCCAACGAGAGCGATAGAGATACGTGAGGCAAAGTCAGTAATCCTATATGAGACAAACCATAATAGCCTACAGAGTCCAACGAGACAGTGAATGGCAACCTGAGTGACCTTGGGAGCGGGATTGTCAAGGATTGTCGACGTAGCCATCATCATCATTGGTACTTACATGATTTGAGCATAAAGCCAGAGGAATCATGAATGAGTTGGATGTTGTCGTATAATGTATGTATGTACAAAACAAGAGGGATGCGTATAACATAGCGCTACCGACTATCACTTCCAGACTCACTCACTCCTCACCACCAGGCTCGAAAGGCGGATACACAATCCCCGCCTCCCTGCACAGTTTTTCGAAATGCAGTGCCCTCCCTTTCCACATCCCGCGCTCCCGCCCCAGCTCCTCCACCTCCGCCTCCAGCGCCTGCTGCTGCTCCAGCTTGCGCTTCCGCGCGCGCCGCGCCGCGACGGTGTTTTGACGGCGGCGGTACTCGATGGTCTCCGTGGCATCCTGCTCGAACGCGGTGCCGCGCGTGCGTTTCTTGGTGGTGACGTCCTTGCGCGACGTCGCGCTCTCGGTGACGTAGGTGCGCTTCTGTGTCGGCGCGTCGAGCGGGATGAGCTTCGCGGGCGTGACCTTCCGGCGGGTGCCCGTCGCGGACGCGGTCGCGCGTTTTCGTGCCGAGACAGGTTGCTGCGGGTCGACATCGGGCTCCACGGGCGAGATGGTGTGGAGGTGCGCGCCGCGGGGAAGCGCAGGTGGCGGCTTGGGGATCTCGCGAGTAGGCAGATCAATCATTCCACCGAAGAGATTCAGGTCGGCGTAGGAATCGTCTTCGATCGCGATTGGGCCGGTGAGCATGTCGCACTCGAGGTGGGGTGTGGGCAGAAAGTCACTGAGGGGCGTATCCATGGGCGAGGTCAGGTACGGCTGTTGGGGGGATTCATCTGCGTATATGGGTGCCGGCGACATCTGCCCCTCGGATTTGAGTTCTGTTGTCCCGTAGGACAGGAAACCCTGACTGAGCTTGGGGCCACGGTCTGGAGTCAATAAATATTCAATGGAACAACACCAGAAGAAAATACGGCGACTTGCTTGTAAAATTATTGGCGCCATAATCATCAGCCACCTTCTGCTCTGCGGCCTCATTCGGGCTTCGTGCCCTCATCGCCTGATAATTAGCATTGAGCGTGGTGAAGTCAGCCAGCGCTGAAGTATGCGATGGCGAGGAGCCATTGCTACGAGGTCGGGGCCACGGAGGTGGCGGCATATCCGCTGGGATCCCGTAGTGCTGCGCCAACTCTTGGGTGGAGGCGAAGACGTACGCAGCTTGGGAACCGCGATCGTCACTGTCAATCCTAACATTTTTAGAAGGATATGAAGGATACTGGCCACTAGGAGCCCAGTGGTGCGTCGCTGGCGAGTCGTTGAAGACCGGCGCGAACGTCTGCTGGGTGCTGAATGAGCGCTCAGAATTTGGGGTGTCGAGTGTGAATGATGTCGTTGAGGGAGTCGAACAGGCGCTTGACTGGCGCTTGAAGTTTTCTGCATCTTGGATGTTGGGTATTGACGCGGGCGTGCTCCAAGTGGCACAGGTGTAGTGCTCCATGTATGGCGAAGTGCTCATGGTAAGCGTTTATTCGACTCAAATTGTGTGCAACGCGACACCAAAAGCCACACCAAACGGGGTACACGATGGGCAATACAGCAGGACCCACAGGATCCGCAGTGCTAGACGCTGGGTCAATGCAAAGCCGACGCAGAGGTCGTGGATCAGCGGAGGTGATGGGGAAGAAAAAAGACGATTCTGACTCGAGGCGCTTATATGTGCTGACAGAGCATTTTCAAACCCCGCCTGATTCACCACGTGTTAAGTTCGGGAGCAATTGCAATTTGAACTCGCTCTGCACTTCATCCCTGCACAGCTTGTAGGGTGCGTTTTCCTGAGAAGTATATCCCTTAGATCGAAAGATGACGCGTCCTGGTTTCTTACCCTGCCGAGCCAACACCCTCATTCCGCCTGCTAATGGTTCATCGCATGATGATTCGCATCACAAGCTCTCCTCGCTTGGTGCATGAGAAAAAATCCCTCCCTACTGAAGAGAGAGATTTGCCTCAGTCTGGCCTACTAAATATATTATGTTGCTTGTGGGAAACACACAGTGTGAATAAACACGATTATTCTGTCCATCAATCTCGGCACTGCCACCCGGAAAATTGCGCCAGAATATTTAAATCTTACGGGAAGTGCAGGCGTATGTGGGGATTTGATCTATCACAGCTCCTCTGATCAGAGGTGATTCGTGATGTATAAATGCCTCTACTTACAAGGACTTTGACAGCGTGTCACTCCATCAGAAGCTGTCAAACGCAGCTCCCTGCGCGCGACGCGCGTGCTCGCCACCCAAGCGCTCCCACCGTTGTCGGGAACTCGTCGGGGCGCATCATGATGAACTCGTCGGGGCGCATCATGATCATTCGCGGCATCAATACATCAGGTCCGGTGGCCCCATTTAGCTTGTTTACAGGTATTAGCCTTCCACTCGCTCGCTTCTCTGCCCCCGGCCCCGCGCACAAAATGCTCCCCTGGCTTCCCTGCCTGCACCCTCCCCGTCGCCAATGCAAAAACGGATTCAATGGGTTTACATACAAGCGAGCCTGGGAAGCCGGATTAGATCCGCTCCCGCTGGCCGCCCCCAATTTCGGCCCGTACTAATCCAAAAGCAGCGCTCCTCACCACGCCTGGCCTGGCACACAGCACCAAAAATACACCACCACAGTGTTATACCACCGCTCCTCATTTCTGAGCTCCTTTTAACGCTCGGCTCTCGCTTTTTGTTTTATTTTAATGCACGGCAGCTGGCCTTTTGCTCCCCCCTCCCCCCTCCACCCCCCCTCCCTGCTGGCCTGCTCTTGCTTCTCCCTACTCTTCGACAGCGCCAATCTATCTGATCGAAGAGTTCTGCACTCAAACTAGCTCCCTCTTGCCCTCCCCACCTGCTTCTTCGGCTCCGGTACTTTCTCCTCGCGGCCACGGGGCCGCTTCCGCTCGAACCGCTCCACGAAAAGCGGCATTTGACATGCAATTCAGCCGCAGTACATCTCTAATTACTCACCGCTCTTGCCCCTCTTGGCCTGTGCCTCTTCCACGACTGTGCGTGCTTTTTTCCCCCCCTTTTTCTTCTTCTTATTTATATGTTTAGCGTGGTTCACTGTCGCGTATCTTCTATTGCAGCCATGGACGCAATGTCTACTCTAGTCGAACGCGCGCGTGGAACGGTGCACTTCCGTGCACCTCTTCATCCAACTTGCCTACTCACTGCCCTTTCGCGACGACCACACCCCGCCCTGGAAATCTTGTTCAAGTTCTGCGCTTCCCGCCAACTCTCTTCTATCGAACGAGGATCTCATGACGCCAAGAGTGGCCTTCAAATTTTTGTATTAGAGCCATCACCTCCCGCCGCCTCCCTCGCACCCCACCACCCACGAAGAGCACCACCCCCATTTTTTTTCAAGCCCTCGCGCTTCCGCCAACTCTTCGAGCACTCCGCAGGCATCACGCCACGCGCCGCCGCCAATTCCCTTTATTCAATTTCTCGCTTCCCGCGACCTCATCGCCTCCGTCATCCCCAGCGCACGCCCCCGATTATTTTATCGGCTACCGCAATACTCCCTTGTTGCGTACAGATATCCTATTCTTATTTTGCGTCTTCTTCTTTATGTTTGTATAAGTATATCTATACCAAGTAGCTGTTCAAGTAACACTAGGATCCGTGTCTGCCTCAGTCATTGTCTACTGCTGTCCATTCGATTAACAAATGTTTGAAATTGGTACGAGTTTGGACTTACATGATCGTGACCCAACTAAAACCATCAATGGCACTGCATTCAGACATTTTGGTACTGCCACAGGATAATTTACTGCACGCTCGGAGGCTGCCATCCGACATTTGAGTGCACAAGTTACTATTAGCATTAGTTTATATGCTAGCAACAACTAGAAAATAAAGTTTGACCTGATGGAACTACCAGAAATGAAAATGTATATTGGCCTGCTCCGAAATTCATGGCGCATTCGAGACATCTTCCAATGAAGAACCATCAGAGGAATTTGTATTCATGTTTTATTATCTTGCGCCGCAATATTGAAAGAAAATCGAAAATACACTCACTGTTCTCGGGATCGGGATTTAAGCCAAATATAAAATCATCCCGACCTCTTCTCCCGTATTTCGGTCATATTTCTGAATATAAATCGTTTACTTAAATGAGGAACATCAAAACTTTGAAAAGGAGAGATATACTGTTTGTAATGCCGCGGATCCTTGCAGTGGTTTTCTGGCTTTTCTCCCGCATTGAACTTGCAATATACCATGTCATTGAAGCTGTTTCTGCATCAAACAGGACTCCGGACCTCAGGAGGTAGTTCCAGCAGTCATCCAGAAGCTTTTTCCAGCCATTCTTGAGTTTGGACATGGGAGTCGAGGAAGAAGTGTATTGTGCTGTTACATGTTTGTTAACCAAACTCATACCACGCCAAACTCACCTTTTGCAGTTCGAACACCAGTTGCTCTTGAGCATCCAAAACTATATATGCACGGATTTGGTTCAACTAGGTGAGCTCTTTTCTATCCTAGTTGGACCAGTAAAAAAATTGTGTGGTTGTTTTTTACATGCATTATGTTATTCCTGATTTTTGACCCCCATTATTCTGGGTGCTTTTTTGTCTGAATCGTTTCTGGGACGAAATTAATCATCTTTCGCCGAAGCAGATTTGGATTTACAAGCAGGACACGTCTCCTATACCGTGTTTTATATTATTCCAAAATCTATATCCTCCCCATACTCTCCCACTATGAGAATTCTGCGAAATAGCTGATCCATAGAGTTCCTGGGTTATATATACCCCCTTAACGACCCTGTAACGGCTTATTATTGCACTGTCGGCCCCGCACAAATCCATTTCCTATTTTCTGCCGTTTTTCACAAAGCGGAATATGGTGAACGTGTCACTGCCAAAATGAACGGCCTTCAATTCTGAGTAGATCCCTCTACTCATATTTTGTATCGGAGCTTTCGTTGCGCTAAATGAAACAATTCTCTGTGTTTCTGATCAGTAAAGTGGCGTTGTTTGTGAGCGCGTCACACTGTGACACTCTTTCTTCCGACCACCATGAGCTGATTGCTCTCCTCATTCCCACCGCCGCTACCCTTAAGAATCAGTGCAACGTTCTGTGGGTTTTCTCTCTATCTTTTATCCTTTCTTTTTACCCCCGAAACGAGCATGGCGGCCATCTGCTGGGCTGACCATAGTCCTATGGATAGCCACAATCCTGCTCATTTCGCGTCATGCTGCGTGCCACACTGCCCGCCTTCTGTGCTCGACCATCTTGCTCACTCTATCAGCAGGAAAACGGTGTATTTCTACCCCCGGAAAATACACTAACCCGTGAACAATATCGAGCGCGGCGCGCTACTCAGGTTACGACGACGCCGACGCACTCATCGAGAGGAGGGCGCCATCATTCCTCAATGGTGGAGACGCTCCAGCCACCTTGAGCCGCGCAGGCTCGACGTACCCACGCCCCACTTGATAAGGAGGGCCCCATCGAAGATTTCGCTTTCGCGTGGAGTCCGAAGAGTTTGGTGTCGTGGACGGATGTGAGTGTCAAGGGTACCTAACAATTGCGCCTACTGATCGAATGCCCAGTCAGGCCTGCGAAGACCATGCTCTTCGACCGGCGTGTACGGACTATATACGACTTCAGCGCCTCTTCGCACAACTTCATCCCCTTCACCCCGCAAGGCCGGCTCATCGCCCTTGCAGGGTTTGGCAGTCTGGCCTGCAAAACCGACATCTTCGACCGCCCCACCTTCTCCAAGGTCTGCACCATCACGCCCCCAATACGTCGTACTGCGCTTGGTCGCCGGACGGGCGCTTCCTCCTGACCGCCACGCTCCACGACTGCGCGTTGACAGCGGAAGCAAGATATGGTACTTCACCGGCACGCTCGTGCACGTCCAGCCCGTCGAGGAGCTCTACTAGGCGTCGTGGCGGACCACGGCCGTCGACCAGGTTGCGTCGTTCGCGCAGGCGTTTGCCACAGTGCTCACACCGAGCGAAAGCATGCAGGCGTTCGTCGCCGTGCAGAAGCCCATGCCGACGGGCGTACCGGCCGCCAAGTGTGCGCGGTCTGGACAAACGAGCACCGCATCCCCCCGCTGCACCCGCACTCTATTCACGCGCGAGGGCCGAACCGCGCATCCACCACCTTCCCTCCATTTGCTTTGCGCTGCGCCGAGACCCCCGTAGACTCGACACACCCCACAACTTCGAGTGTTCGCCGTATGTACGCACGCATGGGAGACCACAAGCAGGACACTGACACCGACGCGCCGCGACCCCACATCGGCGACACCCCACGATCAAGATCCCGGCGCTCGCATCGTGCACCACACCCCGCCCGAGCAGCGCAGCCCAGATCGGCTCGCACTCCACTCGCCGCCCCGTCCACCAAAGCACACCCGGACGCGCACAAGCAGCCTGGCTCCGCCTCTATCCTCGTGGACGTCGCGCCGCTCCTGCCCCCGCCCCTTTTTTGTCGCTCAAAAGCACCCCCCAGCGTAGCAGCCGAGGAAACGACAGCAGGCAGCAAGACGCGGGTGGCGCCAACAGGCATTTACAAGACGTGTACATACACATCCCAAAGCCTGCGCCTGCGCCGCCGCCAGACGTATCTGCCGCCCACACGTATCGTCAAGCGCCCGCCAGCGATACCGACGCGCAGGATGAGCAAGGCGCACGCGCAGTGACGGCGCATGTCCATAAGCCCCCGCTCCCGCCCGCACATGGGTGTGTCCTCACGCAGCCGCGCGCAAGCCGTACCTGCAACACGGCACCCGTGATATAGGCGAGCAGGTAGACAGTAGTACTGTAGTAGCTTTGGAATGACGTGCATGTATTTTTAGAGCCATTACTAAATGTGGATATTACCCCTTTGAGCCTCCATCGAGCTCATCGTCGTTGACGATGGCGGCGACCCTGAGGACGTCGCCGACTATTTATGGCAGGTGCGCTGTCATTTCCATTGGAAACCCTGATCTGATGTATCAAATCAGGCCTCTAGCTAGAGGCGTTTATACATCACGAATCACTTCTAGCTAGAAGCCCATGATAGATCATAGCGCCATGCTCAGGTGGGAAGTCACCCACTAGTAGGTTTCTTTGAGAGTGAGTCATTGAAATGTATGAAGCTATCAATTATGCATATTCCGCGTGGACCGTGGTTGAGAACTCGGCTTCCCTGGAGCAGTCCAGATTCATTGATCCTTCTTTACACTCGTTTAAATCACCTGCAAGCCATTCGGGCGCCAAGCAGAGTGCGCAAAGCCACATGTTCTTGGGTCTTTCTTTGGCTTCGTTATGCCGAGAAGCATCTTTGTGCCTACTTTGCTAGCCTTTTTCCACGCTGACAGCAGAAGAGGAACCACCGAATGGACCGCAGATAGATCGCGTCTGCTCCAGACGCTCCCTGCGTGCGGACGACCAAGTACAAGAGTAAATATGATTTCGGTACAACCTAGCATACAACATTTCGCCAAGAATTTAACTGCGCAAACCTATGAAAATCCTCCTACGTATGCGTTGAAGTTGTAGGTCGAGCAAACAGCCGCGATCTTCAATCCCCCATCGCCGCCAAGGATCTTCACACCATTCCGAGAGACGGTGAACGTCTGCGTGCCCACGCCCATCGTGAAGTTGCTTGTCACGATGCCCGCGGCGACGTTGCGACTGACCGGGGGCTGCGTTCCGCTCGTGACCGTCAGCGTTGCGGGTGCGGTAAGCATCGTCGTAGCGAAGACGACGTCGGCGAGCAGGTTGATCCCGTTTGGCGCGGGCAGGGTGTCGTTGGCGCAGCGGACGCCCTTCGGCGTGGGGCGGTACCAGTACACGAGCTCGTCGGCATTGACGGTGGGCTCGGAGGCGCCGGCTTTGTACGCAGCGATGTAGGGCTTCATGATGCGGCGCCAGCCATCGTGCGGCATGCCCGTGGCCCATTGCGCCGCGCCGTCGTCAGTGTGGTGCGGCTGGGGGCCGGAGATATAGTGGCTTTCACCTGGTTCACGCAATCGTGTCAGCAAAGTTAAGTATACGCACGCGGCGATCGAAACATACCGAAGTCGTTCCACGAGACGATCTCGACGAGCTGGGGCTTGAGCGCAAGCACCTGCCTCCAGCGGTCTGTGATGAGCTCTTCGCAGATGAAGACCCAATTCTTGCTATTGTAGTGTGTGGAGAACCACGGGGACACGGGCATCTGACCAAGGGATCAATACCGTTGGGAGGAAGATAATACGATACATACCATGTACGGGCGGCCGGCGAGGAACTGGAAGAATTTGTCGTCCCAGATGGTGGTCATGGGCCCGGGGATGATACTGTTTCCGCCGTCTGTGGGCCACGGCAACCAGCTGAACGCACCATCAAAGCTCGTGTGGAGGGTTGTCGCCTGGATCGGGTCTTCCATGTTGGGCAGCGCGGTCACGGCGAGGGCCGCCTTGACGGGAGCCCAGTTAAAGAACTCCCCCACGAAGGTGCTGGCAATAGCGCCGCCGGCATATCTGGCCTGCCCCGGGAGAGAACTGTAGTTCTGCAGCGCTTGTATGATGAGGGCAGTGTCGTCTGGCCACCAAGAATCAGCTACGAGCGAGCCGGCGCAGAACCGTATGTACCGTTTTGCCAATAGGCAAAGTCGAATGATATAAAGACCTTGAATCCCATCTCCCCCGCGGCCTGGTATGCGTTCGCAAGCTGCTTTGGCGTATATGAATCAACCCGAGCCGGCGCGCAGTTGAGCGCAAAGCCGTCGATGCCAATGGCTTGCGCTTCCGCCATGTCCGCCTTCCAATCATCAACGGTATAGTTCTCGACGATGCCGACCTGCAGACTTGCATCAGCGCACTGATGCGACTGCTAGTAGTCCAGGGGACCTACCATGAAATGGGCATACACGGCTTTCTGCGTCTGCGCGAACGCCCGCGTAGACAATAGGAGTGCAACTGCAGCAGCGATGGTTTTGAGACCCATCATTGAATCCAAGAGCAGGGGCAGGCGAGCAGGATGTCAAGCATCGTTTGAAGACCCTTCGTTTTAGTGCTTCGTTCACAACCCTCGCACGCGCACCCGTTTCCACACGACAACACGCCTCGTGCCAGCGTTGGGGGTCGTAGAAGCCGGAGTGTAGGCCGAGTGAGAAACTTCAACACCAGTTTTGGAGGTTTACCGTCAGGAATCGAGAAATGACGCTTTCCAAGGTACATTGGTAAAAGTCGCGAGGCAACGGTTGCGGAGCTATACGGATCAGGGGCTGTGGCGTTTGGGCTGATGAACCCAAGAGCAACAATTCGACTTCCTGCTTATGTAGGACTGGTGGACACAGAGTGAGCAAGGCAGAAAGACCATGTGTCTCGTGTGTAGAAGTGCGGGCAGATTAGATCCCAATTCCTTGGAGATGGTGCGACCGCCGCACGGAGGATCGCATTCCGAAGATGCGCAGATTCACGCTGGCTTGGTGGAGCTCGCGGAACGTTTTGGATGATACCACGGAGAGCGAGGTATAGCTCTCTGCTGCCGCTCCATTCACTGGTAATAATCTTGCGACGAAGATTGATTTCATGTGATACACTTCCGATTCGATTCCGATATCTCTCCTCCGTCAATCGTGACGATACTTACAGCTTCTCGAGGGATATATGCTGCTGCAACGCCGTGAGGAAGCAATCCAACGTGGCACGTGAAAACCTAGATGGCCGAACGCTGTCCGTAAGAGTTACTACCGACCGGCAGTATAAAGCGAATGGAAAAATGAGGAGAACCTGGGAGATAGAACCATTTTGATGCTGGACGCATGGGTGTTTCTGCGGTCTTGATAGTAACGGGCAAAGTTAGGATCTCTTTCCCAAGTACGGAAGAAATTGGTAGGTAGGATACAATCATATAGCGGGTCTAAAGAGCGATTGAAGACCCGGTTGCTTGTGGCTCCCATCATTAGAAGTGGATCAACTAGTTGCAGCAGACATCGCTCGTTCGACTGGAGCCTGGGCCATGCAGCCTCTTTTGTTGGTTTGAGTTTGAAATTTTAGGCCCGTCCAGCTGCATGCCAGGGTTGAATGCAAAATTTCCCCCATTACCCCATCAGCAGGCATGTGGCAAAATATATTATCATACAGGAAACTCGGTGGGGGGCCCGTGAACTCAGAATTGTTTTAATGCGTCGCCCGACAAGCCCGCATGGATCACCCAGATACGTGTCCGTTGATGCGATCTAATCTAATCTCTGCGGAGAGACCCGGTACATCAGGCCGGGGGCAGCGCATGGCCAGCCTGCCCCTTGTCTGCCCCGCTTCTGCCTCTGCTACAATCTAACTAATATTTACTTAGGGACCCAGCACACCACGTCGGCGGGCTGCTCTCCGCGCATCCCACAAGCAAAACGGCGTACGCAGGACAACTGGACAAGACATCGAAATTGCTGGGAGCGTACTTGTGTGCTATGCCGTGTCGCGGCTAGCCTCTTGCTGCGCTGCAGCTGCTCGCCGTGCCGCAGCCGCTAGCCCTCCTCGGGCACCTGTCCTACTTCTCTACAGCAACCCCTTCACACCCCGGCGCGCTCCCTGCTCCGGCCTCGTCGCCACCACGCCACTACTACTTGCTCACAATCCTGCTCTCGTCTCGATCCTCCGGCTCCTAATCTCGAATTCGTTCTTCGCTGTTCTCAAATTCATTCTTCCACTCCTCGCCGGGAGGTGGGGCCTGGCCCAGATCGGGCTGCGGTAATTGTTGGTGAGTTATTCAATAGCTTTATGAGTCATTGAGTGGATTCTTTCTACGCGCTCCTTCTTCCTACTCGTTCTTACCCTCCTCTCCCTCTTCAATTTCCTATCCCTACTTCTCATCATCTGCCAATCATCTTCGCTGGCTTCCCTACTCCTTGCTTCTGTTTCTTTATTCTTGCTCTTCGCGCTAGTTGCTCTTCCCTGCTTCCTGTCTTCCCTTCTCTCATTATCATCATCTGTTCATAATTCCCACACTTCTCCCTATATTTCCCTGGCTTTATTCTGCTCGTCCCCTTCATCCTGTTCGTTCCTGGGGCTCTTTCTCCCATGCTCACTTTCTCCACCCAGCCGTCGCCCTTAATATTTCCCCACCCGTTACTCCTCCCCTTATGCCTGCGTCATTCTTCCCATCCCCCTTCCTCTCCTCTATTTATCTACATTTGCGAACTTGCACTCCACCTCGGGCTCGAGGAGCGCTACCCCAACCACCGGAAGCTCATTCTCCACCACTGCATCTGGTGCGTTCCGCCCTTTTTTCCCTCAAAATCTTTTCCTGCTTTTTTTCTTTCGAATTATTTTGCCCCTCATATTTATTGTCAGCCCTTTGCATTGCTTTATATTCCTTTCACGCAATTTTTTCCCTTCATATTCCACCCTTTCTTGTCCAAATCGCCGCATTCTTTTTTCTTCGCTCTTCGTTCCCCCCTTTTGATGCCAAATTCCTGTTGAATCTTCGCGCGCCGTCCCCCAGCCCATCCCCGCACCGCGTTTCGTCCCTCAGACCGGCGCACCCACTTGATTGTTCGTTCATCCGAGCGCGGCACGTCGCTCTTCTGTGTCGTGTTCTGTGTGACGGACACGCCTTCGTGTCTGTGTGTGTGTCGCGCGCGCTGGATGGGAACAACGTCCTGTTCGGCACTGTCCTTTTCTGTGGGCTCTCGTCGTTCCGCGATGGGCATGCTATATATATCCTTCCTTCCGGCCGCGCGTGCTTTTTTCTTTTTTCTTTCTCTCAGTCGGGATGCTGGCTTCTGTCTCCGGCGCGCTTTTCGTCACACACGCCACTTTTTCTGGCATTCCATTAATTCCCGCCGGCGGTTTTTTTTTCTCTCTTTCTTTCTTTGGGGGGCGTTGGCGAGAGCAGCGGCGATGGTTGGGATTGAGTGTGCATCGGCATCGAGTGCGGTGATGCTTAGGCCGATCCTGCCGCTCCTATTCTATTTTGCCTGTTGCGCTCGGTGTTGAGTGTCAGCGCTTAGCATCGGGTGGTGGCGGGGGTTTTTGCCTTTTTTCTTTTTCGCAATTGAGTGGTGGCGATGGCTTCGACTCTAGGCGATGCGCATTGGCGTCGACTGTCGGAGATGCGCATTGGCGTTGACGTGGCGTTGGTGTTGGTGGCGTTGGACCCTGCGCGCGTGCGGGCGCCCCTATAAGGCCCAAGCCCGATCCTTTTTCTTTTGCATGTTGGCGCCTGCCAGCGAGCGTGGGAGATGCGGTGCTGGCCAGGGGTCGGCTTGCTTTATTATTATTCTCTTTCCGCCCGCGACGATGGCGGTTACACATGGTGCACGTTGCGTTGAAGCGTTCCGTCCTCGGGGGGCTGCGCTTGACTGGCGAGCCGCGTCGTTTTTAAAGAATGAAACGGTGCGGCAGCCGGTGGCGGAGGAGCCGTGCGCACGCATGATACCGCGCCGTGCCTGCGGGTCCTATCTCGTTGCCTGCGTCGTCACCGCGCGCGCTCGTTCCTGCTTCCGTACTTCTTTTTCTGTTACATCTTTTCTTTTAAATTGTTCGCTCGTTCATGATCCCGAATACGTGCGCTATCCCAGCTACGAGCGCGTTCATTTCTTCTACGTAGTTGATTCGATTCAATTGCGCGTCTTGCGTCGCAGGGCTGGCGTGTTGTTTGTTTTTTTCTTTCTCTTCCCATTGCTCCACCTCCCCCTCCCCCCTCCCCTCTGCTCCGAATAGTTCTTCCGCCCATAATATATTCGCATTTGCCTGTGTCTTCAGTGGTGAGCGGTACTTCTTTATTTTGCACCGGAGGCAAACACGAACGCACCTGGAAACCAAGTGCGTTAAACGCACTTGGACTGCACCTGGTACGACAGCCAACAAAGGGACAAAGGCAGGCTTTGTCTGGCCCTGAAAGATGACAAAGCCCCCATTTGTCTGACTGAGTCGGTGCAGACCAAGTGCGTTTAACGCACTTGGTTTCCAGGTGCGTCGGTGTTTGCCCCCAGTGTTATTTCTGTCCACACCAGTCTGGTTTGTGTTGGTGGGTCGGAATATTTGTATTTTGAATCCCTGTATGTAAAAATGTTCTGTTCATCAGGGGTTATATGGGTGTCCACTCTCAAATTGTGCCATTTTCGGAGTCGCTGGTAAGAAACTCACACAGACACTGCTAGGCTTGACCATCCATGGTTGAGTTAATTTTGTTCCAGTCATCATACATGGGGTTGGATTGGTAAGATAACGAGAAAGTACGAATTATTATACTCATGAGCCTGCCCTCATTTAATAACCCAACGAGAGTGCGGTGAAACACGGGTTGGTTGGTTGTTATGGGACGTATGAGCCAGGGGGCATCCAACAATCCACATTGTGAACACAAAATGCACTTATGTTGGTTTTGATCTGCTTAACAAACCTCCTATAGCTCTTGCCCTATCGAGTGGACCCCATTCGAGTATAGTGATGAGAATAATTTCCCGATCTTGATAGATTGAAAATGTTATGGACATATTCTTGGGGATCAGGTAAAATGCATACCTTGTGCACTGAGACCTGAGAGGCACTGAAGCGCAGCCTGTCGAACATAGAACTCAGAATCTTTCAGTAATTCCACCACCACGGGAATCACTGCCCAGATCTCCTGCTGGAATTCCACTACAAAAACGAGCCTTAATAGGCCATAAGTGTGTTGCCAGACAAGAAAATTCATACCTTTTGCTCTGAGACCTGAGAGGCACTTAAGTGTAGCTTGTCGAGCATATGAATGAAAGTCCTTCAGTGATCCCACGACCATGGGAATCACTGCCTGGATCTCCTGCTGCAATGCCGCTACAAAAACGAGCCTCAGTAGGCCACAAGTGTGCGACCGGACAAGAAAGTTCATACCTTCTGGTCCGAGACCAGAGAGTCACTCAAGTGTAGCTTGTCGAACATCTGTATCGGTCCTTCAGTGATTCCACGAGCACGGGAATCACTGCCTGGATCTCCTGCTGGAATTCCGCTATAAAAACGAGTCTCAGTAGGCCACAAGTGTGTGACTGGACAAGAGAATTCATACCTTGTGCTCTGAGACCAGAGAGGCACTCAAGCACAGCCTGACAAACCCACGGTTCAGAATCCTTCTGCGATTCCACGACCACGTGAATCACTGCCCGGATCTCCTGCTGGAGTTCCGCTACAAAATGAGCCTCAGTAGGCTACAAGTGTGCGGCCAGACAAGAAATTTCATATTTTGTGCTCCGAGACCAGAGAGGCACTCAAGCGCAGCTTGTCGAACAACTGAATAGGAGTCCTTCAGCGATTCCACAACCATGGGAATCACTGCCCGGATCTCCTGCTGGAATTCTGCTACAAAGACGAGCCTCAGTAAGCCACACAGTGCTCAGACAGGACAAGGGATGGCATACCTTGTTGGTCCTCTTCACACAAATGAAGGAAAACCTTTGTGAAGCGGGATTCAGCGCATCAAAATGACGCTGATGGGCGCTCTGATCCTGCCGTGGCGGATTGATGGCTCTGCTTAAAATGTGACACATCCTGCATCAATGTTGCATAAATGTGTCGCATCTCAGCTTGGTTTGCCGCACATCAGCAGTGTCGCGCCCGTTCCATCTGATACATCTCCCAATCATTTCAAGGCAACTGGATGACCTTTTAAACATTGATCAATCATGGATGCCACAAAAGCAGGGACACTCTCATTGGCTGTAAAATTAAACGCGCGATGTACACGGTACCTGCGTGTTCATTGAAGATGCAAAGATGACCTGGAAAAGATTACAACAAGATGTTGTTTGTCTCTCCAAGTTCAGCTGTGGCGTGGGTGAGATGAGAGCGATTCCTCGCCTAGCGACTTCTAGCCTACAACTAACGAGGTACGAGTTATTGTAGTCTGTCTAGGAGAGACTACTTCTAGCCCGGGTCTTGCCAGCGGGTAGTTGCAATGAATGACAAAAATATTTGAAAGGAGCTTAACGGCGCTTGCTAGCACGGTATGCGTCACGTTTGCAGACTTATATAGAGTCCGCGTCATTCTGAAAAAAATCCGCAACATATCGATTGTAGATCAAACACCGCTGACTCGAATTTGTAAACAGGAATTATTCCACGTCCAGAACTGCTATCTTGGAAATAAAGTACATTCACAGCTGCTGAATAAATGTTAAATCGCTCTGAACTGCAGCATGCACGTCTCTCCTATATCGAAGACACCATCTATTGCTAAGCCAGCTTTGACGCTGAAATGGACAGGTGTCAAAAGAACATTGGAAGATGAAAAGATGGGAGCGTACGCCAAGTCAGTCACCTCGTTCAAGGTGCGCTCTTTCGTATTGAAAGTTAGGAACATTGTGAAATCTTGGTAGTATCCCCGCACACTTCCGAGACCGAAGTTTGGTAACAGCGGCTCAGGTGCCTGGTGGATTCAGTAAACGCTGCCAATGCTGACACAAGCACATACAAGTTCGAGTTGCAAGGCTTCATGGTTGTCGGTTGCGGGTTTACGGTTGAGATGACGGATGGTGTAGTCGTCTGAAAGGGTAGGCGCATAACCAAACTTCCTAACGAATTATGCTGACAACTCACGGATTAAGAGACGGCTATGAGCTCCCATGGCTTGACGTATATTTTGAAGAATAACGACAGCCAGATCATCGGACCAATTGTGAATGCAGTTGCCTAAATTCGAATTGAAGCAGAAAGAGGCTCTGGAAGACGCAGGAACGAACCGATCTGGTTCAGATTAGAAAAAAGTCTCCCTGCTAATGACAAGGACGTACATAGTATATGTCTTGATTTTTAACAGAGATAGGCTGGAAGAAGTCGCCCTCAATGAAGTCTATGCGCTTTTTCTCTATAGCCGAGGGGTATTCCTTTATCCAGAAAGCCTTCGCCTGTGCAATTGGGCCAGGGAGATCTAGCATCGAGACATGGATGTCTGGATGCAGCCTGGAAAAAGGCATACTGAAGTTACCGACGCCGGATCCTAGATCGCAGAGGGTTTTACAACCTTCCCAGTTGTATTCCACAAACGGAAAGAAATTAGTGAATAGCTTCCGGTATAAAAACATTCCGAATCAGCTCACCATAAAGTACACCACGAGAACCTGTGACTTGGCCCAACCCAACCATCGCACGTTGGAAAATCTGATACGATATATCGGTTTAAACGTTGGTGTGGACTGGTTCCCGTAGGGAAAGATTCAGTGCACTCACTGAGCGCTTTTTCGGCTGTTAAAACCAGACAAGTTGTGAGCAGACATTGACAAGGAAAGTCGGAACACAGCCTACATTTTCTGCCAGCCAGTCAAAGAACCCTCCATTGAACTGCAGTGCCTGCATTAAAGGTGCATCGCGGAGCTCATTAGACCGCGCGCAAGGTTCCCTAGTCAAATTTTCACATAGAACAGTGACGGCTTTGGGAATACAAGTGAGCTGAATGTACGCGATATCCCGGATAGGATATTCGGAGTGCAGCATGATAGACAGCCTATTGTTCGAGAAGATATTTTCGCCCACTTCTGTGAAACAGTGGCGCGTAGCAAGAAGCCGAAGGATCCTCGCAAGCTTCCCGGCTTCAACATTCACGATCTTTGACAACTGGTCGACATGGAGTCCTTCTGGGTGGTTAACCAGGGCATCAGTTACGCCGGTCTCAATCACCGCGAGGATGCCGGCCCCATCGCAATTTTGGGTTCGCTAGAATGTGGTGTCAGACGGGAGCTGATAGTTATGGGGAACACACATTAATCATGGTGTGGTATGGGGGCGCTAAAGTCACACACAATTGCTCGCAGGCGGCCTTGAGGATTGTTCAAAGCGTGAGCAGTATGTCTAAATCTAGCCAAACTCACTTCGAGGAGGCGAATTGCCTTCTTCAAGCCGGATGTGTCATCACTGACATCCAATGGATGGGCTTCAACTGAGTCCAAGGTTGGGATCGCTTTTCCAGCCTTGTCGTACTCCGCAATCGCCTGGTGAGCAGCGTCGCCGATAAGAACGAGCAAAGCCTCAACTTGAACCTTCACTGACTCGGATGCCATGAATTTCGACCTTCGAAACGGCCAGCTCTGCCTTTTATTTGCTCCAAGACGTGTGAAATGGTCGGACATGAGAAGTCGTGATGGCCGAACAGTTTGGTGTGCGATTGGCGGTATCAAACGGCTTCAACAGCATCCGAATGATTTTTGATTTATATCCGAGCGAGGACGACTGCCATGGTTCGTTCTAACTTTGAACCATCTCGCATCATGCTCGCGGGATCCCCGAATGTGTCCGTTCAAGCTCATAGCAGCGAGAGCATACCGAATTCGAATCTGCGGTTTTCTCTTATAGTGGGTAAACCCTCGACTGTAATGTCTGCCTGCACGCCGGTCACTCCCTCAATGGACGAAAAAGGGCAAAAAACTAAAGGCTCCCGGTACCATCGACGGCACCATCTACCGTTTTGGCAGGGATTGTATTGATGTGGTCAGCTTTCATTATTGTACTGACACCGATGCAGATTCGACAGAAGTTCCCATGTTACACATTGTGGTTCAAAACTACATTTCCCCCAATCCTGTTGTAGATTCTCCCGGTACTACATCTGACGATCCTGCTGTCCATGTGTCATTGTGGAGCACTGTGGTTCATCCCACACTGCTAGGGAAAAGCTGTTGATATTATCGCATTCTTCGAACACCCATCTGATCCTTTTTCCCCAGTAAATATAGACGCTGATTACTCCCATACACCCAAGCTTCTGTTCTAACACCGGCACACAACTTACGTTCCTTATCAGATTCGTTATTCTTACATTTAAAGGGTCAGCTTGTGAACTGTGCTGTGGTGCAAACCTGATTCTACACAATGCCTAGTGAGCTCGATTCTACCATGGGAATTTGGCTTGTTTCCTTATTCGTTGCTACTC
The DNA here is from genome assembly GCA_029282285.1 of Mycena rebaudengoi. Taxonomy (NCBI): domain Eukaryota; kingdom Fungi; phylum Basidiomycota; class Agaricomycetes; order Agaricales; family Mycenaceae; genus Mycena; species Mycena rebaudengoi. The sequence continues at coordinate 36,224 of JARJCX010000390.1, read as the reverse complement.
TGTACGTCTTAATAATCGCCTCAACGACTCCAGTATCTAACCCCGTCGCAGCCTTTATGGAATGGGCCTCATTCAGATGTACCTTTACTTTCATTGGTACCCTAAGGATAATTGGAAAATCAAGTCCGCAGTAAGCACGCACTTTACACTGACCCGCATCGAGACCAACCTCCTTCTCCAGGTCGCTGCTCTCATGTATGTACCTGCTTCCCTCAGTCCATCCAGTCAAGTACTAATAATCTAGGATGGTGGAAACACTGCACATTGCTTTCTACTTCGGCGCGACGTACTTTATCCTGATTACCCACTGGGGGGATAGCCCCGAAATAGCCGTCATAACGTGGTGAGTATCTAAGCAATAAGTTCAGCGTAAATGCTCACCTGTTGTTCTACTAGGCTCGATACGGTACGGTATTCTCAGTTTCTTCACGGCCACAAAATTCATAATTCTTTTGTGGTGAAGTTTCAATTGGTTTGCGGGGTATGTCTCCGTAATAACAATGGTCTATTGAGCCTCGAACCAATTCCAATAGTTCCTATCTGCCTTTATCGTTCAAGTGCAAGTCATAAATCTATCTTTCCCGTCAACTCCTAAGCCAGCCACTCAGGTATTTTGCCTACTGCATCTATACTTGTGCGAAAGCATACACGTCTGGTGTGGATTTCAGCTAACTCTTTATTTCTTCCAGTGGTTCCCAAATCCAAGATTATGCCTATTTCCATTGTACGAACACATTTCATGAAAACTCACGTATTAACCGTCTGCCACTACCTCAAGGTCATCCTCGCTTTCACCCAAATCGGTATGTCTTGAGAGTATGATGAACATTTGTGAACATCCCGTTTTTCAAGTTTAGGCTCTGGAATCGGTAATTTCTTTTGCGCAAATTCAGTTAAAGCATGTGTCTCACAATTCTTCAGCCCAGGGGGTTCTCACGTAAGAGACCACTAGGGTTTATGGATAACTTTTCATTTGTCTTCAGGCAGAGACTGGGCATGTTCACATTGCTGGACGAAACAAAGGTCATGTGCTCCTGTCTCCCAACCATTGTACTCACCATCATATCATATCAGCCTACGACAACTCTTCAGGCGGTCAGTACCCTGGCTTGCGATGCAACAATTACCTCGTGTCTGTGCTACATCCTCAATAGCAAATGCGCTGGAGTCAGAAGGTGCGTGTTCTGTTAAGTGGTTACGGCAGCTCAACATATATGTCAGAACGAATTCGTTGCTCAACACGTTGATGATTAATGCCGTTAACCGTGGAATGTTGACCACTTTCGCGGCGGCCCTCAACCTCGTGCTTGTATGTATTTCATACAAGTATGCTCTCATAGTCGATTCTAACACTATATCAAGTTCTTCGCAGTCCCGCACACATTTTGGTTTTTCATCGGACTGATTCCAAGCAGCAACCGTGAGTGCAAATCCATCTGATAACTCTGTTGCACTGCTTACCCACCCCGAGTCTACATGAACTCAATGTTGGCAACCTTGAACACCCGTCAACACCTTCGCGCCCGCATACTCGACGAACCGAGTGCATGGAATTCCATTGCAATCGGGACGCTGAAGCAAACCACTGCACCTCCGATCCAACAGGAAACCGCTGGACATTCAAAAATGTCGGTTGGCAATTTCAATCAATTCGAGTCGGCCGACGTAAGCTTTCCCGACCTGAATTCCCTCCAATCTTTAAAATCAAATTTCAGGACGACAGAAAGAAGAAGAATTTTCCGGGGGACATGATTTAGGTAGTCAGACTCCACAAAGTTATGATAGTCGATAAATTTCAATTTGGATGATTTAAGTTGATATTTGTTTTAAGGGCAACCACCCACCGGTAATGCTGCCTTTGGTAAATACAATTTGATGAGCTATTTCCACTTTAGAGTTGTCTTGCAATGGTGTTAAATCCTTACCATGAAATTTGCGGCGCCTGGATGTTGGATCTTGCAGAAGGAGTGATCAAGTGGGTATCTCTCAGATGTGGTGATTACCTGAGGTGAGTATGGCTTCCCGCCCTGCCCCCCAAACCCCCTCTCGCGCTCTCGAGTTCTGGATTTCACTGGGAAATTCACTCACCGGCCCCTCCGCGCCTTCGCATTCGTCCTTTGCCTCCCTTCCCCGCCTTCTCACCCTCATTCGCCATCTTCCCGTTCCCGTTCCCGTGCGAGCGCGTGTGCCACACGTGCGGATGCGTACACACGCATGGGCATTCATGAACACTTAGTTTTGTCCGATAACGACCACCATACATATGGACACGGTGGGAACTTGCGCTGATTTCTCGGCTTATATCAGCTCCCGCATATGTGAACCAATCGGAATGGCTGACACATCTGTGATGCACTTCACTTACTGTGCACAATGTACGCGGAGAAGTTGCAGGAACATCCCATGCCTTTCCATGTATAGCCTTAGATTCTGCCGCCAATGGCCAAGTGGGATAGTAGGATTCGCGGTATTTTCCCACTGATGCGTGCCCATGATTGCTTCCAGCTTCTTCTCCCTTGCTAGCGGAAAACCCACAGCTCACTCATCACTTCTTGCGCCATATTTTTGGGATCTGTGTCACGAAACTGTAGACACAGCTGTGAGCGCGATCAAGTGAGGCGCCCGTCTGATCTCGGGCAAGGGTGTTAGAGGGCATTCATGAGAAACCTCAAATCGAGGCGCAGAGAGTCTCAAGTCTGAATGGGAAATTTATGCGTACAAATCAAGCACAACGAATTTATCCATTCTTGAGCTATTCTTCTTGAGTAAAATGCACGCACAACCTCTTCCAATTCCCCATGTCACAAGCTAAAAAGAATTACAACATGCTTCTAGTACCTGTTGGTTTCCTCGCCCAAAAGGTAATGAACTCTCTGTGGGTTCCAGGATTATCCGTGGTAGGACTCTCATCCCACTCGCGCTCGACCCCATCCAAAAGTGCATCATACTCCGCCTCAGAGGTGACATATCCGTATCCACCTGCATTAAGAATGGGAGTCTTGAGACCACGGAGAACACCAAGATGGGTGATGCGAGTAGCAACACCAAGCTCTCCAGCCCATTTCCCCAGTTTTGGACTACGTGATTTGAACTGAATATCAACGAACCCCGCTTCATCGAGCATCTTCGGGATATCCCTAGCGCAATCCATGTAGATATTGCGGGAGTTGGTGAGGCATCGGAACATAGTGACGAGCCTCTCCATACACGGCTTATTGGGATATTCGCCCTCGATCCACCCGGTGCTTTTGCATAGCTGCACCCAGCCTCCGGGCTGGAGCACCCGGTGGATCTCACGTAAAGCCACTGGCCATTGAGATATCTGAAGCGCGAGCATGAGAAGCCATTGGTGAACAAGGGTGAAAGTGCCGGTCCAATCGGCAGGAAGGCTTGTACCGCATTCAACGCGAAATTCGACGTTCTTGGGGGGAGAGGTTGGAAATAACCCTGGTTCAATGTCGACGCCAACCATCGAAATCCGAGCATCGACGAACTCTGCGAGATCTAAGATCCAGAAACCTACAAGAATGACTTGATGAGTGCACTGCGGTTACGACCTAAACAAACCCACCGGTTCCAGTCCCGATATCCAAGACCTTGGCGTCTTGTTCCAATTCGACAGGCGCCAGTAGGATCTGGTTTCCAAAAAGTTTTTTCAAGACTTGGTGCTGGAGAATCAGGCTAAAACCCTTGTTAGTGACTCCTGCCTGTTATAAATTCGACGACTTACCGCTCTTTTTCCACATAGTCGGCTGGAAGAGCATATTGGGAACCAGGAAACATCTGGTATTTTCGGTAAGCATGCTCTATGGGGAGAGTGCTATTGTCTACATAAAGCGATGGAATTATTTCATCGCACCCGGAGGCGAAAGTCTGACCTTGCAAGTTCAACATATGAGAGCAGTATATCGTTGGACAATGAAGGACACAGTTCTGCCTATTAAATATTAGTCCAGGATCTTCGGATCAGTGCCGAAAGCGAATTTTTCTCCTCTCCTGACCTTGAATTTAGATGAGCACTGATTGTTAATATACCCACCAATGGAGGATGAGGATAAAGATACTGCAGCTGTGATAGTGATAGTCCAACGACCATTTATTTAGTTGGATGGAAATCCAAGCCACGAAAATGAACCGTGGGACGTATCATTTGGAGCCTGTCAAATATAGGTGCGCAATGATATCTGGCGGTAGGTAGATAGATCGGTAGTATTACACGGCACGGTCCACGCATGAACACCGGTTTCCAAGAAGTATCCCGTTGTACATGCCCTATTTACAGCTTCGTCCCTGGGCCCCCAAGAATTCGATCAACCGAGCTCACGGTCACAGTGCAGAGACTCGCCGCGGTAGAGCTGAAAGGACGCAGAGAAGCAAAGCAGTCAGCACATCAACCCAGATTAACCTCACCCAAACGAACACGGGAACGGCGTAGAACAATTCAAGGACATCAAATGCATATTTAGCAACAAGAGCGATCGTGGATCTCGGGTAAATAATGGCTTTCAGGAACTCCGTTTTGGAAAGTTCTCCCATCCAGTGACGTAAATTCGGTAAATCATCGAACAATTTGCCAGGAAAGATCGCGCGTAATTCTGCCAGTGTCTCTGAGGATTCACAGATGATTAGGGCGTGTTCTGGTGTTTCTACTCCAACTTTACAGAATCTACACAACCGATCCGATTGCGGCACGGGTTGGTATGCATGATCGACATAGCGCAAGATTTCCACGGCTAACAAGTGTGTTGGGAGTAACAGGAGGTCAGAGCCTCACAATGTTTCTGTGTCTTCACCAGTATTAAATAGTGCCGCATACAATAATTAACTTGGGCTGGGCTCTTGTCCTTTTGAAGTTCACGGCGGCCGTGCAGCTAATAGAGCTTTTCTAACGAGTTAATTTCCTCTTGTAAGCATTCCAACATGAAAATTTTAACCAGTTTCGCATAATCTTCAAGGTCTGTGACAGTGGTAGTATGGGACGGATTAAATTCTGGAAGATGGAATGGCATTCTTGTAGCAGTTTTGATGAGACCCTTAACCCACGACTTTTTACCCTTGGCGGCAGGATCAAAAGAACTATTGAGCGCAGCACGAGCGTATGAGTCTGGCGCAATCATGGAGCGACGATGGAGTTTGAGTATTTGGCGTATGAAGCTAACTTTAACTTTTGATAGCTGTTTCACATGCACGTCTTCGCTGTCCGGTGATAGTTCACACGCATGGATCCCTCATTCTATCGCCGACTCCAGCCAAATCAGTCTTGTGTCAATTATAGCATTTACAATTCATATCTGACTCATCTGAGATCATCCAACGGTCTTTGAGGCCTTACGTGCTACACACTGTTTCCAGTGTACTCGGAACACCATCTTGACATGAACCGCAACACGTTTGCATGGGAGCTTGTTGCGGGTGACCTCGTGTACAATTGAATGCCATGGCCTGCGACTATCTCTAGGTGGGAATAATCTTTAATTATACGCTCAGGAGAATATCTTTGAAGCCTGCCACTGACAGATTGATAACTATCCAGATTGATAACTATTCAGATTGATAACTACCCAGACCGATGGCGTCCCAAATTACTGCACGGATGGAGTTGCAACGTAAATGTGTGGCTGTATAATACCATAATTACTGTTGTGAAATCTGCATCTTGCTTCATGACGGAATCCAGCACTTTCCGTGACATATTCGGGGACAACGCTCATGTACATCCTGTACTCATCGCGGGGGCAGGCAGGCGCACGGTTCCTTTATGTTTTTTCCACCGTTCTGATCAGTTAATGCAGGCCCATCGGGCTCCCTCCTTGCAGTTAGTACAACATCTTATAGTTCTTCTTTGTCAAGCGCACCTCAACCAATTTTCTAGTTTTGCTTGGCAAAACTGGGTATCTCTCCACTCATCGTCGACTCGAACCACATCATCGATCATGAGTGGGGCCGAGGAGACGCACTTCTGTGCCGGTACGAACACCTACCCGTGCACAAACTCAACTCACCAGAACGCAGCTCTGTTGAGGTCCTTCGAAGTCTCGGAGTGGGAGAAACAATGTTAGCTAACGGCTATCCGACTTGGGAACGCGTGTTCTGGGTAGGCCATACCATTTTTGGTCCATCTTGAATTAATATGGCCTTCTATTAGAACATGACCAACGATCCTCCTTCGTGTACCACAATTAATGACATTTTCCCATCCGAATTAGACATAGAGGACATATTCGCGTAAGTGCTTCTGCATGAAATGAACGCCCCCCATTGAATTACAATTTTTACAGTCTCTGCATAAGACAGGGCCTTATTGAGAAGATCCTGTCAGAAGAAATGACGGCAGTTTCAGGCGTCAAAGTGCTTCGCCCTTGGACCGTCGTCGATGTTTCAATGGACGACGAAGATAATTCGAAACCGCTGATAGCAACTCTCAAATCCCGGTACGGAGAGCTCAGAGATGTCAAGGCTCGGTACATCGTTGGTTGCGACGGGGGACGTAGCACCATCCGACGAGCCTTAGAAAAATATCATGTCAAGTTGGAAGGCGACAGCCACGAGTCCGTCTGGTCAGCCATAGATGTTGTGGGCTATGTGACCGACTTTCCCGACATAAGAAAACTCGCGTAAGTATATGGTTTTCGGCAGCTTAGCTCTTGCATCTCACCGTGTCCGACCAGCATTGTCACCAGCAAACACGGGAACATTATGGTCATTCCACGCGAAGAAATCGATGGGAAGAATTGTGTACGATTTTACTGTGAGGTAGAAAACGCGAGGCCCTCCCTCGAAGATGTCGTCGCCACAATTCACAAAGTCTTCGACCCTTTCCATTTCTCGTGGGAGGAGATAAATTGGTTCACTATCTATACTGTCAACCAGCGTATCGCCTCCGCGTTTGATGTGAAACAACGCATTTTCTTGGTTGGGGATGCTGCCCACATCCACAGCCCCAAAGGTCACCTCTCTCTTTTAGTCGTGATTATCCTAAACTATTTCCAGGTGGGCTTGGTATGAACACGTCCCTGATGGATGCACACAATCTAGCTACCAAACTCGCGCTCGTGCATAACGGCTGGGCTAAACCTGAAATTCTCTCCATCTACTCGCTGGAGCGCAGAAAGGTTGCCATGCAACTGGTGAAAATGGATGCGGAGATGATCCGCCTCTACGCCGAGCATGGCAAGAGCCTCGAATCTGGGAACGATTACAAGCTCATCGCGTTCCAGCACGAACATTATGCATACCAGGCAGGGACGAATATCACTTACGAGGAGAGTGCCCTGGTCGATTCAGTCCCTCATTATCTATCTCCCATGGGAAAGGCCATTGGCGGAGAGGGCCTCATTGTGGGCAGACGGGTTCTTCCAGCAACAGTTAGGCGATACAGCGACGGAAAGCCCACTAAGCTCCTCGATGTTGTCCCATTCGATGGGCGATTCACCATATTTTTGTGTCTCGGAGACCTAATGGTCCCCGGTAGGTCCGACACCCTCGAGGCTCTTTTCCAGATTGTAAACCGGCCCGACGGCCTCTTGGAGTGCTTGCGGTCCAAGCGCTCGGGATCTGGAGTAGTATTTCTTCCCCACATTATAGGTGTAACGACGACCTCCCACCTCTCCTGCGAGTTCTCTGCCCTCGTATTCGGGCGGCTCCATCTCCATTCTCCCGCCTTAGTTGCCGCTGGAACTTCATCTACCGCACTCTTCGACACTGGATCTTTGTACACCGACGACATCCGCTGTCTATCTCCGTATAAGACGTGCGCACCCTTAAGCCCGACTGCCTCGACAGACAACACTAGCACGGGTGCCACTGTAGATGTTCTGGTGAACCCGTTGCATCAGAAGTGGGATATTGGCTCGGATGGTGGTATAGTTGTGTTGCGCCCGGATGGGCATGTTGGCACGCTGTCTCGAAGCTTGAACTCTGATGGCTGGATGGTTGTTGAGCGGTATTTCCAGAATTTCCTTGTACTTTGAGTTCACCTCGAATCAATATTTAACTGCGTTCACCACTGGGATATAGGGAGGACGTAAATTTGAAATGGATCTCAGTGGGCCGAATGCAGGACCGAGTCGGACACAAGCATGAAATCAGTTTGTGTTTTATGGATAAAATCGTGGCGGACCTTTTTTCGGGTGTGGTGGCTCGTATTGGAGATGTGAGGATACTGTTAGGTCATATATTTACGGAGCTAATTTACATTCATATATACTAAGTAGAACTCAACACCATTAAGCCGTTCTCAGCAACTGCTTCATTTCCTCGACGTTCTGCCGTGGCTCAAAGGACACCGAAAACGGCAGCGGATGCGTATTAGCAGTATTGGTAAATGCCAGCGTGTCAATCGGGGTATTGCTGTCCTGGATAATCCGGAATGCCCAGAGCAACAGCGCAGTGTTGATGAAGAGGGATCTAAAGGGAAACCAAGTCCATTAGGCAAAAAAGTATCTAGCGGAAGTCAAGAGCGCCCGCACTTGTTGGCAACATGTGACCCGGGACACGCCTATCAAGTCAAAGTTCAAGTTCGCGTGGTTAGATAAAATATTCCCCACTTACCCGTCGCCCGAATCCGAACTGGAATATCTTCATGTCTTCACGGATGGCGGTGCCGTCGGGTGTTAACCAGCGTTGGGGGTTGAAGCGCTCTGGATCTGGAAACACTACGGGATCTCGCGCAATGGACCTGGTATTTTCCCCAAAAAATCAGCAGCTGCTTTTGGCTATAAACTGCCTCACCAATGGTTACCGTACACAGTGGCTCCAGATGGTATGATATATCCGTTCTAGAGCACGTTGTGATTCGCATTCTCCGGCTTTTACTCAACGTACCCATACAATATCCTTCGTGGCTCGGTGAGCAAAACCTGAGAGAAAGAAAGGATTGGTTGCATGTTTGATCCACGAGATGTGGCCTACCTCCGGCACTGACAGGTCGCCTTTTAAGTTCATAGCATCGTCAACCGAATGAGCAGGTTAGACTTCCACCTCCTTACCAACGAAATGATTCTAAATAAAACGCCGTCACTTGGACGAGATGTGGTTCGTTGCTAAATGTTGGAACTACAAGCAGGTCAGTGTTAAACACCGGACCAAGGAACCCTTTCACATTCACCAAATCCCACTATCTTGTCCAGTTGATCTTGAACCTTGTTCTGGGCCTCTGGGAATATTGCAGCCGCCATTATTAGGATCGAGATGGCAGAGCCGGTCTATATCTGATTACTTCAAACACGAAAAAGCCTCTGGAGCCGAAACTCACGGTTCCAGCGCCCGCGCCAAACATAGAACCCGCTAAATACGCTATTTCATTGTCGGTCAATCCGTATTCTTCTTGTCGCTCGATAATAGAGAGTTTGCGCAGAAGCCACTGGAGCCACGTGGTGGCTTTTTGGCTGTGCGCAACTGAGTGGCTCCACAGCCAAAATATGACGTCAGTGGCTCCGTGGAGCCACCTGCCTGCTATTTTTGCGCACGGGCCGAAAGCCACTGGGTGGCTCCAGTGGCTCCTGCGCAAACACGCTAATCATTTTCGCGAAACAGGGGTGCACCTCCTTGTTTGCAGCCTGCTCAGATTCATTGGAATACATGTAGCTTGAAGAAGTTCCGCGTACCATTTGCGCCCTTACACTGTCAATTTGAGTTTTGAACAGCGTGAGTTCTATCTGGTGCTGTCTCCGAAGCTCTGATAGATATCCCGGCATATATCGCAAGAACGGATACGCCTCCACCAGGTACGCCCCCGGAACTAGTGCTGCACCCAACCTCGCCTGTGATGCGTTGACCTCTTGCACAATGGGATCATTCGACAGTGTGCGCGTTGGTTTGCCATACGTCAAAGATAGAATTACGCTTGCAGCATACCTGGCGAGAATGAGATTTACGTCTCCACTGGCTTTTCGGAATTTACCCTTGAGCGTGAGCTATATGGTTGGCTGGATCCCTCAGCAAATCTAAAATATGATGTTGAGCATTTATTTGCTGGATTGGATAATAATCAGCTGCGATGGTGGGGCGTAGTTGAGCGTGCAAGGCCCTGGGTGTCGAGGTTGATTTTTAAATCGGACTTGCTTAGGAGGAACTCAACTTGCGGAGCTTTCTGAGCCGTTCTCCGTTGCCTATGAGTAACGTCCGCATCCCACCTGAGAGGGTGTCTCCGGCTGCGATAGAGGGCGGTCGGTCAGCGACTGAAGCCCCCTCTTTCTCCATAATTTCGACGGCGGCCTAAAAGCTCATCATCACCAGTGTTACGAGGTCTGAACCCAATGTGTACTCACGTCGTATCGTCCTACGATCACAATAAATTCACGACCTCTTCGGAACGAGATCACTGGTCCATACTCTTGAATCCATTCCTCGAATTTCCGGTGGGCACTGCAATAGGCTTAGTGAATGAATGTAGTTGCGGGCGGAGTGAATCACTGTTCCTTTGGAATAATAGTTCCCCAAAACCAGTGGCCAGGCGGCCCTGGAGGGATCAGTCCTGTAATTGGTTTCGTGCGGCTTTGAATAGTGACCCATGTCGCGCATACAATAGCTGCAAAGACTAAGAGAACTGGATAAATGTCAGACTCGACCATGGCGAGCTGGATGTGGGACTGAGCTGAAGGAGCTAATGTATGTCTCGGAAGACGCTGGCAGTGTCGTACCCACATCTGATGCATCAAAGCGAAAGAACTTTAAAACCCGGGTGCGGTGTCAAGTGGGAGTAACGATCTTTCCATGTTTCAAATTGGCTCACCCTTCCGGCTAACTGTCAGTTCGATCGAGAGTTTCCCATTTCCGGCCGTTTTAGGCCGTGCGGCACAGGAAGATCCTGCCTGAGTTCCGACACAATCCTACGCATGGGATAATTGGGCAGATCCCGTTCCACAGCTTGATGCTCGACTCATCTGTTCGAGAGCATTCCTCGGGGGGGCACATATATGGCAACGAAGCATGGGAGGAAACTATACTTGCACAATCGTGCAGATCCTTGCCGATCGCGGAGACTGAGTGCACGAAGGCTAAGCTGATGAGCGCCAGAAGATGCGAGCAAGTTTTCGTGCTTGGGGAGCTTGAGAAAGCAGATTGAGCCGCACACATCTGTTCGCAGAAGGTAAGATTCCATGGTCAGTACGGGAGTAGACATTTTCTCAGTAACCCGAGACATCAGAAGAAGATATTTAAGTTGTGTTGTAAGACCAAATAAGTAACTTTTGATTAATTTGATCAAGTTACATCAGGAAAATCGTTAGCTGAGCGTGCTATGGAGTCCTATGCAGTACTATACAGCACTATCCAGTACTCGCATAGGTACATCCGTTCTGCTGAACTGCTACCCAGTACTGCATAGCTCGCATAGCACTCATAGGTACATGCCCCGGTTTTCCTGATGTACTTTCAAGACAAGGGTGGTGGAAGAACGTGCTTTGGGTCCAGTTGAAGGAAATCGTTTGAGTAAATGGAGGAACCAAATTGCACTTGAACCGCCCGCACAATCAGGCGAGGTCAGCTCGGCGGGAAGTAAGGGGGCAGTGGGATTCCAAAAAATGACATTTCGGATCCCGCTACTTGGCGAGAAGTAGAAAAATGGGTGACGTCGCATCACCTGCCAAGTGAGCCACGGTGATTGCCGGAACTGTCAATGAATAATCAGTTTACTGTACTATTTTGACCAACTGTTCAAATAACGCGTAACAAGTTCCCGATTTGAATCAAAAAAATTCAAGAATTTGTGTCCCGGATTCCCTATTATCATTAACCATATTAACTTATTAATCAATCAGCGTCTCAGTGAATCGCTGTTTAAACAATGTTCCGATTAATCACATTTTGAACCACTGTTCAGTGGTATGGACAGTATATGTGCCATATCAGTGCATCAGATGCACCGAAATTTTACGCTCGGCGGTGTGACTCTGCTTCTGCTCATCTCCTCCACCATGTGTTCCCCGAGTCCATGAGTTCAATCCCCCTTCTATTCATCTCTTTTTGTATCAATGGCTCAACACTGTTCACGGTTTAATCGCTGCTCAACATTGTTTGAACACACCCCTTTCAACACCCTGTTTAAGTTGATCACCGTCCAAACGCCGTTTAAGCAATTGGCCGTCTTTTGCGGTCCGTCCCACAACCTAGAAAATGCCATAGAGTGTTCAACAGAACAGTGTTTAAACACGGTTCCACGTTGAGAACTGTTTGATTAATCAAAGTTCCCAGAGTTTCATGCTGATGAATCCCATGACGCCGCATTACAACATTAACTTCCAGGTATTTCAATTCGACTATACATATTCAGCATCTTGATCGTCTGTCCAGGTTTTCTTCGGCGGTTCCAAAGGCGCCAACGCCCTCTGCGACATACTTGCCACGATTATGATGTGCAAGTACCTCTCCGATTCCAAGACCAGAATTAAATCGTACGTGGTTCAATATAGGTTCCGTGCGTTTGTGGCTGACATATAACCTCTTAATAAAGGACGGAGAACCTCCTGGACACCCTAGCCAACATTTTCATGCACCGCGGTGCCGTGGTCATGCTCATCCAAGTGTTCACCTTCATCATGTTCTTCGCCTTCCAGAACCCATAGTACTGGCTTGCTCCTCATCTTCTCCTGACGAAGGTCTATGTCAGCACATTCTGTGAGTGCCGTACTTAACTCTTCCTCCTGCGTCAACCCACGCGTGCATATCCAGTTGCGATGTATGTGTGCCCCTGAATTTTGCTCCGCTCCTCTCTGGTAACATTTCTTCTGAAGCCTCAACTCCCGCGCGTGCCTCCGCGAGAAACACTTCGGTACCTCCAACATGTCCAGCTTCCGCGTACACACCGGGAGCAGGTCCGACACCAAGGCGTCCGCACCCATGTCCTTTGCAACGAATACCGGCAGTTTCAGTCTTTTCCTATTCACTGAACTATTCATTTTGAACATTATTTCAGGCCGTCGTCACCAAAGAGATCTCGATCGAGAGCGACCATTATTATTTAAGGGATATATCGTATTTATTATTCATTTCCTGTCCTTAACTAGACGTTGTTGAACTCGTTGATTTTTGCCTATGACTTGACTCGCGCCAGTTGTCAAACCAAAGAAACTACTTACAAATTGGCCTTGGGCATGGTTTGGGAACGTCCGCCAACTGTTGAAATAGTTGAACCATGGTTTTAGAGCCTGAAGCTCCCAGATACTTCTCAATCAACACCTTGACTGAGCCTATTGCCCTCTACCATAAGACATGCAATTTGAGGGTTGCTGGAGTACGCCGGAATAATCTCGGTCCTGAATGTATGTAAGAAAGCACAGCGGTTTGTCTCACCAAAACAACTTTGTGTCCGTATTGGTCACCAGATAGCTGCACGATGTCATTTTCTCAGCGACTTCACCTCACTGGCAGACTATTTGCTTAGTGCTGGGACGGTCCGATTCGGAAAATCAGTTCGAACCTGAACCTGACCGAACCGAACGTGCGTTCAGGTTCAAGGTTCAGTAAATCGTTGAACCTGAACGCGAGGTTCGGTTCAGCGTTCGGGTGGTATGGCGCGCATTCGAACGCGTTCGAACCCCGAACCTGAAAGTCCGTGAATTGAGTGATTCTTCAACCATTTTCAGGTTTCTGGTGTCAATTTCTGCGGTCACCATGGACAGTTTGACAACATACGGTTCAGTGGAGCAAATTCGACATTTTTCTTCACTTCTGTGCCTCCAAAGTGTTACACGGACCTACATCTCAATTTGGCAAGTAAGGTTGGTGAGGATAATCTTGTGCCTGTGAGTAATTAGAACGCTGGTTGGTGATTCTCTCTGACACTATTGACCTGCTTCCCACCGAAGTTAACTGTTAGGACCCAGTTTGAGGTCACCGAGATGGCCGAATGTTTTCAGTTCTGAACGCGTTCGAACGCCGAACCGAACCTGAACGCACGTTCAGGTTCAAGGTTCAACGGTTGGCCGAACCGAACGCAAGGTTCGGGTACAGCGTTCAGAGCGAAGGGCCCTGAACCTGAGCCGAACCGAACCGTCCCACCACTATATTTGCTCCACCATGTTGACTTTCTATTTTTAGCTCTGCAAACGATAAGTCGAAGATTTGAACGTCTCACCGTGCAGTGCACTATGTCTGAGGCTGTCTGAGGAAAATATTGAAATATGTTGGCAATCCTCCCAACTGCATACTTGGGAAGGAGACACGAATATTTGAATATTTGTAAGGACAAAAATGCCAAGAAAACGGGTTTGGAGCTCGGGTGGAGCATCGCAACACGGATATTTATTGCGAGGAGCCTGGTCTGCCAAAAAGAACAAATCAATTAGAGCCGTTTAGCAAAGTTCCTCTGATTGGCTGAAAACTGTGGAGAGTCAGCTGTCTCTAAATTTCTGGGCTAAAATCTGCTAGACAGCTCTATTGACCAGTCCACGATGCCATGAGGAGTCAACCGAAGGTTGACGACGAGCGGCGTCTTTGACAATAATATCTCTTTACTTCAAGATGTACAAGTGGGGGGGGGGGGGATATATTATACTCGCGTGGTCCACAACATGAACAACGCGGCGTAGCACGGGTAACTGCTAGTGTAAACCTACACGTGATGAATATTTGTTCTTCCCCGGCTTAGCAAAGGTTTTCTGTCCACGATGTAACGGAGACCAGCAACTAATTTGAGACCATACCTCAGTCGGGAGTCACGATATCCACATTGATGCTCAGCGCCGGGTGCTGTCCCTAATTTATGTAATTGTACCCGACCAAAAGTGCGTTCTGAGAGTAAGCATCTCAAGATCAAAGCCTTATCAGACGCAAAATCTGTTCAATGTCCAACTGGTCTTCCATGAATGTGGATCATTTTATTCAAAGGAGCCGCCCGGGATGATAGATACCCGAGCTACTCGCATGCACTATCTTTAGCCAATGATTTGCGGTAATTGAGATCTTCCAGCGGCGACGGCGTCTCAATGTCAAGATCCGGAAGCCCCGACGTAATAATTCGCCCCGTTGTCGTCGCGGCACGTTGACGCAAGGACCGAGGTGACCGAGGGTGACCGTGAACACCGCCCAATTCCTCGTACTATAGTATTACGATCAAATCGACACGCGGATACCTGTGTTGAACTTTGATGGTTCGTCACCCGTTAGTGTCAGTATAATATATCTCCTCCTCCTCCCGGGCAGATCTTGCAGACGGTTTGTCATGCAAAAAATCGTCGTTCCGTCATAAAAAAGCTCGATTCCGACCAAATTTTGTCCAATTTGCCGAATTTTTTCCCAGCGCCACGCCAAAATTTTGGGTTGTCGAATTGTCGAATCGGAAGTTCACGTCACGCGTCACCCCCCTATTGATTCGATTATAGTACCTAGGTCTCTATGATGTAATTTTTGCGGTGGGAGGCAAAATGCTTCTATTGCGGTGATATTGCGCGAGGGAGTGGAGCTGTGTTGCTATCATATCTCAGCTCAAGTACACGATCTATTAGAAACTCAACCGCACCCTTTGAAAGGTCGCCATGCGCGTGCGCGCCGCAGGCCCAGTCTCACGGACACCGAATTTCGCGCACTTCTCGGAATGTGGATCTAGAAGTGATGTTACATTCCAATCTTCGAGTCGCTATCTGATTCGTTTTTTAAATGAAACGCACCCGGTTCGAGGCTGGATATGTATTCAACTCTGGAGGACGCAGACAACCGCGGGACAGAGTGCGTGGAATATTTCGCCAATCTTGGCGCGCCGCTCTTCCTTCAAATCACCTCGAAGAGAAGTTTCCTCCAGTTCTAGTAAAGATGACTGCCACTTCCCGACAGCCCTGATGCATCAGCCGGTCCGGTCGGACTCGGGTTCGCGACTGTTGGGCGGTGAGAGCTCCCGTGAATTCCCATGTCGTTTTGCGCTCAGGACAGGTCGTTTGGCCTATACTTTGAACAGAGGTTCGGCGGCTCCAGATTGCTCGGCTTTCAGCTTGCTGACATGTTGCGGCAGCATCCTATCGCTTTCTCCGGATGTCATATTTGTCGCACTTGCTTGCCTTCCTAAGGTCTCAAGCTGCCCCGGTCCGGAACTCAAAGCTGGGATATGCTCTCCTGGTACCAAAGGAGGCTTCGACGCTGTTCGTCGTGGCTACAACGATTGCCAGTTTAGTCTACTCGCACCGAGGACATCTGCACCGATCGTGCAAATTTTGTCCGCCGTGAGTGGGCAGTAACCATAGCAGCTTTGTTTAAACAATTCCTGTCTAGACAGGAATTGCTGTTTTAAACGGCTGTTTAATTTAAACAGGTTTAGCCCACACCACGCGCAGACTAGCACTGTTTAAACACCGGTTTAAACGGCCAAAAAGCATTTTCAGCCTTGGTTCGAACTTGCAGATCCATAAAAGGATGACATAAGCCAAGCTGAAGGAGCAATATCACCTGGGCCAGAACACTGACAGTTTCTTTGACTCTGATCAACAGTAGTGTCAATGTTATAGTTGATTTCTGCAAAAATATCGAAGTCTCTCTCCTCTGTTAAACGGGTGCTAAGCTTAGTCCTGATGCACACACTCGCCGTTTAAGTATGATTGTTCAACTTTAAACTACCCTTGTACATTCTTTCCGTTTTCTGAATATTTAACGTCAATTTTGCATACATTTCTGACATCTGTCGACAAGTTCCAAGTCATAAGACACACTTTGAGTATCGTCACGCAAACCATTTACCTCGCAGCAGGCATCCCCGTTCGACTTGGGACTGGGCCATGGGGTGGCAGAGGGTGTTTCTTTCTTCTTTTCTCTGCCAGGTTCCGGTCAATACGGCTCAGTTGTGACCCACCTGCTTATTTTTATTTTTATTTGGCCCAGCTTGGCTTCACAGCAGAAGATATTACAGGGACAATACATGCGTGTAGTAATAAATTTGCACTCATGACTACAACTGTGTTGCGGACACAACTCCTCACCCCAATACTTGGGGCTCAAAATAGGGAATGGAAGGCCTGGTAGCGTGTGGAACGCGTCTGTATCCAGTATCTTGGACATCATCGTTGATGACTTCAGCGGATATCGCCCGTTCGACTCAGGTCTGGGCCATGTTATCGAAGTCGGATGTCTTTTTTTTGTCTGTTCTCACTCCTCTACTTCTCATTTAAGTCTACACAGAGGATCATTGATGTTCACAGCTAGGTAACTATACGGTGCATAGATATTAATTATCCGCAGTTCAATCATATTTAATTATCCCTGTGTTCAACTACATACTTGCCTCACCACTTTGATAAATAAACACGGATTTGATACTCACATGCCAAGGTTTGAAGAGAGGGGATGAGGGCCCGGTAGCGTGTGGCCCGCATCTCCGTACAATGCTGTTTAGGTTGATGAGTTTGCTGACACCGCCCGTTCGACTCGGACCTGGGCCGTGGATTTATGAAGAGCTTCTTTGTTTTTTTTTGTTTGCTGGTACTTTCAAATTTCCGTCTTCCCGCTTAGAATGGGGGAAGGCTTGAATCGGGCTAGCAAGACGGGGATTAAATTAGATGCATTTCATTACGTACGGTCACAATATTATTTAATTACCCGCATGTTCAATACGGAGTCACTCCATCCTCGCCGCTCTGAACAATAAACTGGAGAATTTTGTGACATATACATAGGGCTCAAAGTCGGGAATGAAAGGCCTGGTAGCGTGTGGAACGCATCTGCACTATTTATTCCAAGAGAATACTTTAGCAGACACCGCCCATTCGATTCGGGCTTGGCTGGACCATAGCAAGTCACGGCAGAACAGTTTCTCTTTCTTTCTGTTCTCACTCCTCTACTTCTCATTTAATTCTACATACACAGAGTATCATGTTCACTATAGGATATTAATTACTCCCATGTTCAACTTGAATCATATTTAATTATGCTTGTGTTCAACTGCATACTCACCCCACCAGTCTGATAAATAAACACAGATTTGCAACCCACATGTGTAGGAATGAATGGTAGCGTTTGGAACGTGCCTGCATCAAGTTAATGATCACGAGCCTTGCAGCAGAAATCACCCGTTCGATTAAAGCCTAGGCCATGTTGGTAGCAAGATCCTTTGTGTTTCTTTTTTCCGTCACCTGTTTCCGGCTTATTCAGAGGTGGTACTCACCCCGATCTTTCAAAAATTCCATTCACACCGGTTTCGCTTCACAGCAGAAGATATGTCAGTACATGAGTGCAAATTCACAAATGGCTGTTTTTGGTTACTAATTTTTTCACCATTTACTTCGGACCGTGATGAATGAATTAAGGCCGGTAGCGTGTCATGGTACGCATCTGCACCCAACGATGAAATCCTGCCAGACATTTCCCGTTCCATTCGGGGCTGGGCCATGGTGTTGCTTGCATAGAAGGTTTTTTATACTCTTTATTCGTTGAAATTGGTCGGTTCCCGAAATCGAATGAGGCTCGGTTTTGTGGCAACGGTACGATTAATTTTTTATTTTATTCACACTAGCTTGGTTTCGCAGGAGTAAATATTTGCAAGTTACATGTGTAAATTCGCAATTGGAACTGTGTTGGCTACTAAAATCTTCACCCATATACCTAGGGCTAGGGACGGAATGAAGGCCTGGTAGCGTGTGGCACGCATCTGCATCAGTTGGCTGGATCCACATACATGCACCAGACTCCGCCCGTTCGACTCTATATGTTGTCGGGAAATTCGGTTTTTTTTCCCGCATAATTCATCAATTATATTGAATCTCCAAGCTGGGTCCGAATCTTGGAGGCGCCGCAAAATGCTTCGAATTTTATATTGATAGACCGGAAGTGCAAGTATCAACTTAAAGTATTATCGTCCGTGTTGAATCTCCGCTTGATCTCCGCAATACGCCTCCGAGTCAGTTGTTTTTGTTATCCTCGGAGGTTCAGAATGTCGTTAGACTTATTGGCTGCAGCAGTTATTGGTGCGTCTGTTTATTTTGTGCGTTCCCGTTGCTGGCATCTACCTAAACCTGAACCCAGGTCCTCACCTCGGCCTCGAAGCCCGCCGCTCAGACCACTGGGAGCTCGTGTTGCACCACTGCGTCACAGTGTGGATGGTCAGGTGCGTTTTTCTCCTCCTCGTTTGCGCCCTTTCCCCTTCATTTTGCACTTCCTTCTTCTTCCATCTCTTTGTCTTTCACATCCCTTTTCTTTCTTCGCACTTCTGCGTTCTCCTTCTGGCGTTTTCCCTTTTCGTTCTTGCTCTCCTCCCTTCCTCTTTTCGGTGCGCTCTCGTGTTGCATTTTTGCGCGACGCCGCGTTGAGACACTTTCGTCCTTCGGCCTGCACACACGGCCGGGCACGCTATGATATTCCGTGCGCGTTTTATTCATTTATTTATTATTCGTTCTTTTTTCGTGGGCGTGGGCGGTTGCCGGCGTGGTGTTTATTTATTTGGCGGGTCCAAGCGCGTTTTTGCGTGAGCGTGGCGCGGCTCGATTCGACTGACGCGCATCCATCACGTGTATCGCGTATGGTTTGTCTTGTCTTGCACAGCATTCCTCTTCGAGTGTCTGCCCCGCGTATTGTGTTTGGCGTCCTTTATTCCATGTCGGCGGCAGCGGTTTACGCCGGTCGTTGTTATCGTCCCGCACACCTTTTATCATGCGTGTATCGTGCGCAATCTCCTCCTCTGCCACCCACCCTGTGCGAGTGTCCGCCCCGTGCTTTTGGCATCGATCGAGTGTCGGCGGGTTTGGGGCCGAGTCTTGGCCAACGCGACGCTCTTCCGTCCCACGCCACGCGCAATTCTTCCACTCCACGCGCCCTTTTGGCCGTCTGTTTGTTTCCTTATGCGTAGCGGCGTGTGGCATCGACGGGTAGTGATGCGGCTGGCTAGCCTCGCGCCTGTTCAAATGAATGAAAAGATTTTTGCTCAGGCACGTTCTTTTCCGTGTGCTTTCTTTGTTCATAGCTGACTTCGCGGTGCGGTGAATGTCTTGTTGAATTGATTGGGAACCCTGAGTATACGAGAATGAATACGTAGAACTCCACATCTAGTCCCTCTTTGACCCTTCCTTCGGCTTTGAGAACATCCCCCAGATTATGGAAAGATACAACCAACGCGGAAGGAAAGCCAAAATTCGAAACATCGTTGCTTTACCTCCGGTCAAAATATACCTGGGAGGGTTTGAACGAAGCACTTTGGAAACAATCTCCTCGGCAAAGGCGTCGGCAGGCATTGCCGAGTTGTCCCTTGCCAGGTCCAAACGCTGCCTGATATTGTGAAAGAATCCTCCGTAGATTGAAGTTGGCGCCAACTCAAATCCATCGTGCTTCCCTACTATCTTGGATTGGACAGAGCCTGGAGCAACGAGGATGACGCGAATATTGAACGGCTTGCATTCCATTGACAGGACCTCGCTCAGGGTTCGGACAGCGGCCTTGGAGGAATCATAAATTCCCATCCAAGGTGTCGGGCTGATGACAAGGTCAGTCAGTGTTCATTCATACTTATTAACAACGGAATACACACAATTCCCCGACAATAGATCCCATGTTGACAATCACACCCGTCTTGCGTTTTGCCATGTGAGGCACCACTGCTCCGCAGAGACGGACAATCGAAAACACGTTGGCATCGTAGACGGATTTGACACGGTCAGCTGTCCATTCGGCGGTTGGGCCTGATGAAAAAACATGTTAAAATTCGGTTATTATTCATTGGACAGTATGGAAACTCGCCTGGAGCCAGAACTGCGGCATTGTTGATCAACAGGTCGATATGACCCGACTCGCTGACCACAGTTGCTATGGTCGCATGGACTTGTGTATCATTGGTGACGTCCAGGGCCAGCCTCTTTATGTTAGGATGGGACAGCTTCTCTGTAGAGTCGAGGGAGCGTGATGTTGCGTAGACAACGAAGCCTCTTTCCACGAGTTTCTGGCATCTGTGAAGTGAATAAAGCGAGTCGGCCCAACTTGAAGATTCAATGGACTCTCGATACAGCTTACAAGTGAAATCCAATCCCGCCTTCGGAGGCTCCTGTTACAATGGCAACTTTCGTTGAAGACATAGGCTTGGCTATGGCGGAGGGAGATGGAGGGAAACACAGACTTGAAAACGGTCTTGTTATGTGGGCGTCGATGCTAGCATCATGTCTCGACCGAGTTTTCGGTTGCTGGCATTTGGAATTCCAGATCAGAAAGCCCGAAACCTCACAATTCGGGCGGAGTTTCGGGTGCGTAGTGGATCCAATCTGTGGGCACCTTGAACCGTTTGGACTATCTTTCTCACGCGGCGGCGTTCTAAAATTTAAAACAACGTAAGACCCGAGGCTCCAATAACTATTCAACCAGTGCGACTGAAGCGTTCATCATATAAACCTGCCGCAACGGAAAGCTCATCAATAGCCACGTCTACAGGTGTATCGGTTGAAGGCTTTACTCCGTTTCTAGTTGGTAAGTACATTGCAGATGCAGCGGTCACCGTATGTGCCTCGTAAGCAGGTTTCATGCTGCTTGCGAACAGAGCTCAAACATGTGGCCTCAGTCTCTAGGGCGTCAACGTGGCCCAAGAAAAATGCATACTACAAGTCATACCCCAAGGATCGTAAAGCACTCAAGTATCTTGTAAGGCCATTGTACTTCCCCCAAGTTCAGATTTTCATCATATCTTCCTCAGGTCGGCATCTGCGTGTATGGCTCTTCTTCAGTCTCTATGTTGTTCGTTCATGGCCACATTGTAGTCTTTTAAACACTGCACAAATAGGGGTGCTGGCTTATACCGTCTATTTCTGGCTAATCACCTGTCGCTTTCCACAAAGCTATTATCAGCGACTGCCTAGTGGGCCAAACCAGGTAGTGGGCCACTTGCATAATAGAAGGTGCTGTGATGCAAAATCCCCAGATTTGGTGCTCATAGGATGGAATATGACTTATCGCAATGCCGTATGTCAAATTTCGAGGCGGAGTGATGCGGCGATCAAAAGTTACGACAGGTTGTTGAGCGAGATGCCAGCGTGTGCATCAGCAACTTTACATAGTCTTTTCGGATCTTTTGTGTCTTTTAAAGTGGAAAAAGTGATGAAAGTGTCAAAAGCCAAAAGATGTTGGCATCTTTTCTAAGCCAGGTCCGTTTACTTTTAAAGTCGAAAAGTGTCGTTAAAAGTCGGTCAAGCGCTCCGAAAGTAGGCAGGAAAGATTATCAAAAGAGACTTAAAAGAGACTATTTAGGCGTCAACTGCCGGTCATAAAAAACAGATCGCATTGCAGGATGTAGCTAAAGTCATCATAACTACATATTACACCTGCGGCAATCTTCGTAGGCGACATACAAGGTTACAAGTTACCGAATATAAGAGGGCGGGACGCGACACGATGGAATTCGGGAACAGGACCACGAGTCGAGTAGGGCAGGCGCTGAGTGATGTCGGAGCGGCCGGGGGGAATATGCATTGATGCAGGGGCTCACATTGCTTCAGGCCCAATACCGCGTGGGCGGCGCGCATCGGCGATCTTGCTCAGCGGGGAGCGAGCGGATGGGACATACCCGTTGGAGTTGTCATCTACGCTTCCGGAGGCGCGGACGTCGCAGTCGAAGGCGAACAGGCGCGAGGCCGAGGCCGACGAGAACGGGCGGCACGCGGGACGGTGACGGCGAGCTTTGGGAAGAAGAGAATGGGTAAGGAAATTGTTGCAGGGTCTTGTAGAATGCGGACTTGATGCGACGCAGAGCAACAACAGAGTACAATCGAGTCGTTTGACAGAGTCCAGCACAACACGCTACAAGACATTGAAGGCTGAAGGGGAAAGCCTAAGTATGAGTCCGGAGTTGCAGTTGAGGTGGCTTGGAGGTGTCTTGAAGGTCTTGATGATGGGTTTGAAGGGAGAGCGTAGTGGAAGAAGGTGAGAGGAAGAAGAGAAAGACGATGTGCTGGCATCACCAACCATCTGTCAAAGTCACGCCATGATATTGATCCGATGGTTCCTGCTGATCGGAACAGCGGAGTTCAAAAGACTTGGAAGATTTCAATCTCGACTTCCTCCGACATGTCCCCAACATGTCCCTCTGATTTTTGGAGAGTACTTACATAGATGAAAACTGATTTGTACTAATGTGAACACCCCGCAGTGCCGGTCTCGGGCCGTACCACGAACTAAATTAGTTCACTGAAATGGACTTGGCTGAGTTATCGTGGCAATTGCACAGGGAATAGTAAGTTTTAATCCAAGTCATCTAGAACGTACATCATTGTGTATGCCATGATTCAAGTTGTATGTGACTTCAGTGCTGGGAAATGTCAAAAGTGAAAAGTATGTAAAAGTGATATAAGCCGTTGTGCAACCAGAAAAGCCAGAAAAAAAGTTCAGAAAAAAGTTCAAAGTTCCAAAAAGTGGCAAAGTGGAGGTAAGTTCTCCGAAAAGAACTTGTAAAGTTGCTGATGTGAACATCATTTCTTATCTCCGAACAGCCTTCGCGCTTGTCTTTGGCTGGTTTCTCGGATCTCCACCAATTCTTCGCCTATTCACAAATTTTGGGGTTCGTTGGCATCCCTTGATTCGAGTTAATACCTCGTTTCATAGTATATGTGAAACCGATTCTTCTTCGTCTCTTGGACCATTCAAAATCATCTCGACCGGATCCCGAGTGACACGATCTGGCCACCTCTATAGCGATCGACCTGTCTTGGCTGTGGACTTGGAACTCGGTTGTTGCATTCGATATCTCTAATACAGTACTCTCCTATATCAATTTGACTTTTAACTGCGCGACTTCCTTCACGCTTGGCTACTACCCTAAACCACTGAATTTCAGTTGCGCAAAAAGATGAATTTTGTTGGATGGGTTATGGTATGTGGTGGTCATCCATTGCATTCAGATACGTCCTAATACTTCCCCTGGAGCCATCTGTGTCCTAATTTGGGGCTTCCTTACACTCTGAGCTTTAGAGGGGAACCCATTCTGTCTGGAGCGCAATTGCACCCATCCCCGAATGCTGGAAAGGCAAATAGTTACGGCCCCATACATCTCAGATTCCAAGTTTAAGCGCATAGAATAATGTATCTGTATCCATTGAACGATTTGGGATACACTGGGGTGAATATTATGGGTGTGAACAAACGATTTCGCTCGATGGCCCACTACCCCGTTTTTGCCATTTTGGGATACCCCCCCGAAGAAAAATTCGGTAGGTAAAACCTTCGCGTTAATTCACGGAAAATATTTCGTTTCACCCACAGGATGTATACCTTAGTTCCAAAGCCCACATACCTGTATCCACGCCACGTTATGCGTGGGCTCGAGGTCAAAATTGCTAAGGTGGCCCAGTAACCAGTCACAGATCATACCCGCTGTTAGGATCACTAAGAGGTATACTTTTACTACTGCAAACCATTATTAATGTAGTACTCACATAATTTTCCCGAAAATTAGTCGCATGGTACGTCTCCGTGGTCTTATGCAACTTTTATTCAAATTTTACAAGGGTACCATCCTACCTGACGGTAAGCTTGGATACTTTTTCAATACAACAAGGTAGACTACGATTAGCAGTGGGATTTGGATGAGAGGAAGCGTTCCTAGGGAACTGACGTTCCTTCAGAACGTGAACGAGACGTTGTGTGTGTGGGGGGGGGGGGGGGGGTTTGGCTGTGCCCGGCCGATTTCGGTTTCTACAACGTGGCGGAAAAATGCGCCGGGAGAAAGCGAGATGGAAAGGAAAGGAACGGGCACGGTACGATAAACCTGTACGCAAGGGCCACCAGGGTCTGAGGCGAGACCCGAAGCAACCCAAGCGTGAGCTCAAACAAAACAGGGAATGAGAGGGTGGGGCAAAGAAAATGTGCTTGAGGGCGAGAATGAGTGTGAAAAGAGCTAAGAGATTTGCGCGGTAGACGAGCTAAGGCAAGACGCGTTGACAGGTGATGACCATAATGTAATGAAAAATCCAAATCTAATCTAATCTACCTTGTCTGAGCTGGCAAATAACATAAAGGGTCTTTCAAGTACTTTCTCACGACAGTTATTAAATGGTAACTATCTGGTTATCTGTTGCCCTCCTCCTTCGTCCTAACATCATTGCTGACAGCTTCTACGCCATGCGCGCGTGGTTCGGTAAGTGTTGGAGTAATGATCCCCAATCGTCCCTAAACTCAATTATATTTATTTCCTCAAAAGTTGCGCTCAGGAAAAAAGATTTACCGTATGATTTATTTGCCGGAGCCGGAGAGCTGAAAGCCCAGTGCGCGAAAATCATCGATCAGACGACACAAGTCTAGGAAATCCTCACCCATATACCGCAGGGTTCAAAGTAGGAAAATGAAGGCCAACTCGGGCCTGGGCCATACACCCCATTGGCCTTTTTTTCTGTTTTATTTTGGTGGGTCTTACTTCGCAACGTCCGCCGTTCGAGCGTCGAGCCGGCTTTGAAATCGCGCTTGTCAGATGAACCAGGGAGCCGATGCCAATTACCTCTGTATAAGAGATTCTTTCAATTCATTGATTGTTGCCGGGACTCACCGCCTGAATAATAAAATAGCGGATTTGTGACCCATATATTTATGGTTGAAGGAATGGAGCGAAGGCCTGGTAGCGTTTGGAACGCATCTGCATCATTTGTATCGGCGATAGCTGCAGCAGACTCCGCCCGTTCGACTCGGGCCTGGTCTATGGATGAGGATTGTTTCTTTTTCGTGGCAATAGTGCTCACCCACGTCCTTTTTATTCACATCAGCCTGCTGATGGTGCAAAAGGTATTTACAGCCACGTTCAAACACTGCGTGCGTTGGCTACTAAAAACCTCACTAATATACACAGGTACATGAATCGAGGAGGAATGCCTGGTAGCGTTTGGAGCGCATCTGCATCCAATGGAATGTCCGCCTCTTCCAGCAGACATCGCCCGTTCGACCCGGGCCTGGGCCATGGCGTATGTCAAAGTCATGTTTTCCTTCTTTTCTTTCGTTTTTTTTTCCGTCGCCTGTTTCTGGCTTGTTCAGAGGTAGTGCTCACACTCACTCGATGGATTATTTTTATTTTTAATCGCACCGGCTTGGTTTTATTTATAGGGACTGCGTGTAAATTCGCAACTATGATTGTGTTGGGGACAAGAATCTTCACCCAGCTACCTAGGCTTCAAAGGAAGGAATTAAAGGCCTGGAGGCGTTTGGAATGCATCTGCATCCACTGTCCAAGTGTCCTGCACATGAGACACCGCTTGTTCGACTCGGGCCTGGGCCATAGACGGTGCCATTGTGTTTTTTTTGGCTCCTCCAGTTCCCATATCGAATTCCGAACTCATTGTCGTGGAACTACGTTCACACCTAATAGTATTTAATTATCTACATGTGCATATACAGAGGTACTACTTGATACTCAACGGCTTTGATAAATAAGATGCAGACTTTTGACCCATAGATATAAGGTTTTTAGGGGAGGGAATGAGAGGCCCGGTAGCGTGTGGCACGCATCTGCACCAGTTAGAATTTTTCTAGGAGTTCTGTAGCAGACATCGCCCGTTCGACTCGGATCTGGGCCATATGCAATCAGAGGAATGAGCTTTTTTAATTACATAATAAAGTCAATCTTTTGTTGCCCCGCGCAATAGTGAGTGAAAATCTGAGCCGGAATCCTAGGCAGAGCTGACTCCCTGCCGCAAAAATAGTGGCACGATGTTAATTTGCATAATCCGGATCGTCGACAATCCGTTTACAGGTCGGAAGGACCCACTTTTGTCATCCATATCGCGAGAATTATATCCATCCGTGTCGAATCTCCGCAAAATGCCGAGTTGACCCGTCGGTATCATGCCTAGAGACTCAGCGGTGGTTCGCCCAACAACCCCGCATGGTAGGTAGGTAGGTAGCATTACACGGCACGGTCCGAATAACGAACGCCGGTTTCCAGGAATTATCCCGGTGTACAAAGCAAGCGAAATTAAGTACACCATCGCCCCTGGACCTCCATCTGCTTTCCAAGCCAAGCTTGCAGACCCCACAAGTCTCCCTGTGCCCCACAGTAGAGCCTGGATTACAGCTGAAAGCAACGACATCTTTGCTTACGCAAAGACATTTTCACCTCGACTGATATAACACCTCTCCGAATCTGTAAACTTCGTCAGACTACTAATCAATACACTGGAAATGGAATTGAGTTCTCCAAAGACTTTGCCTCCAACTTTTCAACCAAGAAACTGTTTAACAACTCAGGCATGGTGTGGCGGATCTGCGCCAAGCCGGCGGCCGGCGCCGGGCACACGGCTACGGGCTCGCCTATCGCATCAAAATTCTCGCAATGATCAATTTCATTTTCCGCTTCGCCGTCGTCGTTGATGGCCAGCCTGATCCCACTCGAGTCTGTCCTTCGACCTTGTTGCAATCTAATCTAATCTCTTGCTGCAGAGACCCAGCGCACCACGTCGGCGAGCAGCTCTCCACGGATCCCACCAGCAAAACGGCGGATTCAGGACGAGCCTTATACGCCTGACCCAGCCAACATAAGCGTTCTTGTGCGCGGGGCCGTGTGTCCAACTGCGGCGCTTCAGCTGCTCGCTGTGCCCCCTTTGCTCACCCTCCTTGCGCACCTCCTCCTTGCCCCCCTCATATTCCGAATGGCGCAACCCCTTCATGCCCTTCTTCCTCCTCTCTAGCGCGCTCCCCTCCGCCCCCACGCGCATATAGTCAACGACCCTGCGCCCCGCGCTCATCCCCACCACGCCGTTGTACCCCAAGTCCCACCTGGATCTGCTGGTCCTGGCGTACATCAGCGTGCTGCCGACCTTCCTGCGCCTCCTCCTCTCCTACATGTTCTCCCCCATGCTCGCACGGAGGTGGGGGATCACCACGCGCGCAAGCTACTGCGCTTCGGCGAGCAGGGCTACGCGGCGGTGTACTTCACCGTTATCGGCGCGTGGGGCGCGTACATTATGAGCACGACCCCACGCGCTGGTTCCGCGCGCCCGCGTTCTGGGAGGACTACCCCCCACCCCCACATGAGCGGCCCCATGAAGTACTACTACCTCACCCAAATGACCTATTGGTTGTAGCAGTTCTTGGTGCGTCCCTTGTTAATAATTTTTGCGCTCTTCCCGGCAACTCAGGCTCGCAGGTCCTTACCCTCGGCCTCGAGACCCGCCGCTCCGACCACTGGGAGCTTGTGTTGCACCACTGCGTCACCGTGTGGATGGCCAGGTGCGTTCCGTCCTTTTTCTTTCTTCATATTCTATTCTTTTTCGTTATCCTTCCCGCCCTTTCCCCTCAAATTCCTCTTCTGCCCTTTTCTTCGAGTTCCTTTCTTCTTCGTTGTTTTGTTCGCGCTCCGTTTTTCTGTTCTCTCCTGCATCTTTCTTTCTTTCTTTCTTTCTTTCTTTCTTTCTTCCATGCTTTCTTTTTTTCTTCCTTTGGAGCTCTTCCTCCTCTGTGCTCGTCTTCGTGTTTTATCTTCAGGCGCGTGTTTCGGGACCGGAGCAAGAGAGCGCGATTCAGAACCGGGGCCGGTGAGCCGTTATCCTAAAGAGGGCGCGCGCCGCGAACCATGCACCTTGTTGCCTCGCGCGTTGATCTATCCTCAGACAAGCGCTTCGGCCTTTTGCGCTAGCATGGCGCGCTTTCGTGCACGCGGTGTGCGGTGTTTATGGGTTCGGTGTGCCGACACTCTCTCTTCTTTTTTCTTTGCTCTTTGTTTCGTCATTTGTCTGAGTCGGGATGTGAGATATCCGCGACATATATATGCGTGGTATTTCGGGCCGTGGGCGTGGACGTTCGGGCGCGCGCGCAGGACGCAAACGAATACCCGCCGACTCCGATGCCCTTCCGTCCATCCCGCGTATCGTGCGCAGTCTCCTCATCCCCCCGCTTCGTGTCGGCGGTACATGTGTCCCGCGCGCGACACTTTGCGTCACCCCGCGTGTTGCTCTGCTTTTGACGTCGCTTTCGTTTATTTCGTTCTTCAGTGTCGGCGGCTCTTTTACTTTATGTCGGCACCTGTTGCTTTTGCTTTTGCGCGTCCGCATTTCGTTTCTCTTACGTTGTGTTGGCGGGCGCGCGCCCGGAAGGCTATCCCGTGGGGCTCCTTTTTTTTTTGGCAGCGGACGTTGGCGCTCGGCGTTGGGCGTTGGCGTCCTTTACGTTGTTTGGCATGCGCCGCGCGGCTTTTGGCGTCGTTTCTTTTCCGTCCAGTCGGCGCTCAGCATGTGTCGGCGGTTGAGCGTCAATATTAATCATTCGCATGTCAATATTTTAATTATCCCCCTGTTCATCAGTCACTCACCCATACCTCTCCGCTCCAATAAATACAACGTAGATTTGCGCAGGGTGGAATTGAGGGAAATGGCACACAGCTGAGTATCTGAGAATCCAGTCTTTGAGTCGATGGCCGCGTAGGTGTACATCTGCAGGCATTCCTGGCGGGCCTGTTGTACTCAAATGTTCAATTTTCTGGGTTTTATAGCGCAAGAAAACTCTTCCACGAGAAGGGAGGCTCAGCAAATTTTCGCCACCCGACCACGAGTACCGCAGATAGCGTCTGGCAAGAAAGGAAAATTGAGCTGACTGTGCATCATGTCACTGCATGGAACTCAAATAATCAGGTATAACTGTGTTTATTGGACAAAAATGTTGTGATGATGATGATGATGATGATGATGATGATTTCATTAGGGTTACTGTACATGATCTAACATGATCAAGACACAGGACAAAAAATGTTGTGCAGCTCTGTGCAACTCTGCTTTTGGCTATGCAACTCTGTGCACCTCTGTGCCAGGTTGTGCAACTCAATGCAATTGCTGTGCAACTCAATGCAGTCGTTGTGCAATTCAATACAACTCCATTGCTGTTCAGATATTACAGCAATTGTGAAAACTGCACAAGACGGCACAGAACATCATGAGATATGATTGCACAAGCACATGCACAGAAGTTGCACAGGACTGTACAAAGGCTGCACAGAGTTGCACAAAGCTGGACAGAGCTGCACAAAGCTGCACAGTGTTGCACAACATTATTCCCAATATGGCAAACTAGGTAGAAATTTGCCCGATTCGATATCAAACGTGGTCTGTAGGCCATTGCTTACGCATGGCAGTACGAGTCCATTTCCTTTTTAAAACTCCGGATAAGTCCGATTTAAGGTCCGATCCACAAACGATGCGTCTTGAAAGCATTCTTCTCTTCAAATCTTCACTCGGTTAATGTGGGATGAAGTTATTAGTAAAATATTGATTGGTGTAGGAGAAGGTGAGTGCATAGGTAAACAAAACCCACACCTCCGCGCCGCCCCCAACCCCGGGGCCACATCTGCATAGATGGCAGTGCATAGATTTCTAAGATTTCTAGCCCCATGTTTGTGTTAAGCGGAGGAATATCGCGCAACAACGCGGACTGGTGGACGGCGAGTGCTGATGGCAGGTCTTTTCGGTCCTATCCACGGAGACAGAGGTGAAGTGACCAATTTCCGGGGTTGTTTGAGTGAAACACACAAGACCACGGAGGCCCATGCACTTGATGCCGACTTGAGTCGCGAAGACGAAGTATTCATCTATAATTAAATTCTCAACTTCTGCAGTAATGAATAGTCCAGGGGAGGGGATGTCTTGCACCATGGCCACTCTCCTTGTCCACATTGCTATTCCGCTTGAAGCACATCCTGGGCAGCTAGAGCTCGGTTGCAAAAACATGTGGCCAAACCATGCCGATAAAGGTATGTACTCCAACTAGATGTATGGTGTGAAGAGTGCGGACATTTCCAACATCCACTATTTGGTTGAGCACACTGATTTCACCAGGGATTTTTTGAAGACAACTAGGGCACGTGGAAACTGCATTAGCGTAGCTTTGCCTGTTCGTTACGGCCATATACAAGGCATCTAATCTGAGGCCGCTCGCTCAGATTGGAAATTCTGCGGGATTTTAGAGATGCAGGATTCGTCGGACATTGTCTTGGGCGGTTTCTGGTTGATCCGGCGTTGTTTGTAAGTTGAGGATCCATAGACGGAGCAGGGCATTCATTTGCGTGAATTTTGTGCACCAGGCAAGAGGGTTTTCATGCAGGATAAAGGACAAAGGCACAAAAAGACTTGGCACTTGAGTTGGCGGGTAAGGTGTTCACAACTTTCCTCTTTTTTTTTGTCATTGCTGCACTGTCTAAAAGAGCTGGATCTCTGTCTTTGGCCAAAAGAGTGGTTCAGGGATGCCATTTGCCGTAGGAGATGTTGCCAGCTGGTTTGTCTTATAATGGGTTGAATTCAATGCTTTGTGAAAATGAAGAGGGTCGACCTTGGTGCCTGCGACGGCGCGACAGATTTTGATGATGTGTTGATCGCTCAACCGTTCGGTGTTGCGAATGAAGGACCATTTTTTGTCCATCTTTTGTAAGTGCTGGGCGCTCTGCTTGAGTTTCAAGATGAAAGATCCCAAAAGACAGCAGCAAAATATCTGCTCCGCCCCGTATAATACTCATAACGATCTCAGCTGATCTCAGTCGTATAGATTGCTGATTGCGGTGACGTGATTTCACCGAAAACTGATGACCGAGAAAGGCAATATGTTCACATCACGTTTCACAATCAATCCGAAGGTGACGATTTTTTGGCTGGTCGAGATTGCCAAGAACGAGTTCCTATAAATAGGACTTGTAACGACTCGGTTGCGTGCCAAACACGGTGTCAAATCACGTGTTTACAAAACGGTCATCTTCGGTCTTAAAACGGTCGCTTCGGCGATAAACGGTCTGGCGACCGTTTTCGATCAACCCTCGCATCAGCAGGGTTGCCGACAGACCCCTAGGCCTGTGATGCGTGACTGTCGAATCGATTGAAAAGGTACAGTAGGGTTTATTTACTTTGGGAAAATTTCAGAATATCGGCGTGAGCACTGTTGCTGCTTGCACACGTATGGATCTGAGGACCCGAGGTAATGTTTGGCCCAAGCCCCCTGATGGCAGTGACACTCAAGAGTAAATACAGTTGCAAAATGCTGGGTTCTTCACAGTTTTTGGAATATCCAGGCTGTACTGTTGTAACATCATGTTTGGATCCAAGGGTTTTAGTCTCACATTTTCTTAATACTGTACCACCCTGTAGGAAGGCAACCCCCCGAGGACCGTGACATAGGCGTTGCCTATTTTTCAGGCAACGGCCGCCACCGTGATCGTGACCGTTGCCTGAATAGGCAACCAGGTTAAAAATAGTGGCGAGTTGTGGACAAAGGTTGGTGCAACAGAAAGGGAAGAATCAAGTTCAGAGGACGGCAACGCTAGCGACTATAGCTACACTGCTCAGGACGATGATTAGAGGGCCTTAGATACCTATGAATATATATATTTTCCGATATTTTCCGATTTTTTTCAATGTCACGATTTTTTTCAAGCAACCACCCCGACCGTGATCGTGACCTGTCAAGAAATAGGCAACGCAACGGCCCTGTCGTGACCGTGACCGTTGCCTTCCTACAGGGTGGTACAGTATATGCAATTCAGTTTCGAAGGAAGGTGATGTTGGAAAACGTCATCACCGGTCTCAACGCGGTGTTTTCTGCCGTGCCTGATTCTATATATATTGCCCCTGTTGTATGGTCGCTAGCTTACCTTTCATCCCCTATGTTGCCTGCTTGATAACTACTCCTTGACTGTTGGCCTCCTGCGAACCTGTTGTTCCAACAAGTGATTAAGCGTTACGTTGCTAGAATACAGATCAGGACAGTGGTTTATATATACCGTGAGTATAGGATTCATAAGGCCCTCCGGGCATCCCCTGGTACCTCCCAGTACGACCTGAACGCACTCAACCGACTGCTGGATGCCATATATATCACAATTCAGATACAATGCCACGCTAGAGCACAAATTGGACCCAAACTAGTCATCCAATGCCGCGCTAACTTGAAAGGATTAAAAGTAACCGGGGAGACTTAGAGTATAAATTGCTTGTGTCAATGTTGGTTATCCCACTAATCCTTCCTTCCATGTTCACAGAAACGACTAAGACATCTGAACCCTGTACACCACAGAAGCCGTTCCTGCCCCACTCAGGCCAAGGTAAGATTGATTTGTTCATCATGTCCCTCCACACCACCCCACTTCCAGTGCCCGACGCCGCGGAGACTGGGTTGTAGACTCGTAACCAGTCTGTAAAACAAATGCTGAAAAAATGCGGCGAGCGCTTCGGTGTTTTACAGACTGGTACATCTCGGGAAAGGGGATTGAGCTGCCAACGGAGTTTGAAAAAATTGGCAGGTGCCGCGATCGGCCGATAAGCGAGCCATCAAAATCGATCAATTCTGCCCCAAACTCGATGACCTTTCCTGCTCTTCCATCCACAATGAAAAAAAATCTGAAGAAGCAAATGTACTTATTTCTAGCATATAAAGGTTCATGACAATTTGAATTTCCTTAAATTTCAAAGTGCAAGTGAGAACACGGGCCTCAGCCAAATTTTAAACTCCGCTGTCAGCCCGATGCAAGATCCCGAGACGTACCAGTCTGTATACAACGGAAGTACTTGCCACATATTTTCGGTATTTTGTATACAGACTGGTCACGAGTCTATATGGGTTGTACGCCACCCTCGCCAACATTAATAAGCTCTAGTTAGAGGTGTGTCCTTCTATATAAAAGCAGAGCCATCCACCCAGGGGCTATCAGTGACCAGGATGTTCTTGACGATGATCAAGAGTATTGGCTTGTTTGGCCTATTTTGATCCCACAACGTCGACGACCTCTCGACGTTGCCATCAACGATGCGCACAAACCTCGCATTTTCGACCTGAAAATGGACAGGATAACTGAAGGCCTGGCCCTTGTATCTACCCCTACATTCTTGTCTGCCCCCAACCTGAAATACAGCCTCCAGGTGCCCCCAAAGCCATTTTTGGCCCAGGCTTCAGAACTGTCGATTCTTGAATCCGAGCGTGCGTCATTCATCGGACTGTCAACCAGTGTCATTAACAGTCTAACTAAATCGTTCCCCACCGTTTTCAAGCGGAGAGACGGCCTGGACGTCCCTCGCCGTCAGATCCGGCGCCACCCTCGCTCCCCGCCTGATTTCAGCCCCTCCATGCTCTCGCAGCATCGTAAAACAGACACGGACAGGTGCCCCCCTCTCACGCTATCCCAGACCAATGTTCCCAGGCAGAAATTCGGCCTGTAGGCGCCGCTGCATCCAGATTTGGGACCCGACGCTCGCCACTTGTTTCGTGCCTCTGCGGTTGTACAGAAGCTCGGACGGGTGTGTGCTCAATTGCTAGCACACTGTGTCATCCACCCTGCTTGCTTGGGGCGATAACCGCTGCCGCAGCTTTCGGCGCTCCTCGCTCCCCCGCCGGATTTCCGCCCCTTGTGCTCGCGCACCCTCTCGACCCAGTTGGGGACATGTGTTCCGTATCCAACGGACTAAAAACAGCGTCGTCCAGGGGCTTTGGCAGGCAGAGATTCGGCACGCTGGCGCTCCCCGCCTGATTCGCGCCGCCGGGGAAGCGGCTCGAGATGGTACCCGCACGCATCCCCCAGCCTGGTGAGTCATCCTGCTTGCTTCACAGACAAATGGCCGCCCGCACATCCCGCACCAAAGGGTACTGTAATCAGCACAAGTGTACTGTGTACATACATATGATGTAGGGGACCACCTCAACAACTATATCACCAGCGCGTTTGAGTTTAATATTTAAAAATAGTTCACAACACAGACGTCTTCTATGTACGTGTCGCACATGGCGGACCAGACTTGCGAGAAGACAGAAGGTCTTGAAACTAGACTCCGCTACCTCTGAGCGTGACATTGATATCAGAACACTGGGCACAAGATTTAAATACATCTGGGGACTGGAACACCAAAAGTTGAATGGTGCGGGTGGATTTTGATATGGCTGATCATTCCAGAAGCGTGGCCCAGTTTAGGCATGTTGTCTTAGTCCGAAATACAGTAGATGTAGTGTCTCAAGAAGATGGTGGGCGAAAGGTTCAGTTGAGCCGCAGGGGAACTGCATAAAGTTGCAGCATGATTCACAAGTGGTTGTACACAATATAGGGGACACAGCAGGACTCATATAAATGCGATATGTGCTCACCTCAATTTTGGATCTCCAGGCAGCATTCCGTGGTACTGGAGAGAGAATAGCGCGAAGTGTCACGCTGTGACCCAGTGACAACGTGTTGACGGGAACAAAGAGGGACGCGTCTTTTACGTGTCGTACAATGCCGAACCCAATTCTGAAGATTTAAAATAGACTCCATTGTGTTTGGATCGCGTTTTCCTTCTGGGAACCGATACCTAAGTATGAATAAGATGAACTGGTTACGGAATAAAGTGGCCGGGTGTACTGCTTTTTGCACCGGATATTCTCGGTTGCGATGACGTTCCCATTGATTTAATACAGCGACTAATATGTTGCGCCGGAGCTGGAATGCAAGTGGTCACTCACGATCGGCATTTGGTGTGGCGGGATATATTAAGAACTTAAGTGGGCAGACCATCGGTATGGCTCTGAATCCCAGCCAATGGCAACACTGCACTGCCAACACACTATCTTATTAATAAATGATTGAGTGGGAAACGGTAATGGACGTGATCTAGGGGCCGGGCCCAGTCGGCAGTTTCACTGCAAGGAGCCTTAAAAAGGCAGGCAGGAACACAACAAATTGAAAAGTGCGAGCAGATAGCGATATAAGTGGTGGTTTTTCAAACTTGATGGAGTGATTTATGTGAGTTATCCCACCTGGGAAATAAATCTCCAGCGGTCAAGAACAGAATGCGATTACTGTGTTACTATGTCATAGGCTTACAATATCTGGCAAGGAGACGATCGGGGGGAGGGAATTAAATGCATGAAATAGGATACCTGAAACAGCGGAATATACTTGCTGCAAACAAAACACATGTAAAGGTTGGCCACATTTTCCAATCAAGCCGTGTGTACGGCGGCACACAGCCGTTGTATGTGGACAGCCCGCATCTCCAGAACCAAGACCCTTGTCGACACGCAGATCGGAAAGGAACAGCAGTACGAACCTTATGTTCAGTGCCTAGATTTTCGCAATGGAGGGTACACTGCTAGCACAAAGGTGTGTCCTTGATTCCCGTGGTCCAGCTCCGAGCGTGCTTGCCATGGCGTATTCGGCCCATGTAGACTTGGAGAGACAGCTGGACAGACAGGCCACGCGTAGATTGTGCTTGGCAAGACTTTTACTTTGATCCTAGCCCCTGAGGACAAGAATCAATGTGGGCGCGACTGTAAACTAGCTGAGAAAACTGTGGACCCCTGTTGATCAGTCATCAGGTTTGACAGGCGTGAGAGGATTTAGACTCGGAGTTCGGACCGACACGATCGAGTGC